>JARQOC010000003.1:291497239-291815442 GCA_033576535.1 Allobates femoralis
GCTACCCAGCAACAGCACAGTCAGCCACTTGTTTTTCGCGGGCAAACTCGCCCTATACTTTCTATGGGGATTACCGCAACCGCGCCGCAAGTGTAGCGACTCGCAATGGCCTCGCGGCCATTGCTCGCGCTACACAGCGAGTCGCAATAGATCCCCATTGAAAGTATAGGGGGAGTTGCGGCAGGTGCGGCGGCTGAGGTAGCGACTCGCAATGGCCTCGCGGCCATTGCTCGCGCTACCTCAGCGGTAAATCGCTAAGTTTGTGGCCGAGCCTCTGGTTCTATTTTCGGCCAGCGACTCGCAATGACCGCTTCGCGGCCATTGCTCGCACTAAAGCTAGCGACTCGCAATGACCGCTTCGCGGCCATTGCTCGCACTAAAGCTAGCGACTCGCAATGGCCTCGCGGCCATTGCTCGCGCAGCTGACGCCTCGCATTGGCCACTACGCGGCCAATGCTTCGCCGTGGTGACGTCACAGTGTGACATATCCACGGCACGTTTTCGGGGTCCGACACGAAAATGCCTACGGCAATTATATAGTAGATATATAGCTCTCTCTCTCTATATATATATATATATATAATTATGAATATACAATAAATAATCAATTATATTGAGCAAAAAAAGATATCTTAGCTGATCTTGAAGGGATGAGGTTTCAGCACTGGTCTTCCGACGTCCGTCCCACAGGATCACCAAGGCATAATCGATTAATAATAATAATTAATATTAACACTAATAATAATATTAATAATTAATAATAATTAATAATCGATTATATTGGCCCAAAAAGATGTCTTGTAGGGATGAGGTTCCAGCACTGGTTTTCCGACGTCCGTCCCACAGGATCACCAAGGCAGGAATAATTTGTGAGGAAAA
The DNA here is from genome assembly GCA_033576535.1 of Allobates femoralis. Taxonomy (NCBI): domain Eukaryota; kingdom Metazoa; phylum Chordata; class Amphibia; order Anura; family Aromobatidae; genus Allobates; species Allobates femoralis. The sequence continues at coordinate 291,498,119 of JARQOC010000003.1, forward strand.
GTTAAAGTAAACACTATAAAATTGCATCAGGGGGGAGCATAGTGATTGGTAGACAAAGGGGAGTATAGTGATTGGTAGGCAAAATGTGTTGCCACCCAGCAACAGCGCAGTCTGCCACGGGATTTTTCGCGGGCAAACCTTACCGCAAGTGCAAAACCGCACCTGCCGCAAGTCTTCCTATACTTTCTATGGGGAGTGCTCGCACTCAGCCAGCGACTCGCAATGCGGCGCAATTGCAGTAATCCTTATGGGGATTACCGCAACCGCGCCGCAAGTGCTCGCACTCAGCCAGCGAGTCGCAATGCGGCGGTAATCCTTATGGAAGCGAGCATTGCGATTCGCTGGCCGAAAATAGAACCAGAGGCTCGGCCACAAAGCTAGCGATTTCCCGCTGAGGCTAGCGACTCGCTACCTGAGCGGGAAATCGCTAGCTTTGTGGCCGAGCCTCTGGTTCTATTTTCGGCCAGCGACTCGCAATGACCGCTTCGCGGCCATTGCTCGCACTAAAGCTAGCGACTCGCAATGGCCTCGCGGCCATTGCTCGCGCAGCTGACGCCTCGCATTGGCCGCTACGCGGCCAATGCTTCGCCGTGGTGACGTCACAGTGTGACATATCCACGGCACGTTTTCGGGGTCCGACACGAAAATGCCTACGGCAATTATATAGTAGATAATGTAGAGCAAGTGTTATGAAGTATATTTGAAAGTTTATTATTAAGTGAAATCTGGAATAACACCTTTCAAAAACCTTCCAGATGATGTCCCCCCCCCAGGCGGTTTCTAAACCTGACATATGCTCTCATTGTCAGGGAAATCATCGATCTTCAGCTTCACACACTGAATACTGTCATCTAAGGGGGGCTACACAGTGTGCCACTGCTTATCAGTGTATCTGCAGTTTACCTCGTCAGTCTGTCAGCACATAGCTCCTGTGATCTTCTCTCCTCTGCATTCACATCGCTCTGCTCTGTGCAATCAGCTAAGGAGCTGTGTGAAGGCCATCAACTGATAACAAGGAGCAGAGTCAATGTGAATGGAAAGGAGTCAGATAAGATCACAGGATCTAGGATCTGTGTACTGACAGCCTGATGAGATCCCTCTGCCTGAGGTAAACTGACAATGCAGATCAGCTGTAGACAAGCTACACAGGCACACTGTGTAGGCACCCCCTTATATGGCTGTATCCAGTGGGTGGAACTGAAGACTGATTTCCCTGACATCCAGCATATATCAGATTTAGAAACAAACTGGGGGGGGAGGGGGGGGAGACATCATCTGGAAGGTTTTTGAAAGGTTTTCTTCCAGATTTCACTTATGAAGTGTATTTGCAAGTTTATACTTGCTCAACATTATTAAACAAAAATTTAAACGGTGGTTACACCAAGTAACAGGAAATAAGCACTGCTGCTGCCATTCACTTCCAGTTATTTGCTCCAGTGTCCAAAGGAAGGGAGAAGGATGCCAGCACTGACTGATTTGGGGGGCTGGCATGTCATAACAATGTTACATGAGCCCCAGGAACACATGTTCTGACATTGCTGGAGCCGCGCCATCAAGGGGAGGAGAGTATAAGCTTTTTTTTAAATTATGATGGGGACGCACATGGGGAACGAGAAGCGGTTGTACATGTATTGGACAACCCCTTTAATCACTGTATAATTACACCTTATGAAAAATGTCCTTTTAATTCACGGTCTATGAAGCACTTATGAGTAATAATCGCTCCTTAAAATTCTGATTCATAGTCACAAACCTGAATCCATAACAGATATGTATAAAACCAATAGTAGTAAGCCAATCTCATCACACATATATACAAATTCAATATCCAGCTTGCATTTTTGCAAACTCTCTTAACTTTATTCATTGGTAGAGTACATCGTGAACATTCAAGAAAGGGAAACTTAATTCTGGGATATAGACAAGTTCTTGTAACATAAGTTTACTCATGTTGGCAAAGTGCATGTTTATTCAATTATTCTATCCAGTAGGGGGGACAGATAAAGAGCACATTTTTGGCCAGAAGGTGTAGTTGGACTCATATGGATTATACAATTTGGTATTACCAAAAATAAAATACAAATGTACATTACTTCCTCCAACATTTCAGCAGCAAATGATCTCACAATGTGTCACAGTAACAAAGTTTATGTCATCCATTTTTTAAATAGTCCTTGATCCCCAAAGCATTCCATCTTCAACTACTTTGTCCACAACTGGAAGCTTGAAGAAAAAAAGCAATTAAGATCTCATAACTTTCAAGCCGAGAAGTGCCTTGATGAGCAGTGGACATTTCTCAAGGTATGCATATTGGGGCAATGGTCATACCCATCTTTATAAGAAAATCTACATCGATATTCCAGTTTGACAAGGAACATTAATTTAGTTGTCTTAATCGACATGGATCCGACCTCTCAGTGTGTGCATTATTGGAGTCATTTTTCAGTTTCTTTACAAATTAATTCAATGTCTTGTTTTAGGATGGACTAGAATATTGCTGTATCAGTCTTTTGTAACAGTGGTTACACACGCGTTCTGGATTAATGGAGGATGGAAGAGGAATCTCATTAGATGAACAAGTGGAGCAGAATATCCCGCCACAATTCTTACATTCATTCTGCAATAAACAGAAAAAATGGGAGAAAATGTATTAATACAAAATACAATTTTTAAAGTATTAAACTCAACACTAAAAGGCATATTTAGCTAAAAAAGTCAGTATTGACCTGCTCATGTTGGTACACCTATAATTTGTCATTAAAAAGAGACTGTTACCAGGTTTCCTCTATCAAATCTGACTGCAACCTAATGTAGGGGCAGAGACTAAATTACAGTGATGTATCACTTACTGAGCCACTTGCTGCAGTTTTAATAAAGTCACTCACTATCTTCTGCAGGTCCACCTATTCTCTGAATGTTGAACTCTGTATAACCTCCCAACACCACTGATTGTGTACAAACAGCACACGCATAAAGCTGCCAATCAGTAGTGTGTTAGTGTGTGTTAGTGTGTGTTAGTGTGTGTGACGGGAATTAGACAGAACTTATGAATATGGAGGAACACATGGCAGCAGGTTTACAGACATGCTCCTGCAGCTTCCGCTGACATCACAACAGCAGAGCGGAGGCTTCTTATCCACACTCCTCTACTGACAGGCATCACTGCACAAATCATGCTGATTGCCTTAGTTAGGCAGGGGGAGCTGACTATCAATCAACATGACGTTGGCTTGCCCACTTGGTCTACAGAGCGGAGCTAAAAAGCAGCCTCCTCTCTGTTGACGAAGCTTAGAATATCATGTCTTCTGATGCCCTTATGGACCATTTACCGACATGCAGTAGAAGGGTCGTCTGATAGCTTGAACTCAGCTGCAAAGGGCATGTAAGCAGTCTTCAGAAGAAGTAGCTAATTTTTTCTACTGAAATCTTGAGTTTACACAGAGTACAACAGGTAAAAAAAGATGTTGTGACTAAGATGGCTGACAACACCACACAAAGGAGAAGGGAGGAGTAATTGTCATCAGAGACGTTACAGGAAGAAGTAATCAAAAAAGGCAAACCTGTTGCATAGCAACACAGTAAAACAATACAATGGAAATATAACAGTATCATTCCCAACTTGTGGATGAAAGTAATATTCCAATAGGACAAATACGCCTCAAATTACAGTTGCAGCAAGATGTATGGGATTTCCAGATGTAAATTAACTGTGGCTGCATATTTGAAATCTGCAGTAGGCCATTGTAAATGACAAATGTCACCTTTTGATGGGGTAATATGTGGCTTAACTGCAACACTTCAACATCAACAGCTGCATTACCACTGTGGGAGGGTGGCTGCGAAAATGGCCAGTGGGAACCACAGAGAATTCTGAAATATAAGTGAATCTTCAGATTACCTTTGTAAGCAAGATGCTGGATTCTTCATGACACAGCTGACACATTTGAAGGATCTTCCTTTCACCATCTTTCTCCTAGTACAGTATTAAAAAGAAATATATTATAGACTGGCAAAGGCTCTGAAAGCAGTTTTACCTTGTGGGGGATGAGAGCAACAACTGCTACAGAACAATCATTTTGATTTAATAAGATATGGGGAGGACTAGATCATGCACTGCAGTAGTGCATGCGCCCCTTTCCTTGGTCCTTTCCTGTGCCTAATTTGATTTAATAAGATATGGGGAGGACTAGATCATGCACTGCAGTAGTGCATGTGCCCCTTTCCTTGGTCATTTCCTGTGCCTAATTTGATTTAATAAGATTTGGGGAGGACTAGATCATGCACTGCAGTAGTGCATGTGCCCCTTTCCTTGGTCCTTTCCTGTGCCTAATTTGATCTTGATAGATAATTGTCTTTTTCCAACTGTACCAAGTCATTTTCTGTTATCTACGGATTTACGTTTGGAGATTCTCTCTGCAAAAGTATTCATAGTCTTTGTTATTCATATTCAATTAACCTTTTTACATTAGTTTCTTTTCCTGCTAAAAAGAGCGTTTTATTGAACAAATCATGTATTGGTGACCTAGGTCTTTTTCATTATGCTCCTCCATCCTCACCCCCTCCATTTGGACAATTTTCTTGATTAAGCATATCATTAAATATACTCTAGAGGTTAAAAAGAAGCATTTCTTGCTGTACACAACCATTTGAGTATGCACAAACCTCACACTCTGCGTTGATTGAAGATAATGTTTTACTGAAAGAAAAAAAAAAACACAACAAACTAAGTCTTTAGTAGAATGACAAGAACAGCAGGAATATGCAGAAACTAAGCACATTTAAGGGACCCTGTCATATCTGATTATCCCTCTATCTGCTGGTTAGGGTTAAGTGAAGCTTATTAACAACTAGCTGTGAGCCCGATGCAAATGCATCGGGTGTCTAGAATATTTTTACTTTCTATGGGGAGTGCTCGCACTCAGCCAGCGACTCGCAATGCGGCGCGATTGCGGTAATCCTTATGGAAGCGGGCATTGCGAGTCGCTGGCCGAAAATAGAACCAGAGGCTCGGCCACAAAGCTAGCGATTTCCCGCTGAGGCTAGCGACTCGCTACCTGAGCGGGAAATCGCTAGCTTTGTGGCCGAGCCTCTGGTTCTATTTTCGGCCAGCGACTCGCAATGGCCGCTTCGCGGCCATTGCTCGCACAAACCTAGCGGCTCGCAATGGCCTCGCGGCCATTGCTCGCGCAGCTAACGACTCGCATTGGCCGCTACGCGGCCAATGCTTCGCCGTGGTGACGTCAGAGTGTGACATATCCACGACGTGCCGGGGTCCGACACAAAACGTGCTACGGCAATTATATAGTAGATATGAAGGTGCTCAACCACAGTGCTGAAGGTGCGACACCCAGGAGAAAGTTAACTTTATTTCTGCTGGGAGCGACAAGCTTCTAGTTATACAGACATGCCGATGTGGCTACAGTCACTACCCACAGCAATAAGAGATGATAACTTTAAGCACGTCCACAGCTGCCACTCAGTGTAGTGATCCGTGAATGTAATTGCTCCAGGTACAGCCTGCATAAGTGAAAATTGCCAGCTACTCAGAGATAAATGTAATTTTCTTACGAATGCTGAACTTTCAGTACAGAGACCAGGTACATTCGTAATGTTATTAACCTGCAGATTAACCCTATATATACATATAGGTTAAATGGGGTCATCATAGCGGACAGGTTCTCTAAATTGTTTACATCACAAACTGTGGTCACAAAGATCCTGGCACCCAAGCCTACAGTACCTAAAGACCCCCATTTATGTAATGGGTGCCAAAATAGTATCTCCTTTTGTCATCTCCCAGACTCAATTTTTTAATCTTCCGATTTAGGTGACCATACTGTACTTTTTTATCCCTCTCTTTGGTAGTATGTTGCTGTGATCTATGCTATGTATCATAGTGTGAGCATGTGTTTAACCCGCTCCATCAAAGTAAATATATTATGTATCATATGTAAGACTTCAACACCAAAGGTTTAGGCAGTCTTGATCTAAACCTTGGAACTCACCTGGCATCTCAATTCTCATTTCCTATCCTCAACTAGATAACCTACCTGCTATCCAAAAGGCAGAAAAGACCTTAGAGTCTACTGTATGTCTAAGCTGGAACAGATGTTCAGTATGTACCGTTTATGCAAGAAAAGACAAGGAATAATAAAATAAAATCAAATTATGCGGCGTTTAATATCATCAACTGTAAACATTACATACATTTTTTGTGTAGGGCTACTTGTTTCATTCACTGCTTGTCTCATATTTTCATCTGCTCCTTTATGTTGGATATTCTGATGTAAAAAAATAAATAAAAATAATTACATATTTTACAACATTTTCAGAAAAACTGATCCTGATTCAAAACTATATTAAAAGTATTGTCAGGTTTAGCGATTTTCCTCATTTAGAACTTGAATTAAAACAGGTAAAGTGGAGGCTGGTAAAAAAAAAAAAAAACAGTGGCTCTCTCTAGAGAACCCTTCTTACCCATGCATGACATAGGCAGGCTAATTTCACTGGAAACAACATAGTTCTTGGTATCCCTCTAGTGGTGATGCTGCAAGAAAATTAACTATTTGCTAAAAAGGAACCTTAAGGCTGTGTGCTCACGGTCCGGAGGAGCTGAGTGTTGGATGCAGATCCTCTGAACCTGAGTGAAGCCGAGGGTGGCCGCAGGGAGACCGCAGCCACCCTGTACTCACCGTGTGCGGTGGTTTCAGGGCAGCTTCTCCCTGCAGTCACCCAATGGCAGCCGCTTCCAACTCTGCAGCATGAAATAAACATGCTGCGGAGGAGCGGACTGCCGGCAACCCGCACCACAGCTCCAAACACGTTGCGGTCGGGTTACACAAAGTGAGGATGGGATTTCTTGAAATCCCATCCACTATGCTTGTACTGTTTTATGCAGCGCTTTGGACGCAGAGGCAAGACGCTACGTCCAAAACACTGCTTATACGGATCGTGTGCACGCACCCTAACAGATCACATTTATTTGTAGTGGGGATCCTTTAATTAAGAGAGATACCATAAGGCTAATACACGGTAATGCCAGAGTGGCTACAGTGCCAGTTGCCACCACATTTTTATGATAGGATGGAGGCAGAGAGGAGAGTGTGCCCAAACTGCTGTCACTCTCAGAGGCAGCACTGCCGCCCGCCAGGGATCTGAATTATTCAGATCGTCCAATTCCGGTTTCCAGATAAGAAGTAGCACAGCCAGAATCACAAGAGAGTAATAAAGCAGCCACAGAGACATAGGCTACAGGAACAAGGCAGGTAAGAAGTATATTATTAAAATGATTATTAAGAGTAAGGTCATATGAGAAAGAAATAAATAGTGAAAACTTCTTTGTCAGTTATTTGAGTGCCAAGTGTCAGTGAAGTGTTACTATGGGATTGGATCCGACTTGTGCACCACCTTTTTCACTGAAGTGCCACAGTTATTCAAATATTGTATTGGGCTGCGATCTCTGGCGCTCCATAAAACAATGGAGCAGCCAGCAGGTCATAAAGTGCCAGACACCACCTAAAACGTTGCTGAAACCAGATGAAATTTTCTGATTGGTCCGTCAGCCAAGCCTATTTCTGGTTTAAAGAAAAAATTATAACAATGTGCACAAACTTTGGCACACAGTAATAAAATTTAAGGTCAAAAGCTTCTCATATTTTGTATTTATTAGATGAGACAATAATTGATAGTCCAGTGATGTTATAAATGGCATTTCCGCTGACCTGAGCTTTAACCAGAACATCAACTGTCTGTTGTAAAGCCACAATCTATGTGCTGGTGGAAGGTCAGAAGGTACGGGACATTGTGTCTGAATGCTCAGCAAAACTTGCATGCTTGGGTATAATGACCATAGAATAATGAGCATAAATAATGCTTAAAGACAGAAGAAAAACCAGGAGCCTGGTAGGAATAGAGTCCAGCATAGGCTGTGTGAACACATGCTGCTCACAGCCTATGCCTGACTGCATTTCTACCAGGATCCTGGTTTTCCTTCTGTCTTTAAGCATGATTTATGCTCATTATTCTATGGTCATTATACTCAATCATACAGGTTTTGCTTCCACCAGCACGTAGATTGTGGCTTTACAATAGACAGTTGATGTTCTGAGGAGGGCTCAAGTGAGCCGAAACATGATTTATAACATCACTGGACTATCGATCATTGTCTCATCTAATAAATACAAAATCTGAGCAGCATCTTTTGATCTTGAACTTTATTATTGTGTGCCAGAGTTTATTCACATTACTGCTGAAAACACACAAGGCAGCCAGAAGGAGAGTATAAGACCAGGGGCAGAGGACTGCAACACTCCAGAGGTGAAATACAAAACAAACCCTGGAGTGGTGCTCTAATGAAAGAAGTCAAATTCTAAAGTTGGGTTGACACACTGATGTATTGGAATATTAACCATAAAGAAAAAAGATTTTCCATGTTATTTTCAAGCATCTTTGATTGTGCAGGATTTCAGTTCATTGATTATACTAAAAGAGGTGGCAATATTTTGATCTGCTTGACATACTAAGTTCAGTGCTCACCATGTTTTTTTGCAGAAGATGTGGTATTCTCAGAGGAGAGTATTTATTTTCAGGCAAGCTTTTCTCTTTTGGATTTCCAGAAGACCTTCGGTTTCGGTCTTTCTTTGATTCCTTTTCATATTGACCACTAAAAAAGACCAGAAGACAAAAATATTTTAGGTATGTCACATTATAAGAGGTGTTTTCTCATTGCGAACAATTTACTTTATTATGAAGCTATGTCTATATTAAGCAAGATATGACCTGCACTTTTATCTACTACAATATTTGTGTCTCTATGGTAACAGACTACAAAACCAAACCAGAGTTGTCTGTTCCTGCAATTATAACAAATGTGTCACCTACTTCTTACTAAATTACTCAATGTAGATTAGCAATAACTCTTAAAGAGGTTGCCCACTACTCTGGGAGTATTTGCCCCAGTAGAAAAAAAAACAAAAACAAAAACACAAACGCATCTTGGGTGCTGGTTCCAGGTATGTCATGACTCACTCTCCTGGGGCTCACATAACACTGCGTCAAGTGAGGCCTTTGCCCAGTCAGTGGCCGCTTCCTTCACAACAAAGTGAGCGGCCAGTTACAGCTCTGACGTCCTCTTGATGTTTGATTAGTCCAAAGTCTGGAAAAGTTCGGCCAGCACTGAATGGGCAAAGGCCTTGCATGACAAAGCGTTATGTGACCCTTAGGAGACCGGGTGCTGCCATTGATGGCCTGGCACCAGGTGTGAGTATCAAGTGTTTTTATTTTAACGGGGACAAACACCCAGATTGAGAAAAGGTTTTCCACGTAATGGACAATCTCTAATTAAATGGCTGCTGATTTCCATATAGATTAAGTTGTGAAGTTGTGTCTCCAATACTATCAACCTGAAACACTAACCCTTGGGGTGGAAACACACTGGCTTTAAAAAAAATGGCCGGATTCTTATCCAGGAGAGTTGGACGAGTGACATGAGTTTTTTGATCCGTGTGGCATTTTTTTCTAAGCAGCGATTTACAGGAACATTTTACAGTTTTCTGAGCTACAGAATGATAATTTATCAGTTAAAAAAAACAATGCCACTAGGATGGTCCGTGTGCTGTCAATGATTTTGTTGGACACATAGACTTGCATTGGCGAGTCTCAAGCGTGACTCACATACTGTCGCAGAATGTGGCAACTTTTTTCTCATCCAGATTCTGGATGAGAAAAAAAGCGTCCAACACACATGTGTTCCGAGTCCTTCTGTAACATTGGTCCGAGTGCAATGCGAGATGTTCTCACATTGCACTCGTCCCATTTTCTCGCCAGTGTGTCCTTACCCTTAACACTGATAGGGACTATTCAATTAAAGTTAGATTTGACCACAGAATACCACCATTATAGTCATTGTAAACAGCTTAGAAAAGCTCCCACATGAATAGACATCTTGTTCTCTTGTTTTTTTTAAGATGGCTTAGAAGCAGTAACATCTGAAATTATTCCTATGCAGGTAGCCACAATCTTCCAAATTGTTGAATTCTATGTACTGTATGTAATTCTATGTAACTGCAGCTTGGAGTGATTAAAAATGGGTTAAATAGAATTATTCCAATATAAACAAAAATATATCTTCTTAAATATGAAAAAGTCAGATAAAAAAAAAAAAAAAATCCACTCATGGATACAAAAGGCCCATGACGAAAATTTCCATACCTCTCACTAGACAACTGCTTTATCTTGAATAAATTTACTGTTGGACCAAGTTAAGGGAACCTATCACAGGGCACATGGTCTGGTATGACATCACCATGCTACACAACGTGGCGGAGCCAAGCAAATTGGCATATAGGTTTTTGAGGAAAGAATCAGAATAACAGATCAAAACGGGGAAGCGGGTACTAATAAGTGATTTCCAGCCATGTCTACATGTACACTTTCATTTATTATGCTCACCCCTCGACTGCTAAACCCAGAATGAGCAGGGTCATCAGTGAATAAAATATAGGTAACACTAAACCTTTTCCCACAAACCTATCTATTGTTTAAACTTCTGCACATCATTTCCTAACAGACTTGTTCCTTGTAAATTTTAGAGATAATGAGCATCTAAATTAATAATATGCATAAATAGAGCCAGGAAGCATCAGTATTAGCACTGGAGTGATTGACAGGCTTTAATTAGAACAGCTAGCAGAGATGTTTAGGATCAATAGGATCTCATCCTCTTTAGATTAATATAGCTAGAAATGCACAATTATCCTCTAACTTATTGAATTGTAGGGTAGTCCAGATGGTGACTATGTGTTACAGAAGAACAGGAAAGCAGCAAATATTCATCAAAATTGTTAATTTACTGCCATTGATTAGTATATTGCTAATAGATAGCATTATAAATAGATTACAGTAGCAGGAAGCTCAGGGATAGTGTATTAGTGTATCTGTGATTATTACTAGCCATTTATGTATAGATTTTACAGTTTCCAAAGTAGGAAGGCATAGAGGGGTTTTCCCTTTCAAAATAAGCAAAATTGCAAAGTGCTTGTAAAAACAAATGATTCATTGACTTCTTGCTAAACGTGTTCTATGGTGTTCTACTCATTGCTTAGATTCTAAGTCTCCTAGAAGTGGCTGGTTTCCTAAGGAAGGAGCTCAGAATTGTAAGAGGTGCTCTAAAGCTGCCAATATCTGGTCAACCACAGTGGTTAGGTGTTCCTCTAATGCGGCAGAAGCAGGGGCATAATGATTACATCACAGGGGTCGCAATTGTGACCGAGGTTACAGGGGCCCGCTGACCTCAGCTCCTGCTTCACATGGACATGCGTCTGCTCATGAGTCTCCGCCATCGACCCCCCTCCCCTCGCATGCAGGTCCCCCCCACCACACCAAATGATGAAATAGGTAGCACTTCAGTGTCCGGCGCTCCATCCTTCCACATTCTCCCTCTCTGCCTATGCTCTGACATCTCTCAGTGCAGCATGGTGATGTCACTACTGCATACCACGCTGTGCTGAGGATGTGCAGAGTGCAGGATGCTCACAGGGAGACCGAAGCTGCAGAGGAACCAAGGAGAGGCAAGTACTAATTTATTGTTTAAATCAGTGAGTGCATAGTGGTCCAAGTACTATGGGGGGAGAGGGGGTTGCATTTCACTATATGGAGGAATATGAGGCTGCATTAGAGTATATGTAGAGGGATATGAGGCCGCTTTATAATATATGGAGGATACTTGAGTGAATTATAATATGGGGGTGCATTACACTATATGGAAAGATATGAGGCTGCATTATACTTTATGGAGGGATAAAGCTGCATTTTACTATATAGAAGGATATCATTCTGCATTGTAATATATGGAGGGACATGAATATGCAATATAATATATGGAAGATAATGCGAGTGATTATAATAATTGGAGGACTATGGGGGGTGCATTATGGGACATGGAAGGAAATGAGGCTGCATTACAATATATGGAAGATAATGTGGGTGCATTACAATAATTGAAGGATTATGGTGACTGGAGGAGGACCATATATTCCAGGATAGTGGACATATATACCAGGATAAGGACCATATTCCAGGAGGTGGACCATATATTAGCAGGATGGAGTCTATATATGGCAGAATGGGCCCATATATAGCAAGACAATGGCAATATATAGCAGGGTGAAGGATATTAATACATAATAAAGGAGAAGAGGGGTCAATTTGTAAGTCTTTATAGGATTTAGAATGCTACACGGGGCCAATACAACTGGCCAAGGATGGTGTGGGGGGTTCGGCAACATGTGTATAGGGGGTTGGGTGGGGACAGGTTCAAATTTCACACTGGGGTCTATCAAACTCTAGTTATGCCACTGTGTAGAGACACGGGTACCTCTGCTAGCAGAAAAGGAGAGCACACCGTTCTTGCCGTCAATCATGCAGGAGCGCTGAGGCTGCTTTCACATCACGTATTTTTTCCTGTCCGTGGGATCTTACTTTTTGTAGGACCCCACAGACCGGAAAAGACACCACAGGAGTGACCTATTATGTGTCCGGGTCTGTGATTATCACGGATCCGGACACAGCGGGGCACTTTCACTTTCGCAATGTATAATATACATTACGGAAGTGAAATATAGTAAAAAAATAATTAAAAAAGTGAAAGCGTAAAAAAATAATAATAATAAAAAAAAGCAGTATGCTCACCTATCTGCGATCCACCGTTGCCTTCAGAGAGGTCTGGATGCTTATAGGACCTGCGGTGGCGTCACAAGCTGATCGGGTCACATGACTGCAGTTACCGCGGTAACTACAGTCATGTGACCCGATGACGCTGCCGGGTTGTGACATCACCGCGGGTCCTGTAAGCACCCGGACCTTGCTGGAGGCAGCGGTGGATCGCAGATAGGTGAGAATACTGATTTTTTTATATTTAACTCTTCTTTTACTTAATTTCACTTCTGCAATGTATGTATATACATTGCAGAAGTGAAATTAGAGGGTTAGGAGCAATGTTAGTGTACAGAGCATGCACGTCACACACACTCAGTGAGAGTCTAAGAGTGCCTTGTTGTTACCTCTGGGGCTCAATGAAACACTGGAGCAGCTGGAAAGTAAACTGCCCAAGACTGACAGGAATAGTGCAGATAACAGATGAAGATGCCAGGGGGTGGGTATAATGCCTTATTCACACATCAGTATTTGTATACCAAAACCAGGAGTGTCTCCAAAACACAAAACTTTCAATTATAATTTTGATCCACTCATGGATTTGGCATACAAACACGGATGCACTGGAGTGGTGCTTTAAATAAGGACTAACTGCAGTAATGGACACAGAGACAAAAAGGGTGGTATTTCTGGTCAAAATTAATTTTGATCTAATCTTCTGTATCCTCAAAGTCACAAGTATAAATGATATAGGCAACATTTTAAAAGCCTAATTTTTATAAGGCAGCAGAAAGCAAAGCTATAAAACTATAATACAGTTATGGGACTCTTTAATCCAAATGCAAGGGATTTACGTTAACACAATTAGAAATTTCTTCTTGTTGCATGCATTTCTTTGCATTCCCTTGTTCATGATCTTATGGTTGTTTAGTGATCAAAATAGGAGAAGCCAAGTAATTTGGTTGACTACATGAGCGTATAGGTCCCATATCTGCACAATGATTAGCTGAATTGCAGAATAAAGTCTGGCAGAAACATGTACAGCAATAGCGGGCATGATATTTATTGATAATAGAACACAATTAAATGTTATTAGTTTTATGTTCTTTGCAGGTTGTGACAACTTTTACTTACAATGCCAACATTATCATTTATAATTTATTAACCTGAGGGAGGGGGTTCAGATAATCCGGGGAGTTGGGACACAGTATCCAAAAATCTTTTAATGTGCGTGCAATGAAAGATATCACCACCTGCAAGAGGTTAGGAAATGCGTGGCACCAGAGACACCAGATAGCATCACCACTGCTTCTGACTAGAACTACACCAAGCAATCATTTCTTCACCACTGCTTTTGGAGCTGATCCACTTCCATTTGTAGACTTTCAATCTTGTCCCCAAACTCTTGCTTGAAGAGTCTGTTAGCTTCTTCGGCATCCAGCCGATCACGCTCCGCTACTTTCAGTCTGGATTTGATTCACATGAAAGGGTAATAAAAAAAAAAAAAAACACAAACGAAAAAGAAGGCAATGGAGGTGGTGGGTATAATGAAGGGATTACAATAAAATATAAAACTCAAACAAGAACCAAATAAGTGGAATATGGATACATTGAAAGAAATATAAATAAAAGATGATGAAACCTACATAATATTTACAGAAACTTGAAGATGAAGCAGGCAAAAACTGATCTATTCCTATTACATGTAGCAATCTAAAGCCCAGATTCATCAAGACTGGCGATGTGCATCCTGTTCATGATGAATGTGCGGGAGTTAGGCGTCTGTGTGCACCTCCACATACCCTACTCCAGTCCCTGCAGGAGTAAGATCTGTGGAATAGCAAGCGCCGCTGGTGATCATGAATTTGAGGAACAGCGCTCACCATGCCCCCATCCTATTTGTCGGAGCTGTGTGAAAGACATGAGAACCTCAAAAGTTTTAAAAAATGTTTAATACAGCTTCAAGTTGCACCAAAACGTTGCAAATTTTCACAGCTTTTACCCCTGAATCCTGTCATAAAATCTTTGATGAATCGGGTCCTTAATGTCTGTTTTAGTACATATGTGAATTGACTCATGAAGAAACAATTCTCAATCTTTTCTTAAAATGTTGCATTGTGCCTTCCTTTGATTATAAAATCGTTCCCATTCTGACAGTCTAATTATTTCCTCTCACACAGTCTTATTTAATACCGTCTTTCCCCGAAAATAAGTCCCCCCCGAAAATAAGACAGGGGAGGGGAGAGGGGGGGAGGGGAAGCGGAAGTGGGGGGGGGGGGGGGGGAGGCGCTCTGCTAATATAAGTCCACCCCACCCAAAAAAATAAGACAAGGGGGGGGGGGCGCTGCGCAATATGAGTCCGCCTGGCGGGGGGGGCATACACTATACTACCTTGTCCGGTGCTGTCCCCGCTGTCATGCCCCGCTCCTCCGGCCGTCCGTCCGGTGGTGTCCCAGCTCCTCTCCTGGTCTGGGTGCGGTGTCCCGGTCCAGTTGCATGCTGATCGGTGCGGTGCCCGGCAGACTTCCTGCTTCCTCCAGCAATCCCCAACCAGGTCAGGCCCTGCGCCAATGAGAGTGCAGGACCCGTGACGTCAATCACCGCCCAGATGACGTTGGGGCCTCTGATTGGCCAGACGTCATCAAGCCGCCGCTGGGCTGTGATTGACGTCACAGGTCCTGCGCTCTCATTGGCGCAGGGCCTGACCTGGGCGGGGACTGCCGGAGGAAGCAGGAAGTCGGCTGGGCACCGCACCGATCAGCATGCAACTGGACCGGGACACCGCCGGACGGCTGGAAGAGCGGGGCATAACAGCGGGGACAGCACCGGACAAGGCAAGAAGCGGTGCGGTGTGTGTGTGTGTGTGTGTGTGTGTGTGTGGTGGTGTCTGTATGTATGTTATGTATGTATGTATGTATGTATGTATGTATGTTTGTCTATGTATGGGCTGGGGCTGCCAATACAAGTCTCCCCCCCACCCCCCCGAAAATAAGACAGGGGGCCACTTTTGGCCCCCCAAAAAATATAAGACACGGTCTTATTTCGATAGAAAGGCAAATTTTACAAGCGTGTAAAAAAAACATTTGTCATACTAGTAATGATCCTTAATGACATAGAACTGTCTTAAGAGTCACCTCTTTTAGACCACCTGCTAGGAGGAATGCTTTTTTTTTTTTTAGTATGTTTAGATAGTAATTTTAGGTTATGTGCAGACAGTGTAAACATAGCACAGTATAACTTTTCAGACCTGTCAAACATCCACTAAGTGATGTATGACAGATTTATCTCAGCTTTTTACGTGTATGCACCCTGCCAAGACCTATACTTACTCTCTGAAGACATGCAATGCGAAAGACAGGAGAAACACTGTTAAGGATTTCAGATATTGAGGATCCATCCTTAGGAAAAGTCATCAATATCATAAGGGAAAAGACCCCCATTGATGAGCGGTTTATACTTCCTGTCCACAGCTGTGGTGTTCCAGCTCCATACACTTTGTGCAGTGTCGTTCTTAACTACTGTGACTTTGCTAATATTGAAGTGAATTGAGGTCCACAAACCACCCTCCATTTTACCACACAATGAGGGAAAACTTCAAAAGTGGACTGCTGGCATCAAGTGGTTAGCACTGCAGCCTTTGCAGCACTCGGGTCTTGAGGTCCTGGGTTCAATTCCCACCAAGGACACAAAGGACAACATCTGCAAAGAGTTTGTATGTTCTCCCCGTGTTTGCGTGGGTTTCCTCCAGGTACTCCGGTTTCCTCCCACATTGTAAAGACATACTGATAGGATGTTTAGATTGTGAGCTCCAAGGGAGACAGCATTACTCATGTATGTAACGTGCTATGGAATTAATAGCGCTATATAAATGAATATAGTGCCACAATCCCACCAAACCTTTTATTGCCTAAACTTGTGTACATGTATATGTAACACGGTGCATGTGATTAATATACTTGCCTATCAGCATCTCCCCAGTTTCCAGAGCCTCTCGGATCCTCTTCTGGGTTGTATGACAACTATTCACACTTGTTGGATCACACTGGAGGTTTAAGTGTGAACTGGATCTAAGTGTATGAAGCCTCGTCCTGTTGTTCCATAGGTTTACATTGTAAACCAACGCTCAGTTCACAGAGCCCTGTGTGATCTGGCAAGTTGGTATAGATGTCAAGTGATCCAGAGGATCCCTGGAGAAGCGCTGGAAATTAGGGAAGATGCCAATCGGTTTTAGCAATCAGAGTCTTAGCGGTGGTGTCCTCCGCAATGTTTAGAGAGTTGATGAAGCATTACAAAAGACGTGGTTTTAAAAAGTTTATTTGGCAAATTTTTGTGGGGTCTAACAAAGATTTCGTCTATAGTGAGAGGGTGGGAGAAAAAAAGGATAACAGAACGGAGGAGCCATGGCTTCAAAATGCAGCGGTTTTCAAATGAACAGTAGGCAACATTTAACATCTATGTAGTAGCTTGTAACAAGGCAGACTTTCATCCTTCCTCCCGCTACCAAGTTCCTCAGTTAATGTTGGCAGGGCGCCTTGCCTTAGCCGCCTAGTGCTGCTTCTGTAAGAGTTTACTGGCTGTACTACTTAAGGTTTTTGCCTGTTTCACCAAATTCTTTTCACTAGTTTGTTAATTTAAGAATGAAAACCAAAAGGTTAAAATGACATAAAAGGGCAAATGATTAATAAAACAAAGAACATTAAAAGAAAAAAAATAATTAGGAAATTCATACAGATATACAGTACAATTTAAATAAAGATAACAAGTCAGGTTTGTGTATAGATTGATGTTCTAGGATGAAATAACTGAATCTGACACCATAATACAACCATTTTGTACTGTTAACACCAAAAGTGAGCATAGCGCCCTCGTCTTCTTACATAGTCCTACTGAATTAGATTTCCTTTTACTAAAGTCTAAGGCATATGGATTAAGTGCTAATATTAAATAAATTACACAAACAGGGCAAGTTCAATGGAAACATTTTCTAACCTTGTTCAACTTTGGGGGCTACAAATTTTGCACAGTTTGGCTTTCACATGCTTTTACTTTCATAAATTAGCTGAGAAAAGATCATACAAAGAAAGATATAAACTCTGCGTCAGACTGTCATAACGAGCCATTGGATGGATTTCACCTAACAGTGTTCACTACACAGTTTAATGGAATTCACTGCAGATATTCCTCCAATAAGTCAGAACAATCAGCAACAAGTTTATGTGCTGCAGATTTAAACAAACATAGGGTGGGATACTTTACATACAGAAAAATTGGGAAGATGAAAATCTGTGAAGTTTCAACTGCCCAATCCTGTGATCTGCTACAGATTATGTTATTTAAATCTACAGATTTGTTTTTGACCCAAGTAATCATCACCTCACTGCAGAACAGATAAGTGTTTGATCGGTACAGTAGGGGTCTGACCCCACTAATTACAATAATGGGGAACTCAAGAGTCCACAGGATTAATTAAATGGTTCTCAAGTATGACATCCATGGTGTTACCTCTGCTCCAGTTGTTTGATAGTGGCAGCCATCTGATTGGTTTTCTCTTCCAAGCGACTGTTTAACTCAGTCTTCTGTTTCACTGCCAAATCTGAGCTCTGTAGGGAGATTTACCAGTGCTATTATAATGTCTTACACAAGTTATTCCAGATATTTTGACATTAGTCATTAGTGCACATATCCGCTTCACATAATTATTATTATTATTATTTATTTATATAGCGCCATTAGGTTCCATGGCGCTTTACATGAGGATGAGGGAGACAAGAGTAAGTACACTAAATCTAGGCGATCAGGACGTACAGGTACAGGAGTATAATGTGCCCTTGAGTCTGGTTGCCACAGAATGGTACTGTACGTCATTGTATTGTAGTGCTAGTCTGATGGGAGTGAAGGTTCCTCTGCAGGAGACACACAGCATGCCTGATCCTTTAAAAGGAGATATGCATCTGATGCCTGGTAAGGGGGAGAAGCTAGTGCCTCCATGTTTCCTGCCTGGGTGGAGGAAACGCACTAACATGAGAAGTAAAGTGGTATTGGAAGTTTCAGGCTCCATGAAACCTAATGACTAAAGAGTAGCAGTGGTAGACACCACTACTCACCAGCAGAGGATCAAGCCACCTTCAGACAAGCCAGACTGGAGCCCTGGGAAATAAGTACTGTGTCCTGAGGATCTGTCTGGACTGTCCAGTAAAATGGTAAAGTGGCCATCCTATCTCCTGCTGTCTTGCAGCACCACATTTACTGTAAGCTTTTCTTGGTTGGAAAGGGTTAACCATCTGCACTGCGTCATCATCTATCTCCCAGGGACCACCCCTGCAGTGCTGGCCACATCCTAGCTGAACATCCCAACTGGCGTCACAAATTTTCTACTTTTGTTTTATTTAATTTTGCACCCCTTGTATAGCAACCCCTTTTTCAATGTGAAGCCAGGACTACAGCTGCTGAGATGGCCACCCCATGATATACCAATCAGGGTTATATCCTGCCTCAGCAGTCTGCATATCCCTACACGAAGGCTGGCTTCACACCACGGTGTGATCCGGT
Organism: Allobates femoralis; assembly: GCA_033576535.1. Lineage (NCBI taxonomy): Eukaryota > Metazoa > Chordata > Amphibia > Anura > Aromobatidae > Allobates > Allobates femoralis. The sequence continues at coordinate 291,517,319 of JARQOC010000003.1, forward strand.
CTGGGGCTGTCCGGGATGACCCTGACAGCCCAGAAACGGATCAGCACACAGAACCGGAGGGCCAAATGTGCCCTCCGGTCCTGTGTGCAGCCGGACGCAGCTCCTAATGATTCAGGACCGCAGCTGGCAGGGAGCTAGCTGCGGTCGTGAAAGAACAGCGGCGTGCAGCTGCCAGTGACCGGTTCCCGGATCCTCCCGGACCGGGGCAATCCCATAGGCTCCCATGTTAGGGAGCGCCGGATTGCCCGGATCCGGGAGAATCCGGGATACGGCAAATTGGGGAGATTTTTCTCCCCAGACACAAAAATGTTGCAAGCATCATTTTTGTGTCAGGAGAGAATAATCCGAATTCTCCCGGATTCCACTGCAGAGATGAAACCGGATGGCAGAGAGCTGCCATCCGGCTCCTTAGGCTACTATGGGGCCAAAAACCGGTCCGGAGCTGTCTGGTTTACACTGGACAGCCCCAGACCAGATTCACACCATGGTGTGAAGCCAGCCTTAGCATTCCTCACTTTCTTTAACTACTTCTAGATCACCTATATACACTAAAGGAATCAAGGTGGTCCTCACTTTACCCAGCATTGATATTTTAAACATCAATGCAGAGTAAGCAGCCTGCAGTGATTGTGCAACTGTGAGGGTCGGGAGCTGTTTGTCTGACAGCCAGACTACCCACAGAGATGGCAAAAGATTTAGCTCCAGGTCTTCTTTTGCCATCGCCAATACAAATATCTGAACCAGTGCTTGTGTATACTGATTAGCTCTTCCAAACCCAGCAATCATGTGATCTCTAGGTGTAGGAAGACAACAGAAGCAGTTAAATTGTATGAGACCCAGTCAGCTGTGCTATGCAGACAGGAGGCTGAATTGTAATTGGGGCAAATATACCAACTCCAGATACAGATCCAATTAGCAATGAAAAGAATATATTATATGTTCAAATGGACCTCAGGTGTTTTAATCCCTTCATGACGATTTTTCGTTTTTCATTTTTGTATTTTGCTCCCCTGCTTCCAAGAGCCATAACTTTTTATTTTTCCATCAATGCAGACATATGATGGCTTGTTTTTGTGGGACGAGTTGTACTTTCAGCTACAATCATTTATTTTACCATACAGTGTACAGGGAAATGGAAAAAAATTCCAAGTGCAGTGAAATTGAAAACAGTGCAAATACACATTATGTTTTTTGGGTTTTTAGTTGCCATGTTCAACTTATTGTAAAATTGACATGACGGTGTGATTCCTCAGGTTGGTACGAGTTCATAGATACCAAACATGTATATTTTTACTAGTATCTAAGTTGTGAAAAAAAATTCAGAAGTTTGAAGAAAAAAGAAAAACAAAAAAACCCAAAAACACTTTTTGCGCCATGTTCTGTGACCATAGCGCTCTCATTTTTCGGGATCTGGGGCTGTGTGATGACTTATTTTTTGCGTCTTAAGCTGACGTTTCTAATGATACCATTTTGGGTGGATGCGCTGTTTTGATCGCCAGTTATTGCATTTTATTGCAATGTTGCGGCGACCAACAAACATAATTTTGGCGTTTGGACCTTTTTTTCTGTTACGCAGTTTACGGCTCTCATTGATTGATTTTATATATTGATAGATCGAGCGTTTCTGAATGCGGCAATACCAAATGTGTATTTTTAAAAAAAATTGTAATACTTTTATTTCAAATGAGGGAAATGGGGGGTGATTTCATCTTGTGGTTTTTTTTTTTTTACACGTTTGTCAAAACTTTATTAATTCTTACTTTTACACTGCCCCATAGGGAGACACACTGCTGCAGAGTCCGATTGCTCGCTACAGCACATCGGTACCGGTCATAAATGCGTACCGTGAGTGGTTGGCAGCGCTTGCCAACCACTCACAGGAAGCAATCAGTGATAACCTGGGGTCATGCCGAGACCCCGGAAGCCATCACGTGAGCACCGGAGATCTCGCAATATTATCGCGGAATCTCCGATGCAGGCGGGGGAACAGCATATTCCCGCTGCGGCAGCTTTATATCCCACTGTCAGTGAATGTCAGCGGCATCCAAGGGGTCAACAGCACCAATTGGATCCGGGATGCCTGACATCTCAGCTGATGAGACCGCACCTCAAGCACCAGTACCCGACCCATGACGTTTTATTACATCAAGAGTCGGGAAGGGATTAACCCCTCCATGACTGAGAACATATAGGCATGTCCTTGATCGTGTCCCTTTCTTTGATGCGAGCTCAACTGCCGAGTTTGTATCATTCCCTGCACTTTAGCTGATCTGATCAGCTGACACGTGCAGCTAACTGATGCAGACGGATCGCTGTTAACCCCTTACATCGTGCTGTCATGGTTTGACCGCCATTAACACGCTGCATCAGGGATCACGCTATTCCCCGCAGCCATCGACGACCCCATGACAATATCACGGGGAGCTAATGTGTTGCCATGACAGCGAGGTGTCAGATGACCCCTGTCGCTGTCATGACACACTTCCTGTGAACCCTGGCTAAGCGCCAACATTCACAGGAGCTGAAAATGACAAAATTAAAGGCCCAGTTACACACAGATAATTGTGCAGAGAGTGTTTGCAGATCTCTAGTCGCAGTGAAATCATGGACACATTGTTACATTTGTACACAGCCACAAAATGGAACAATGTGTCCATAATTTCACTGCAACCAGAGATCTGCAAACAATCTCTGCACAATTATCTGTGTGTAACTGGGCCTTAAGGTTTTTTTTGCGTAGCTGCAACATTGCAATAACAGGCGATCAAAACATTTCATTTACCCAAAAAAAAGGGTAGTATTAGAGACGTCAGCTCAAGACGCAAAAAATAAGGAGTCACACAGCACCAGATCCTGAAAAAGTAAAATGTTACAGGTGTTGGAAAAAAGGGGACAAAAGAGCAATTCTGTTTGACAAACGTCTGAATCTTTTTCTCCACTTAGAGAAAAGTAAATGTATATGGTACATATTTGGTAACTACAAACTCGGACCGACACATCTGTTTCACCATCTAGTGAACAGGGTGAATAAAAATCCCCAAAAACCATTGTGGAATTTCACATTTTTTGCAATTTCACTGCACTTGGAATTTGTTTCCCATTTTCTAGTACACTATATGGTCAAATAAATGATGTCATACAAAAGTACAACTCGTCCCGCAAAAAACAAGCCCTCATATGTCTGTATTGACAGAAAAATAAAAAAAAGGTATGGCTCTTGGAAAAAGGGGAGGAAAAAACAGTCGTCTGGTGGTGAAGGGGCCCAGTGCTTAAAATAAAGCAAAAGATTTCTAAATTTAAAAAAAACAAAACGAAAAAAACGCAAGAAGGTGAACAAAGATTTTTCTATTCTAAAATGCTGTTTCAAGCTTGATCAGAAATAATGTGTACAAATTAGAAAAATATCTTCTACAAAAGCAGTGCTCTGAAACCAGGCGACCGATCTGGGGTGCTGTCTGCACATGTACCAGACCACCAGCGACCTGTCAGGCGATGGAAGCCATAGTCCTGCATCGCCACTGGGGTTTTCAGACACCCCGGCGGCGATGCCACCTCACAGCTCGCCGGCGCGGGGCTGGAGATGTCGCCCTGTGTAAATGGGGGACGGCGACGCTGGAAGGGCGCCAAAAACGTGCGTGCACCCGCCAGTTGCCGCCGACATCTCCAGCCCCTCCGCCAGGTGTGACGGGGCCTTAAGTGTATTAACAAACATAATAGTCTTCTTGGTGTAGTAGAAAGTGTTAGTAGAGAATAGTAATAGTAGTAAAAATTAAATGTAAAGAGGATGGTAAAAAAGGAAGTGAAAAAATAAAAGAAAGAGAAAGAAGAAAAGGAAAAAGCCACCACCGTACCGCACTCCGAAGGGAGAGGCCAATCAGGATTATGATGTCTCCCAGCTTTCAGTCAGCTTCCCAAACTCCTCAGACTCCCTGAACATGATCCATAATTGCCAGGTTATAACGAACCCAGAGTTAATCACCCGAGGCCTGGGCCATAAACTCCTCCATATGATGTACGTGGGGGAATTCAGTTAACCATTCGGCCATGGTTGGAACCACAGTCGTTAGCCAGTGTCTGGGTGTAACCATACGAGCCGCCGTTAGGCAGAATCTAAGGAGACTACGTTTTTGGCTCGCGATGAGGCCCGGCAGTATGGATAGAATGGCCATTTGGGGTGTGAGAAGTAGCCTGTCTCCAGTAATGGTATTATATGCCGAGAATACCTTCTCCCAGAAGTTCTTACACCTGGACACTGCCACCATATGTGAAGCATGGTGTCCTTGTCGTTTCCACACCGCCAGCATCTGTCCAACACTGAGGTGAAGATAGCATGCAAACTTACTGATACCATCAGCTAAGAATTTTAAAGTTTTATTCCTGTGCTCAACCAGCCGGGGACATCCTGTGAGTACAGAGGAAAGCCGCCGCTACATCCCCTTCCTTGAACATGCAATCCATCTCAGCCTCCCATGCCTTCACATAAGCCGGGACCGGCGACGATACCCCTTCCTGTAGCATTTTATACATAAGTGAAATCTGATGTGATGGTGGGAATTGTTGGGTAAACACACTCTCAAACTAAGTCAATGGAGGTGGAGACTATTTCTCCTATAGAAGAAATTATTTAATCTGTTCATATTCCAACCACGCCAAGGATTGTAAGGGAGATCTGTTCCGTAACTCAGCGAGGGAAGGAAATCCCTGCCTTGCAAGTTGTTGGTATATCCTCAGGTCTGAGTCCCTCCACCATCCCAGGAAACTTTCATGTTGTAAACTCGGGGGAAGTCAGGGTTAAGGAATATGGGAGCCAGTGGACTACCTGTGCTTATCAGTCCTTTCCTCCGTTTTATCGCGTCCCATGTTTTTATGATCTCGTCCGCCACTGCTCCAAGGCATCCCAACCCTATGTGACCTCTGTCCCTATTCATAATACATGGTATGTTTCGAAGCGGGACCGATATCCCTCCTATTCCAATCCCACCCACTGCTTAATATCCTGTCGGTAATGCATACCTGAAGTTTAAAGGACAACTCATGCTTTAATGCCCTGAGATCATCAAGTTGTTGTCTGAGTGCTGCTAAAGCATCTTGCTTTTCACAGACATCCTTATCCAGCATCTTCATAGCCATTTCCATCTCTTGCCTCATTCCTATTTGAACCTCCAGTTCTTTCTCTATGTCCTAAAACAGAAAATGTATATATATGTATTTAAAAAAACAAAAACAAAAATATGGTATACATTGTTTTATTTAAAAAAATTGTTACTTCAATTAAGTGGATGAACTCTGGCACCACCTTTAGGTAGCAATCCTCAGTCATAGTTGACTCTTTAACAAGCCTTTTAATATGACCAAGGATTTGTGCCACATAAGAACACCAAATTACAGATGCTGTGTTTCGGGGTAACTGCCCCTCATCATTCTTCATTGAAGTGACAATTTGCATATTTTCCAGAGGAGATTTACAGCTTTAAGTCTCCTTATCAACTTATCCGTCTCCTTATGGTTGCAGGGAAACTCCTCTCCATAAGGTAGCTAGTTCCCCAGACCTCGTCTTAGCCAGATCAGAATTCTCACACACTACACTGATGAGCGGAAGTTACCCCGAAACGCAGCATCTGTAGTTTGGGGTTCTGATCTGGCACAAATCCTTGGTCATATTAAAAGGCTTGTTAAAGAGTCAACTATGACTGAGGATTGCTACCTAAAGGTGGCGCTAGAGTTCATCCACTTCTTCATTGAAGTGACAATTAGCACATTTTCAAGAGGAGCATTGCGGCTTTAAGTTTCCTTATCAACTTGTCGGTCTCCTTATGGCTGCAGGGAAACTCCTCCCCATAAAGGTAGATAGCTGGTTTCCCAGAACTGGTGTTATTTAGGAATACAACAGAAAGTCCAGCTCACCACAAAGTTTCTGATGCTGCAGTCCAGAGAAAGCGAACGGTTTTAGCCAAAACGCGTAGTGTGAAAGAGTGAGGAGAGAGAGTCCAGCTTTATGGATGCAGTCTGAATAAGTAAAAATTCAAATCACATTAAAACCATTGCTAAAATAGTAGAAACATCCTTCAATGTGTTTCACATGTCAAAGCAGGCTTATTCATGATTAAACCATGCCTTGAGACATGAAATGAGCTGAGGGTTCCTTCTACTAATTTAGCAATGGTTCCAATGTGATTTGAATTTTTACTGAAGACCACCGCACCCATAAAGCTGGACTTTCTCCTCACTCTTTCTATATAGGAGTACCAATGTTTTTGGCTTTTTAGTTGAATATTTATTTTCTTTTATTTATAATGTATTTAATTAGCTTTTTCTTTTCCCTCAAACAGACCCCAAGATCGCTGGTCATCATTCATTGCAATAGCAAAAAGGGATGTATGGATAAATGTGCTGCGCTTCTAGTCAAGACATATGAAATGGAAATTATGTTATTGAGAAAAAGCAGTTTTATTTAATTACGTGTCTGAGAAATGGATGCTGGAGTGTAAGTATTACGAAAACTGGCGCTAAATGGCATATACACCTCCCCGAAGGAATGTAAAGTAAATATCATATTACTGCTACCCTCTGTCATTGTTAATTCTAGGTCCAAGTTTTTGATCACAATTCTTCCCATTAACAATAGTTTCATTTTCCTAATTAATTCTCCTTTAATAAACATTTTAAAATCTTAGTATGCTTTTACTGCTATTCATTTTTTCATGATTATATGACCATGCTATTTTTATTCCCAACGAACAATGAAAACAGTCTGAACACCCCTAGGGAGCTGTTTATGTCATTTGGCTACAGTTTTTGGACTTAACTCCAGAATCTTGCTCTCACTGGATACCTTCGAACCAGTAATGCAGCTGATTTATCCATATATGCCTATTCACTATTGCTAATGTTATTACAGCATACGGAATAGCAGCCGCTGGTATCTATACCTACATAGCAGTTGAGCCTGACACAATCCAGCCAGGGGAGCAATAACATACTATATACAATGTATATTGCCTGAATGATTGCACTTTTTTACTATACCATCAAAAAGAGAATTTTGTTTACGTACCGTAAATTCTTTTTTCTTTAATCATCAATGGGAGACCCAGACAATGGGGTTTAGGGCACTGCCCTCCGGAGGTCACACTAGGTACTACAAGTTTGTAGACACCGCCTCCTCCGCTTATAAACCCCTACCGCAGGGAACATCCTCAGTTTGGTCCATAAGCTGCGAGGAGAAAATAAACCACACCCGAAACATCGGGAAGAATGCCGTGCACAGACGGTTCAACAACCCGGCAAACACTGTCTCAACAGAGAGCAGAACAAATGCAAAACATGCAAAGGAACAACTGGGTGGGTGCTGGGTCTCCCATTGATGATTAAAGAAAAAAGAATTTACGGTACGTAAACAAAATTCTCTTTTTTCTGGTCATCATAATGGGAGACCCAGACAATGGGGATGTCCTAAAGCAATACCCCAGGCGGGAAGAGTTCCTCAACAAGACGGATAACACATGGTTCCCTTCAAAGGTGGGCAACCGCCGCCTGGAGAACCCGCCTGCCCAGACTTGCATCCGCAGAGGCATGGGCATGCACCATATAGTGCTTAGAGAAAGTGTGCAGGCTGGACCAAGTGGCCGCCTGACACACCTGTAGAGCAGACGCTCGATGTCGCAAGGCCCAAGAGGCACCTACAGCCCTGGTAGAGTGAGCCTTCAATCCCACCGGGAGAGGCAAACCAGAGGACCGGTAAGCCTCTTGAATGGAAGCCTTAATCCATCTGGCCAAGGTTGACTTCGAAGCCGCGGACCCCTTACAGCGACCTGTCGTAAGAACAAATAAGGAATCCGAACTCCTGAAGGAGGCGGTCCTGGACACATAAATGCGTACAGCTCTCACGAGATCCAGAGTATGGAGGTCGCGCTCCACCTGATGAACGGGAGCGGGGCAAAATGATGGGAGAACAATCTCCTGGTTCAGGTGAAAAGTTGAAACCACCTTCGGCAAGAATTCTGGCCGTGGGCGCAACACCACCTTGTCTTGGTGAACCACCAGAAAGGGTGACTTGCACGATAGTGCAGCCAATTCTGAGACCCTCCTTAGAGACGTAATCGCCACCAGAAAGGCCACTTTCTGGGACAGACGAGATAGAGAAACATCTCTCAACGGCTCAAACGGCGGTTTCTGTAATGCCGCCAGGACCATGTTAAGGTCCCAAGGGTCCAGAGGTCTCTTGTAGGGCGGAACCATCCGCGACACCCCCTGCAGAAATTGACGCACCTTCGGGAGGAGCGCCAATCGCCTGTCAAACAGCACCGAAAGTGCTGATACTTGACATTTCAAAGAGCCAAGGGATAATCCCAACTCCAAACCCGACTGTAAGAAAGCCAACAACGTCGGGATGGACAAGGGCCAAGGAGACCGTCCACCAGAGGCACACCAGGTAAAAAAGATCTTCCACGTCCGGTGGTACATCTTCCTGGAAACAGGCTTCCTAGCCCGATTCATAGTGGCCACCACTGTAGGGGAGAAACCCCTAGATGTCAGGAGCCAGGCCTCAAGAGCCATGCAGTCAATCTGAGGGCCCTGGAATTGAGGTGGAAGAATGGGCCTTGTGCGAGTAAATCTGCGCGTTCTGGAAGAGCCCACCTGTGTCCGCCTGACAGTTGCCACAGGTCCGGATACCAGGACCTCCTGGGCCAATCTGGAGCCACTAGAATGGCTATCCTGCACTCCGACCTGATCTTCCAAAGGACCCTGGGAATCAGAGCCAGAGGAGGGAACACATACGGCAGTTGGAAGCTGGACCAACTCAGTATCAGAGCATCCGCCCCCAGGGACTGAGGATCCCACGATCTCGCCAAGTACTGGGGCACCTGATGATTCAGCCTTGAGGCCATCAGATCCACGTCCGGAGTGCCCCATCTGCTGCAGATGTCCCGGAAGACGTCTGGATGCAGGGACCACTCTCCGGCGTCCATCCCCTGCCGGCTCAGGTAGTCGGCCTCCCAGTTCTCGACCCCTGGGATGTGAACTGCGGAGATCAAGCAGTCGTGTTCCTCCACCCACGATAGGATGCGGTGGACTTCGGCGAGGGCCTGAGCGCTTCTGGTCCCTCCCTGATGATTTATGTAGGCGACGGCCGTCGCATTGTCGGACTGTACCCGAATGGGTCGTCCTGCCAGGAATTTCTGAAACGCCAGGAGCGCCAGATAGACCGCCTTGATCTCCAGGACGTTGATCTGCAACGTCGACTCCGCCTGAGTCCAGAGGCCTTGAGCCCTGTGGTGTAAGAACACCGCGCCCGAGCCCTTCAGACTGGCGTCGGTGGTCACCACTAACCAAGAAGGTTTGAGGAAGGATCTTCCCCGTGACAAGTGACGTGGCTGGAGCCACCACTGCAGGGAGTCCCTGGTCGGTTGCGATAGTGCCACCAACCGATTCAGAGAGATCGCTCTCTTGTCCCACCGGCGAAGAATCTCCAGCTGGAGAGGACGGAGACGAAACTGTGCAAATGGCACCGCCTCTATTGCCGCTACCATGCGTCCCACCAGTCTCATCAATTCCCGAAGGGATGAGTGAGGTGACAGGAGAACGTGCTGTACTCCTGAGTGGATCGCCAGCTGCTTGGCCTGAGGTAGAGACACCAGGGCTGAGTCCGTGTGGAAATCCATGCCCAGATATGTCAATGACTGGGTCGGAACCAGGGTCGACTTCTGAGTATTGAGAAGCCACCCGAACTGTTCCAGAGACCTCATGGTCGCTTCCAGGCTCACCCGACAAAGGTCTTCCGATGGCGCCCTGACCAATAGGTCGTCCAGATAGGGTATGACGGCGTGACCCTGCACATGCAGGAGAGCCATCATAGATGCCATCACCTTCGTGAACACCCTTGGTGCAGAGGCCAACCCGAAGGGTAGGGCCACAAATTGGAGATGTTCGTCCCCCACTGCGAATCGTAACCAGCGTTGATGAGCCGGTGCAATGGGCACGTGAAGGTAAGCGTCCCTGATATCGATGGACGCCAGGAAGTCCCCCTGCGACAGAGCCGCGATAACGGAACGTAGGGATTCCATGCGGAACTTCCGCACCAACACGTGACGGTTGAACAATTTTAGGTCTAGGACCGGTCGAAAGGAGCCGTCCTTCTTTGGGACAATAAAGAGGTTGGAGTAAAAAGCCCTGAACCTCTCTGCCGTGGGCACTGGGACCACTACTCCGTCTCTGCGGAGTCCCTCCAACACCCGGAGAAAAGCCTGAGTCTTTTCTGGGGATGGAACAGACCGATGGAATCGGGATAATGGTTTTGACGTCAGCTCTATCCTGTAACCTCGCGAGACTACGTCTCGAACCCACTGATCTTGAACGTGAAGTAGCCACTTGTCCTGAAAGCGAGACAAGCGGCCCCCCACCTGTGGGGAGGCAGGATGAAAGAGTGAGTCATGTAGAGGCGGGTTTGGGGGTGGTAGTTGCCGCCCCCGCCGGCTTCTTTGGACGACTCTTGGAGCGCCACTGAGAAGCGGGCTTGCCCCCTCGGTCCGTGCGAGCGGACGGTGCTGATGACTGTGAGCCGGACCGAAAGGACCACTGCTTTGGGTTCCTCTTAACGGTATACCGTGGCTTAGGCTTATTCTGCGGTATCTTAGACTCAGCAGAATCCTTGATCAGCTTGTCCAGCTCTGTGCCAAAGAGTCTGTCACCAGAGAACGGAAGATTCTGCAGAATCTTCTTAGATGTGGCATCTGAGTCCCAAAGACGCAGCCACAACAACCTGCGGATCGCTATCGCATTGGCCGAAGCCACAGCTGAGCGAGTGGCAGTTTCCAGAGACGCCGTCCTGGCGTAGTCCGCATAGGCCCTTGCTCTCTCAGTGAGTGCCAGGACCTCCGGACTGGACCTTGCCAGGTCAGTGATACCATCCAAGCAGGTAGTAATCGCTTGTAAGGTCCAGACCGTGGCAAAATTAGGGGCAAATGAAGACCCCACAGCCTCATAGGAAGACTTGGCGAGTTGCTCGACCTGTCTATCAGTAGCATCCTTCAGCGAGGAGCTATCAGAGGCAGAGAAAAGGGAGCGTGCAGCAATTCTAGTCATGGAAGCGTCCACCTTTGGAGACTGCGACCATTCCTGAAGCACCTCCTGGGGGAAGGGGAAGCGATTGTCCTTAGGTTTGCGGACATAGCGCCGCCCAGGATGTAACCTGGGTGCTCTAACCACCCTTCCAAAATTAGTGTGGTCCATGAAGGATCCACTTGGTCTAGCCTCTGGCCGCAGCCATTGATAGACCTCCTTCGGGTGCACGACAACCTCTTCAGGGGGAGTCACGAGACGCAAGGTCTCATTGATGGAGGACACCAGATCCTCCACCCCGTCTGGAGGTTCAGACACAGACACAGACCCGAAGTTTGAACCCCCATCATCTTCCTCACCATCAGAGGAACGCTCCTCCTCAGAGAGAGCCTGGAGCTCGGGTGAATCCTCACGACGAGCCCGCTTAGGGGGTCTCACAGCAGAAGAGGGAGACACCCGGGGGTAACTGGAAGGAGCAGCTGGGTTTTCCAGTCTCCTATGCAGTGCCTCCAGTGACTGCGACATGGAGGACATCTGGGACAGCAGGGATTCATTGATCCTATTCTGCGTTTCCCATGGCCCTTGGATTACCTGAATCTCAGGGTACAGCACCGGAGCTGCTGCTGCCTCAGCTGAGCCAGCCCGGGCTTCTGGGCGTCCGCAGTTATTGCAGGACCCCTCCACCAAAGTTCCCTTGCAGGTAGCACAGGTAATGGTGTTATCCGCCGCCTTAGCAGCATGCTTCTTAACTGAGGACATATCCACAGTAGGGGTTGAGGCCAAGGCCAATAGACAAAACAAACCGGGAATCCCGGTGGCTTACCGACCGCAGTAACGCGGTGGGAGGAAGCGGTGTGTGTGTGTGTGACCTCCGCGAGTTCCGGTCTCCCTCTGAAGTGCAGACACGTGCTGCCGTAGATCCCAGCCGGGAAGTGAGAGAGAAGATGGCCGCCGCCAGCACAGACGTGGGCGGCGCCGGGAACACGCGGGAAGCACACGCACACGCCCCCCGGTGACGTCACCGTAAGGGCTGCCTCTCCTCCTCCAAGCAGCCTCTGTAATGGAGGTGCTGGAGCCCGCAGCGCGGGAAAACAGTGCGAAATCATCATGCACACATACCCAGACTGTCATCACATACAAACATGCACAGTCTGCGGCCTCAGCCCCTGCGACACACAGGGCGGTCAGCCAGGGTGACCCCAGCACAGGGTACACCGCCAGATCCGCGGACCCGAGGGTAACGCGCGGTCTGAGTGTCAGGACACAAAGTGCCAGACACTACCCCCAGGCACACAGGAGACACAGAGTGCCTCAGTGCCGGTCCGGTCTGTAAGCACCATTTAGGGAGGCCTCGGACGGGGGTTCAGCCCAGTCCGGAGTGTAAGCACCATTTAGGGAGGCCTCGGACTGGGCTGGCTCCAGTCCGGTCTGTAAGCACCATTTAGGGAGGCCTCGGACGGAGCGGAGCTGTGCAAGGCTCCCATCTCCCACTCTCCAGAGCCCCCCAGAGAGGGATGGAAAGGAGCGCAACAGCGTACCGGGAGAACACAGAGTGTCCAGGCACTAGGCCCTCCGGTACCTCCACCAGCGTGTGCCACAAAGGGTGAGCGGGGAGGCTGTCGCAGGTCCCGACTAGGACCATATTACCTTGTCTTCAGACGCCATCACGTAAGTAGTGAGAGTGCAGTGAAGTGCAAGCAAAGCGTGATCTCCGAGCACACTAAGTTTAAAACTGAGGATGTTCCCTGCGGTAGGGGTTTATAAGCGGAGGAGGCAGTGTCTACAAACTTGTAGTACCTAGTGTGACCTCCGGAGGGCAGTGCCCTAAACCCCATTGACTGGGTCTCCCATTATGATGACCAGAAAATTCAATGTACAATTTTAAATCTTCATTTTTTTTTGTAATATAATATTTATTAATAATAATAATAATAATAATAATAATAATAATATTTTGTGAAGATTTTCTGGAAAGTTCCCAACATCCCATCAAAATGCTACAAATAATTATCAAAACTGAGAACCTCTGTGTTTGATATCATTTAAGAGCCAACTTAAAGGATTGTCTGTGGCTATTTAATTTTTTTTTTTTTTTAGTAAGATCTACAAGTCAGGTAGTTGCTAACTACCTGCCTGTTGTGTTGCCTTACTGCAGGGAGCCGGCTGTCAATCAGTATGATGTTGGCAGTCACGCCCCATTTGCATAGTAGCCCAAAAAAGGAAGATTTGCTCTATTTATGTGGAACAGCAGAATCATTTTCAAGAGCGATCAGTGATTGCATTGAGGGTGCCAAATAGAGCAAGCAGGCAGGTAGCAACTACCTGCCTATTTTTTTATTTAGTTTTTTAAACTATGGGCCTAAAAACTAAGTCTTGGCTACCTCTTTGAAAAAGGATGACAAATGGCAAGTGTTAAAAACTACTCTGGTCTCTTCATTAGGCATAGTGTATCAATATCTGCATACTTATAGAAGACAGCACATAGACATGGTGTGAAGCAAAGTATGAGTATAGTGGGAAGTAGAGAAACAGCTGTGGCAGTAAATATTTTCCCTCAGTCATTGACCTTTAATTGGGGCTATTTTCCTAATCACTTCTTCCAATATTTTTAGGGTATCCATTAATATATATGATTAAATGGGTTATTTGACTTTTTTTTTACTACTGAAAGCTAAGAGCTAACAGGCAGGTAGTTAATAACTATTTGCCTGTTGTGTCTGGTGTCAATCTTTGCCGGCAGAGAAGCCACAGACTGCTCCTACCAGTGATTCAGTGGCTTCTGTAGTACTCTGTTGACTAAACACGACTACTGATATCATCAATCAACACAATGTCAGCAGACACACCCGATCGACAGAGCAGCCCAGAAGAGAAAGAGCTGCTCTGTTTATGTTAAGCAATAGTATACCCAGCAGGGGCAGTCAGTGACCACTCTGAGCAGGTATCAGAATAGCAGGCATATCTATAAAATTCAAGAATGCGCACATATGGTGATATCTTCTTTAAAGAAGAACAAAAGGTTATACAAAGAGGCTGCTCACCTGATACAGTTGTGAAAACCCACAACTGGTGATGATCGCTCAAATATAAGTAGCTGCTGCAGGACCGTACTTTCCACAGATCCCTGTGGTATAATCAGCTCCCAGGACACAGTACTTCGAGGTCCGCGCTGCCACTTCAGAAAAGGAACACAAAGAAGCCAGTACAAGGGAATGTCTGGATCAACGATTCTTCTTTATTATCCAACGCGTTTCAGAGTTATTCCCTGAAGGAGTTGGGAGATAACTCTGAAACGCGTTGGATAATAAAGAAGAATCATTGATCCAGACATTCTCTTGTACTGGCTGCTTTTGTCCATTTCTGAAGTGGCAGCGCGGACCTCGAGGTACTGTGTCCTGGGAGCAGAATAGCAGGCAGGCAGTTAGCAACAACCTTTCAGTCTTAAGGCCTAGAGTTTAAAAAACAAAACAAAAAAAAGACAGTTCTGGATAAGCCTTTGAAGACTGACAGTAGCCACAACCAAGTGGTCCTTGCTACATAAGGATTTATACAGCTCCCACTGAATACAATGAAATGTCCGTCTGTACTTTTATGTTGTACTTGCAGCTACAATTGTATAGATCAATGCCTTTTTGAAGGGTTAGAATACACATCACATGAAACACCAATGAGAATGCATTGTTAAATGAAAGCAGCACAGATTTTTTTAGCCTGTTTACATTGAAAAAGTAAATTAAAAGAGAAAGGATGAATAGAGAATTATTAAATTAAGTCCTAAAAGATGCATCTATGTGACAGTCCGGATTGTTAAAACCTCCTTGTGCAATGACAATGTCATCTTACCAGTCTCAACTGCGTTTCTTCCTTCAAGTGTTTCCTGACTTCACTTAGCATTTGCCCATCAGCTGTTCTCTCTTGCTTGTTCCCCTTAAAAACAAAAAAAACTTTTATTAACTGTCAATAAAATAGTAAGGGAAATCATTAGGGCGCATTCAGAGGAGTTGACGGTGGCTGTTAAATGACCACATAAGAGCAGATTAGCACACTTTCATGTGCAGATCAATCGTTAACATGATGGTTGAGCAAAGCACGATGATTGGCATCACGTCTCGTCTACACAGGATAATGTGCTGCCAAAAGAACATAGATCATATCACCCAACAAGTTTCCCTAGTTCGTCAGCTGGCCTATTTAGATAAAACGATGATCACTTATTTCATAATTATTGGCCTGCCTAAACGAACCCTTAGCTTTGTTGTAATTTGTGCCAAAATTATAAGGCACAACATTATTAAAAGTAATGAATTTTAAGACTCCTCCTACCCAAACCAGTAAATGTGAAGCAAGACATACATCCTATTTTATTTATACAAAGTGAGTTGCATTTTGCAAAATCTCTCCCAGTGTACAACTAATGCTCAAGTATCATACCCCAAAATTACCTTTGAAAAGTATGTACTATCTTCCTTCATCCGCTCCATTTCCTCCTGCATGGTAATGATTCTGTTGTTCGCCACCGCAAGCTAAAAATGAAAGAATTATTCTTTTTCATTATGAATTTTCTTTTAATCTGTTTTTTTTTTGCCTTTTTCATCTGTAGTGTTACATTTCAGAATAAGATGTCTTATAAGTGTATATGACAATTAACACTATTTCTAGCTATTCTATGACTTGTATCCAGCACTTTTTTCCATTGTTGACTCTCTTCCGTATCCTCTATGCTGGTGGTTGTAGTCTAGAAGCAATGACGTCTCCCAGAAAGAGTGATTGCTGCTTTTCTTTCTCTTTAAAGGGAACCTGTCAGCTACTTTAATGACAACAAGCTATCGGCATCTGCACCTGCAGCTTTATAGTACTATACTAATCATCCCTGTCTGAGCCCATACTGTCATGTTAAAGTTGTAAAAATGCATTTCTATACACTTATATTTTCTATTGTAAATGAGCTTGAGACTGGTCTGAAGGGGCATTAGTATGGTATCCATCCCTGCCTTCATTGCATGGTTATTACGCCCCTGTGGGGAAGATAACTTGATTGTAAATCACAAGCGTTTCAAACGCTTCTTTCTAGATTCTAAAGTGTATGGGCTGCTTCCAGGTATGACACGCCCGATGCATCTACTTTCTGTCCTGTGCATGGTGGGCAAGCATTGGGTGTACTTGCAGTCTTCGGAATGCACAGTGCGCATAATCGTGAGCCAGCCTGTACACCTAATATTCACCCAAAAGGCACAACACCGGAAATAGGCACAGCCGGGCGCCTTATACCTTATATTTTAGAATCTACCAAGAAGAGGAAATGCTTGTAAATTAGGGGCATGATAACCACGGAATGAAGGCAGGGATGGATAGCATAGGAATACCTCTTCAGACCAGTCTCAAGCTCATTAACAATAGAAAATAGAAGTATATAAATGCGTTTTGTCAACTAACATTACAGTATTAGCTTAGACAGGGATGATTAGAATAGTACTATGAAGCTGCATAGCTTGGGGGGGGTCATAAACAAGTTGACACGTTCCCTTTAAGGGGGTTATATATTAGATGTGGCTCTTTCATAGTAAACCTGCTTTGCAAAAAGGTTTAAAAAAAAATGGAAATGATGTTAGCAGAAACAATTAACAAGGGCACATTCAGTGTCCAGGAGTGAACATACCTCCTCAGTTAGTTTGGTGTTGGATTTTTCTAAAGCGTCCACCTTTGTCTGTAAATTGTTAACAGTGGCACTGTGATACAGAAAATAAAGAAAACACTATATTAATTATCAAATCAGACCTTACACAGTGAAGGGAAATCTACTTTGGCTACAGTACACCAAGCTGGTTATACTTTCCTATTCCTGAACCTCTACAATAACGTAATTGTAGAGAAGACCTGCATTGTGTGTACAGGCCAATAAGAACAGTGAGTAAGCAGTCATAGAAACTACATACAAAAATGTATGATAAAAATCAAATCTTTATTCTATCACTCAAAACACAAAAACATTAACACACCTTAAAACGGTTTATTCTGAACAAAGATCGGTATTATCACAGACTAAGATGTAAAACAGAGCTGTATATCCACTGCAGAGATTACAAAGGACTAGGAGATACCGCTAAGCAAATGTCAAAATTCTAAAAAAAATTAATTCATTAATACTAATATTAAACATGAAGGGTGGATGAGGCATACAAAGTATTATAGCAGGATATCAAAACTAAAAAAAAAAATTAATGGATTAATTGATACGCTCTACATACATGGTGTACCCAATAAAAATATTTGGATTCCATCAGTGTCTAGAGTGCACGCAATTTAACCCCTTCACCCTCAGGCGATTTTCCTCTGCTCCCAAGAGCCATAGCTTTTGTATGTTTGTCTATATAGACGTACGAGCCGTGTTTTCTGTGAGTTGTACTTTTGAATGAAATCAATTTATCATATAGTGTACTGGAAAATGGAGAAAAATTCCAAGTGAGGTGAAATTACTGAAAACAAAAAAGAAAGTGCAATTCCAGAATAGTTTTTTTTATTTACCATGTTTATTATACTGTTGAACTGACTTGACAATAAGCTTGTCCTGTTCAGTACGATAATGCAGATACCAAACATGTAAGGGTTTTCTTAAGTGGTTGAAAAAAAAAATTCAGAAATGTATTTTAACACAATATATATATATATTTTTGTTTTATGCCATATGCTGGATCTTGGGCTGTGAGACAGTTTATTTTTTTGCGCCCTGAGCTGATGTTTTTACAGATACCATTTTGTTGTAGATATGATGATTTGATAGTCTCTTATTACATTATATTGCAATGTTGCCTTGTAAGAAAAAAAGCTTAATTCTGGTGCCATTTTGTGATCGGGTTCATGACCTTTTGTGTACCTTAGGGAACTTAACGCTGCAATCAGCTGATCACTTGTGCTATGCAGTGCATCAGCAGTACAATCACAGTCTCTTGTAGATGCCAACTCCAGACTGGCCTTCACAAGAAATTCAGAATGATGACACAGGGGTCATCAGCAGACTCCCAGCTATCTCCAAAACCGAACGTCGTCCCATCATCATGTTGCAAGTGTGCCAATGAGCATATGAAATGAAGTGCCCCCAGATGGCATGTGTTAAATGCCACTATCAGAGCTGGACAGCAGCATTTAGCAGGTTAACAGAGGGACATAATGACCGATTTATATAAAACATAGGTAATACTGATTTACAAGGGTGGCCATGACATCCCATGTGCCCTATGTACATGTCGTCACAGAGTCTTCCAAGACGTGGATAGATTAATCTATATAAATTGGCATTACCTGCTGTTTGTATATATAGGCATTACAAAACATTTTCTATAATGGTGATCCCAGGAGGTCTTCCCATGACCACCTAGCAACATACCCTTCCTTTACTATTACTTTAAGTTGTGTGCACCTTAGACATGCTGATGGCATATGTATCTTTCTATTGATTACATAGTGTTTGTATATCAAATAATCCATTAATTTTTTAGAAGTGTTTTGAGTGGATATCCTGCTATGAATAGGTATATTCAGGTCCAAAATGTGACCCGAACCTCATTGGAAGTCACTGATTGAGTAGTTCTGCTCTCCAACTATATATAGCCAGCCATAAGCATATCACTTTTGAGGTGTGGGGTGGGGGGAGTTTAAGGGCAGGGGATTTTTTATTTATTTTTTATATAAACACACTTTGGCTGATAACGCTGCTTTTACGTCAAGCAAGTGGCCCGCACAAGGCTGAGCACCAAGTGTCCATGACATGATCGCTGAAGTGCTCTGGATGCATAAAACACCCAAACAGGTTGGCTCAGCTCTAGTCATTTGTGATCTCTGCTGCGGGAATACAATAAATGAAAATACATTTTATGGTCTGTGGCAACACTGATATTTCTTCAGGATGAATTAAACGCTCAAGTGTTTTTATGACATTCAGTCTTGCTGTAGGAGAACGTAAAGACTGATTTCTAGGATAACATTGTTGTAGTTATCTATTTAGGTATTGAATAATGCGAGAACATTATACATCTGAATATGGATAGGTCAAAAGTGTAAAATATGGGATACTCCATCATACAACTAACATTAAGTATCAGATTATTTGTATTCTTGTGCAATTTATTTGATTGGAGAGAACATTTTTGGAGAAAACAAAATATAGTGTTAGGCTGGCTTCAGACTTGCAGATGCATCTGCAGCGTTTTGCAGATGCATCTGCAAGCAGACCGCGGCCCCTATGTTTATAATGGAGCGCACCGCGGTCTGCAGATGCTTGCAGACCGCCGTGCGCTCTCATTGCCCGCCATTAGTGATCTGTGCGCACGCGGATGCCTGCGCACAAATCACACACTCCCGCCCGCACCAGGGACGCAACATCTCGCGTCCATGGTACGGGCGGGAGTGTGTGATTTGTGCGCAGGCATCCGCGTGCGCACAGATCACTAATGGCGGGCAATGAGAGCGCACGGCGGTCTGCAAGCATCTGCAGACCGCCGTGCGCTCCATTATAAACATAGGGGCCGCGGTCTGCATGCAGATGCATCTGCAAAACGCTGCAGATGCATCTGCAAGTCTGAAGGCAGCCTATATATCTTTTAACAATTTATACATTATAAATACACTTCTTGCAACTATAGCAGAGACACTAAAGAGCTATAATTATCAGCACAAACAAATGATATGAGCCTGATTTTACACACTGCACTGAAAATGGGAGCAAATTAGAATTGCAGGTCTGCTTGGGGCAGAATATGCATATGTCATCTGTTAGTAGTACTAATTGTGCTTTTAATTATTTATGCTCAGTGGTCCATGAGCCACAGCTGTATACATTACAAATAAATGGAGGCAATGGAAAATGTGATGTATGGACACTTTCCAGTCTTATGCAATTCAAGAGGAGTTGGTGTGTATATTTATACAGTGATTTGGTTACAATACCACAAAGCTTTAGAAATAACAGTAAATGCAGGACTGAAAAATGATAATAGCCAATTCCATATAAAAGGAATGATGACATACATTATTATAACTGCTTTGAAGCAGCCTTCAGAATTTTTATTTTTTATGGTTGGATCATTTCCCTTTAAATCTATATACTGTACCTTAATTGTCTGTTAAGCTCTTCTACATAATTCTTCTGATCTAGTATAGCAGTTATCTGGACATCTCTAGAAAGAATAAAAATACATTGATAAGCTGAAGCAATACAAATGCATCATAGTGGTTTGCAAAATAGAAACTTGTCTATTAAGAACCACTACACGTAAGGTTTGTTGAATTACTACCCTTGATGTGTGCTGGATACTACAGGGTGGGCCATTTATATGGATGCACCTAAATAACATGGGAATGGTTGGGGATATCAACTTACTGTTTGTGGCACATTATAATATGGAAGGGGAAAACTTTTCCAGATGGGTGGTGACCATGGCGGCCATTTTGAAGTCGGCCATTTTGGATCCAACTTTATTTATTTCAATGAGAAGAGGGTCATGTGACACAAACTTATTGTTTTAACATAACTTTGTTCTTTCATGAGTTATTTACAAGTTTCAGACTAGTTTGGTCCGTAGAAGCAGCGAGTCTCGCTGCGAAACGGGGAACCGTCACCGAGTCTCAGCACCCCTTCCCCTCCCTGCGCATTATCTATGTTGAATCGCATGGAATAAAAGTTATGAAGAGTCAGCCTATGGTGAGTGCCGTGTTTCTTATCTAAACTACTTTACAAGTTTATGATCACTTATAAAATGTGTTCAAGATGCTGCCCATTGTGTTGGATGTGTGTTGGATTGTCAATGCAACCCTCTTCTCCCACTCTTGACTCACTGATAGCAACACCACAGAAGAAATGCTAGCACAGGCTTCCAGTATCCATGGTTTCCAATCCATTGATTGGACCTGAACGTTTTTTTTGATTCTGGATAGATGGGAGGAAATATTTTATCGGATACTTTAGAGCCAGAAGCTCTTATGTTGGAGGTGTCTCATCATGTTCTGACCAAAGCACCTGAGCTACACTGCATCTAAGATTCGCTTTCCCCTCATCCCTTTGGGCTTGATCTGTAGTTATGATCTCGGTAATCCAATTTACCCATGGGACCCCTTTTGACAGGTTCCCCATGTTCAACCACCATAAGAGAGTCCGGATTTTGACTTAAAGTTTTAACTTTCCTTTCAAAAACTCTCTAGCCTCTTTTCACCCAACAGTATCTCCTGCTGTAACTGCCTAGTATGAAACAGAGCCCAAATCACTGCCGGGATAAAAGAAGTCAGGGATACCAACAAGGACACGGATTCAGATACCAGGCGTGAGATCTTGCAATTCTTTTCTTCCAACTAGAAATAGGTCTGCATCACTAAATTCAAGAGAAGACCCAAAAAGGAATGGAGCAGTGAGGGGACCAGTTTTGACTTTAGGTTTAGAAGTCAGTCTTGGCTCTGTTCTGACTCTTCACAATAGGAAATGATGACATTGTTTCACAGATCTGTTTAGTGAAAAGCCCTGAACTCAAAAAGGTCTGACCTGATTGTTTATGCATAGGGACACTCTTCGGTATTTCTGATCTGCTGTATGGATCGAGTATAGGAAGTTAGCATCCTTCAGATCTAGTAACAGCTTAAAAAGCAATAGATTTGCAGCTCATTCTATTGACTCCATCTTGAAAGATCAATATATATGACATTTGCTCAGTCCCTTCAAATTGATGATCATTCTGATGGAGCCATCTGGCTTCTTATCAAGAAAAAGGCAGAAATAAAATCCCCTTCCTCCTCTGTTGGTACTTCCATGAGCACCTGTTTCTGAACCAGATCCTAACTTACATTTCCAGGGCTCGCTCCTGCTCCAAAGATCTTCTGGCGAATGTTATTGCAAAAACTCTGTAGGAGTGGTCCGAAACTCCAGCCTTGGGCCTAACTGCACTATACCGAAAATCCAGAGAGTCTTCCCCCTACTCAGGTAACAGAGTCACTGAGAAGACTTCTTTCTTCCTGAGGAGGTACAGCTAAGCATGAATCATCTCTTCCTTACTTTTCTCACCCCATTTCTCTTAGTCACTGGAAGGTCTTCAGCCAGATCTGCTACTCTAAAAAAAAAAAAAAATCTCCTATATTCAAGGATAGCCAAGTTAAGAAAGCCTTTCTTTCTATCCTGGCTTTGTCGAGGATAGCGTCCAGACAAAGGACCAAAGATTCACAGTCACACAAGATCACACAATTTGGTCTTAGATTAGACATCCCCTGCCCACTACTAGAGTCACAGTGCTCTATAGGCTGCGTTGGACATGCCCACTGATCTGGCTGCCAACTTCAGTGTCTGCAGAGGCATCGGACAGAAAAACTGAACACCCTATGCAAGAGATGGAGAATGGTCAGGATCTTTTCTCTTGGGACATTTTTTTTTTAGCTGATTGGTCCATCCATATTCATGAATCTGGCTGTGCAGCTCGCAGGAATAGCAGGTTTCAGGGCACCAGCTGAGAATTCATAGAGGCATGTTTCTGGTAACAGTCAGCCTATCTATGGGATTTTACAGGATTCTCATGTCTTTGATGGGTAGTAAAGATTTTTTGGGAGTATTTAGCCACTGTTACATTTACCCTCAGTAGCTTATCCCAAAAGGTTGATTGCTCTTCCTCATAGAGGTTACCTACTTTTTGACAATGAGAGTAGCAAACCTTCTCTTGCTTACTCCATTCTTTAACTACAGCCTGCAGATTCTCATTAATATGGAAGGTCTGCTGTTTCCCCAGCACCAAACCCCTCGAAAATAATATCTTGAACTGATTTAGGGGTTTTAACCTATGTGATTGCTCCTATAGGCACCACAGCTTTAACTACCGTATCTGTATATTTGACAGGAAAGCAAAGTCTGCTCCCCATACCTCCGTCAAAGGAAGAAGAGGAGGAAAAAAAAAAAATAAGACTCATTCTCCCTTTTATTTTTCTGAATCACTAGATTCCAAAGACCACAATCTATCTTGATTTTCCCTGTTTATCTCTTCTCTGATGAACTAGTGCCTTAATGGAATTTTAAATCTGTCTTAATGACCAACTTATTTTATGGCAAAATTTGGAGATTCCTCACATATAGTCTTCTGTTACTCATGCTGCGCAGAGCTTCTTCTGCCACAAGCTGGGTAATCTATCCTTGCAAGTGCACAATCCTTATTTAGCAGTAAATTAAAAGAAAAAAAAGACCCCCATGTGAACTTTCACGAAGCTCATTCACCATCATACACTTTACCGAATCTGGAGAAGGAAGGATCAAGTCACCCAAGTGTTGAGCCCTGAAGACTGTGGATCCATCTTGATCCACTCTGCTTTGCAGGCTGGCCTTACTGTCGCTTCCAGTGTTCCTCTTATCACTTGTATGACTGCCACTGGTGCGCCTATCTTGAAGCTGCTTGACGGATCATGCAGATATTGCTCCTCCTCCATAACCAAGCAAAAAGGATAGCCGAGACGCAAAATTCACTCCCTTGGGGTCAGACTATTTCTAAATAGGGACCAGCCAACAAGCTGATACCTTCCAGCCAATGCCTCCTCCAGACCCCTCCGGAGTGAAGATTGGCACTTCCTGGTTGTGATGAATATTGGTAAGGAATTGCCATATCCCCCATATTCCATATTCCATCCAGAAAACAATTTGAAGGCACATCTCACTCACAAAGAAAGCCAGAGACCATTCATCTTGGACAGCAGAAAATAGCACAGTAATTAGTATGTAGATGGAAGCCAAGTGTCCACACAACAGGACTCATCCTTAACTTTGATATGGTAATCAGGTAGATGTATGCAGCTTCCTAACAAATGGGGTTTTGCCAAAAGGTGACACGTCCCGTATAAGTCTCTTTCTTCCCAGGCAGACTGGAAGGCACCGTGACTATAACCTTAATATTTCATGAGCCGTGCGGTCTATGAACATGGCAAGCGTAGATCCAGGATCGTGACGTCTAGGCGGTGACAAGCATGGTATTCACATGGATGTAGGATAACTGTAAGCCATCTAAACAGGATATTGGCTAGCAGGGTGTTCTCAGAGTAGGCATGTTTCCCATCCAGACGAAGATAAAATCATAACTAAAAATATGAAAGTATTATCTTCCGTCTGCGATGCCCATGGACACGGCTAGGGAACATTATAGAATTCGGGTGTCCATATCTCCCCTCAGAGGGGTGGGAGTTGTGAGACAGCCCAGAGGTGTGAGATGGGTGGAGACAGGGGCAACCCATAATGTATAAAAATCATCTGCCCCATCTCCACCTGGTATTTCTTCTGAATGGGCATTTTTCCACCAAGGCCAGAGATTACCCAAGGAACAGATTGGTGCCACGCCGCCCTTGTGGTGCCATCAGCACTAAGGTAACTGCTCACATGTGTATGTAATTCTGTGTATTCCATTCTTCCTTTTATTGGCATATCTGACTGTAATATTTGTAACATCTGAATAATAACTGTAAATATTAATATCTAGTGTACCATTAGGGTGATTAAATATATAAACTTAATCTTGAGTTGCTCTGTTTATCTTGATCACGATTCCCACGTCCGTGTGCTCATTTAACGCTACCTGGGTTGGTTTCTGACCCAATATAAGCCCGACCACGGACCGGACTTATATTAAACTAGAAGCTGGTGGCAGCATTTGTGCTTGGGGTTATTCAGGGCCTCTGGCAGTGACGGGGTGGAGGAGATTATGTGTGCTTCCGGCTGCGGGCTAGAAGACATATACCACACTCACTGAGAGGTGCCTTAATAAACCAGCACAGGCAAGGCAGCTGCGGCCCTTCTTTATCCTCAGGCAGTTCTCTGACTGACCTGGGTTTAACAGGAGGCGCTGTGGAGCTGCCAGGTTCAGGTCACGATTCACCACAAGTGGTGGCAGCGGTGGGATCAAGATAATAGTGTTGTGGACCCAACTCCCTAACACTAGGGACTGCTGGCAGTAGCTTTGCTGTCGGGGTCCTAAGATCAACTCAACACTAGACAGTCAGAGTGCAAATATAAGGTGTGTGGGTGCATCAGGTTGCAGCTGTGTGTCAGTGACCAGGAGGTGCTAAACTGGCCCAGGGCACCAGGAGCCAAGCGCTGCAGAGGGCACTTGCTGTGGCTGATATGTAAGAGGTGGTAGAGGACACTGTTGGTCTAGGCGAGGAGGATACCATGCACAGGTCCTCAAGGAGCCAATCCCCAGTGGTCGACTCTGCAGTGGGGCAAATACCCCCTGTCCTCAGCCCCGCGGTGGGCAGATCACCACCTGCTGGTCGCTCCAGCCAGATGGGCTCGGATGCCCTTTTTCAAGCTGCCCTGGCTCGACTTGTAGCTGGAGACCAGAGCACCTACGAGACCCTCATGGCAGCTGCAGAACGACTTGCAGAGCGTGAAGCTGCAGAGCGACGTGAGGCTGTGGAGCGTGAAGCTGCAGAGCGACATGCAGAGCGTGAAGCTGCGGAGCGACTTGCAGAGCGTGAAGCTGCAGAACGACTTGCAGAGCGTGAAGCTACAGAGCGCCGTGAGGCTGCAGCGCGCCAGCACCAGCTCACCTTGGCTCAGCTCGGGATCTCGCAGCCCGTTCCAGCCAACCAGGAGCCCAAGCCACCGAAGGTCCGAGTTGAGAACTTTCCCCTTCTGGAGGCAGGCGGAGACCTGGATTCTTTTCTGCTGGCCTTTGAGCAGACCTGCAGGCAGTACAACCTGGACTCAGGCCAGTGGGCCCAGTACCTGACCCCCCGTCTGAGGGGTGACGCCATGAAAGCCTTGGGGGACTTCCCTGCCGGGGAGTCGCCAGACTATGCGAGCATCAAGCAGGCCCTGATCCGACAGTTCAACCTCACCCCGGAGTCCTACCGCAAGAAGTTCCGAAGCCTGCAGAGGGGTCCAAAGGATACCTGGACCGACCACATGCGGGTCCTCCTGAGAGCAGCTGACCACTGGATCAAAGGTTTGGAGCGCAGCACAGCCCAGGAGATCCAGGAGTTGTTCGTGATGGAGCAATTCCTGTGGAACTGTCCCGAGGACCTCCAACAGTTCATCCGCGACCGGAAACCGAAGGGGGCCTGTGAGACAGCGGTCCTGGCGGACGAGTACACGAACAACAGAGTACCTGAGACCAGGAGGACCAGCAGCAACACCTGGGAGAGGGGTAAGACCAACCCTGCACCCGTGACCCCAGCCCCCAGAATGCAGGGGGCAGCCCCTCTATTACACCCTGTTCCCCTCTCCAGGTTGGCAGCAGAACCCAGACGGTGTCACCTCTGCAACCAACCAGGACACTTCAAGGCCATGTGTCCTCAGCGCCATAAGACACCGTCCCCAAAAACGGCCACTGTTTTGTGTGTGGGTGGGGGTGGTGGTAGGTCCCTTGACAATTTCCAACCCGTCACCATAGGCTGCTCAGTGGCCATGGGACTGCGGGACACCGGCGCAGAGATGACTTTGGTGCGACCAGAGATGGTCTCCCCCCAGGACTTGATCCCCGGAAAGTCCCTCGCCGTCTCCGGAATTGGAGGCATGGAACCCGCATTGCCTGTTGCCAGGGTTTATCTGGACTGGGGTGCGGGGAGGGGAGTGAGGGAGGTGGGGGTGTCTGCTAATATTCCGGCAAATGTATTGCTTGGGTCAGACTTGGGGCGGCTAGTGTCCAAGTATGTGGCCACTGACGCTCCCAGTTCTGATCCGCCAGAATATGTACTGTCCAATATTGAAAGTGTTGATGGGGATGACGTTATTAATGATGATGTTATTATTGATGATGTTGATGATGTTTGCAGTGACACTCCACACAACACAGCACACAAAGGGCTGACAGGGAGGGGGGAGGAAGATAAAGAGAATTGTAGAATGGCCTTAGGCCAGGATCAGCCAGCTCACCTTTTGTTCTCAGAGGGGAGACAGAGGGGGCTGAGAGCTGCAGAAGGAGCAGACACAGATGGCTGTGACACTGCTCTCTGCTGTAATCAGCAAGGTATTGTAGCCAGGGAGTCAGCGGTCGAGGTCGGAGTACCCACAGGGAATGTGGTGCTGCCAGGTAAGGCCCAGACGCTGCGCTCTGAGGAGCTGCAAGGGGTGGAACATGTCGGGGAGTATGGGGCTGTCACAGGAGAAGTGAAGCCACCAGGTGAGATCCCAGGGCAGGAACCACCCACCACCGGGATGTCAGGAGGCCAGGATAGTCCGCCTGAACCGGCGACTTGGTCAGGAGCGGAGGGGAAGCAGGCACTGCCCATGGTTACAGCAGCCATTGCCGCCGTCACCAGGAGTGGGGGTGCTGGAGCCCAGGGAACCTCGCGGAGGTTCAGAGGCTTCTCCCCTTCAGACCAAGTGGCTGCCGAGTCAGACGGAGGCCAGGAGACAGGTCCCGGGGAACTGACGGAGACTGTGGCAGTTTCTTCTTCGCTGACCACGTCTCGTCAGGGGTGTCAGGTGGCGTCAGGGGCTGACGACCGCCTGGAAGCTCTCCAGGAGCAGGTGGCACAGCTTTTCTCGGAATCTGACCACGAGCAGGTGGTCCGGAACCAAGGACGGCTGTACCAGGTAACGGTCCAGCAGGGGTCATCGGAGGTGTGGCCCAGGGACCAACCGGTAATTGTACCCACTGGCTGCCAAGAGGATGGGGATGCGGTCCTCATAACCTGTCAGGGCAGTGGGGAAGGTCTACATGGAGGCCAGGAGACAGGTCCCGTGGAACTGACGGAGGACGTGGCAGTTGCTTCTACTCTGACCATGTCTCGTCAGGGGTGTCAGGTGGCGTCAAGAGTTGACGTCAGCCTGAAAGCGCTCAAGGAGCGGGTGGCACAGCCTCCCTTGGACTCAGGCCTCAAGCAGGTGGTCGGGGACCAAGGACGGCTGTGCAAGGTAAAGGTCCAGGAGGAGTCACCGGAGGTGTGGCCCAGGTACCAACATGCAGTTGTGCTCACTGACTGCCACGGAGATGGGGAGGTGATCCCCATACCGTGTTGGGGCAGTGGGGCAGGTGTTCCTACAGCCAGTCAAGGGGATGGGTGGCTCAAGCCCATAACCTGTCTGGATGATAGGGAAATGGTACCCACAACCGGTCAGGACTATGGGAGAGTTGTACCCATACCCT
The DNA here is from genome assembly GCA_033576535.1 of Allobates femoralis. Taxonomy (NCBI): domain Eukaryota; kingdom Metazoa; phylum Chordata; class Amphibia; order Anura; family Aromobatidae; genus Allobates; species Allobates femoralis. The sequence continues at coordinate 291,545,467 of JARQOC010000003.1, forward strand.
GTCCGAGTGCCATAGGGGTACCCCCGGTCTGTCAGAGTGATGGGGCCTCAGTGCCCAACACCTGTCAGAAGGGCGGGGACGCGTTTCCCGTGACCTGTCAAGATGAGGGGCAGGGGCTGCCCCTAACTTGTCAGGATGATGGGAAAGCTGTATCCCCGGCCTGTCAGGATGATGGGAAAGCTGTATCCCTGGCCTGTCAGCATGACAGGAAAGAGTTGTTACAGGCCAGTAGGGCCGATGGGAAGGTGACGTTATCCCCCGGGGAGACAGCTGTCCAAGGCGCTGTCGTTCCTGGACTGAGGAGCGAGAATGCAGGTCGTACACTGCTCTCTGGGCCCTCACTCTGTCGAGGGATAACTGAACCCATGTCTGACCCAGAACAGGTCCCAGAGGGTCCCTGTGGGAGTGAGGCATGTGCACCGCTTCTGGCTATGCCTAGCCAGGGGTTCGAGACTGCACTACCAGCGAGTGCCAGTCCTGAGGTGCCGAGCCGCCTCGCGGAGACGGCTGTCTCCACCACCAGAGGAGAGAGGGTACTGTGGGATCCAGGGAGGGAGGCGGCCTGCTCCCCGATGGAAAAGGGAGTTCCGGGCAATTGTGTGGGCTCTGCAGCGTCTGCAGCCACACTTGCGCGGACGCCACTCCATCGTGGGGACAGACCACAAACCCCTCAGCGGTTACACACAGTCCCCGTGACGAATGGAAGGTTGTTACATGGGAGCCGTGCGCTCCAGGAACTCAACTTCACCATTAGCCACAAGAGTGACCATGACCACGGTAACGCTGATGGGTTATACCGCCAAGGGGAGGTAGTGGACGGGCGCACGGGGAGACACAGGAATGTGCCATCCCCTAGCGCCGTCTAAGAGGGGGAGGTGTGATGAATATTGGTAAGGAATTGCCATATCCCCCATATTCCATATTCCATCCAGAAAACAATTTGAAGGCACATCTCACTCACAAAGAAAGCCAGAGACCATTCATCTTGGACAGCAGCAAATAGCACAGTAATTAGTATGTAGATGGAAGCCAAGTGTCCACACAACAGGACTCATCCTTAACTTTGATATGGTAATCAGGTAGATGTATGCAGCTTCCTAACAAATGGGGTTTTGCCAAAAGGTGACACGTCCCGTATAAGTCTCTTTCTTCCCAGGCAGACTGGAAGGCACCGTGACTATAACCTTAATATTTCATGAGCCGTGCGGTCTATGAACATGGCAAGCGTAGATCCAGGATCGTGACGTCTAGGCGGTGACAAGCATGGTATTCACATGGATGTAGGATAACTGTAAGCCATCTAAACAGGATATTGGCTAGCAGGGTGTTCTCAGAGTAGGCATGTTTCCCATCCAGACGGAAGATAATACTTTCATATTTTTAGTTATGATTTTATCTTCCGTCTGCGATGCCAATGGACACGGCTAGGGAACATTATAGAATTCGGGTGTCCATATCTCCCCTCAGAGGGGTGGGAGTTGTGAGACAGCCCAGAGGTGTGAGATGGGTGGAGACAGGGGCAACCCATAATGTATAAAAATCATCTGCCCCATCTCCACCTGGTATTTCTTCCGAATGGGCATTTTTCCACCAAGGCCAGAGATTACCCAAGGAACAGATTGGTGCCACGCCGCCCTTGTGGTGCCATCAGCACTAAGGTAACTGCTCACATGTGTATGTAATTCTGTGTATTCCATTCTTCCTTTTATTGGCATATCTGACTGTAATATTTGTAACATCTGAATAATAACTGTAAATATTAATATCTAGTGTACCATTAGGGTGATTAAATATATAAACTTAATCTTGAGTTGCTCTGTTTATCTTGATCACGATTCCCACGTCCGTGTGCTCATTTAACGCTACCTGGGTTGGTTTCTGACCCAATATAAGCCCGACCACGGACCGGACTTATATTAAACTAGAAGCTGGTGGCAGCATTTGTGCTTGGGGTTATTCAGGGCCTCTGGCAGTGACGGGGTGGAGGAGATTATGTGTGCTTCCGGCTGCGGGCTAGAAGACATATACCACACTCACTGAGAGGTGCCTTAATAAACCAGCACAGGCAAGGCAGCTGCGGCCCTTCTTTATCCTCAGGCAGTTCTCTGACTGACCTGGGTTTAACAGGAGGCGCTGTGGAGCTGCCAGGTTCAGGTCACGATTCACCACACTGGTCACCACTGAACTTGTTGCCAAGGTTCACAATTCCAGCATCCGCACATGCGCAGACCCGGCTAGAAGTCACCTACATGCTCGTCAGCAAGATACGCCTCTTCTGGCGCTTTTGGACATGCACAGACCAGGCAACTCAACAGCTGGAAGACACGTGAAGGATGCAGTTGCCACGCTCATCCACACATCAGCCAGAACCCTAATTGGACCCACTGGGGTGCCTCCAGGACCCAATTTAGCCCCGCCATGTTCCACACTTCCTCTGGCCAGGTCTGAGTAAGAAATCTTCACCCTTTCATCCTGTGTAAGTGCCTTACAAGGACAGGAAACCAACTGTTGCAGGGGGAGAGGTTTAGCCCTTTTTATTCAGTAGGTTTCCTATCCTTGAGTGGCAGATCCCCTTCTCATGTGCTACTGTCATGTGGAAAAGTCTTTTGTGCCGATTTTTTTTTCTTCTGCGGATTATGTCCTATGGTACATACCACCAGTCTACCTGCAGCAAGACACATATTTGATATTTTCCCAGCACCACCTTTTTGTGGTTAGTGGGAGATATAATGGTAAGACTAGGAGTCAAATTCTGTGTTGTTCCTGCCAATATAGAACATTTTCACCCATGTTGTTCTGATCGTTGTGGTCAACCGGTGGCCAAAGAAGTGAACAACATGTCACAGCTGCAACTAGTAATTAGCTGCAGCATATAATGTTCCACCAAAACAAGGCTTGTAGAAAGAGGAACACTAGGATAGAAATGGGCAGATTACCATATGCTTTTTTTTCTTACACCCTTTTTTTAATTCCAAGAAAGTAGTGAATAATCCCTTTAATACATTACTTATTTATAGATTTAATACATTACTAGAAAAAGGTATGGGTAGTGGTGCTGGGCTGTTTAAGGAAAGATCATTGAATTCACGATGAATTCACTAAATGGAATTTAGTGGGACCCACATCTTGTAAGATGCACCTTACCATAAAACTCACCCCATGTTTAGACAGCATAAAATATGAAAACATTTTTTCAACTTCCCTGTGGTATAAAATACCTAATGTTAGTGTTTCTCTGCAGTGTATGTGTTTCTCCCACTGAGAGCAATCAATCTTTTTTCAACTGGCTAACATGGTACCATACTTCTTTTTCTTCTGCACTGTGTATTAAGCACACAGCTCTGCCACATATGCATTTACATATACTATATGTGCACACAGGACTGCTCCATGCAGAGACATACAGCTCAGATATAGTCACATTTATACACACATCTATATACACAGCTCTGCTACATACTAGTGCATTTCAATAAATTAGAACAGAGGTCCCCAACTCCAGGCCTCAAGGGCCGCCACCAGTGCAGGTTTTCAGGATTTCCTTAGTATTGCACAGGTGCTAATGTGATCATCTGCACTGGTGATGATTCCAAGCCCTCTGCAATATTAAGGAAATCCTGAAAACATGTACTGTTGGAGGCCCTTGAGGCCTGGAGTTGGGGACCTCTGTATTAGAATATCATCAAAAAGGTAATTTCAGTAATTCAATACAAAAAGTGATATAATCTATCATTACAAACAGAGTGATCTATTTCAAGTGTTTTTTCTGGTAATGTTGATGATTATGGCTTACAGCCAATGAAAACCCAAAGGTCATTTTAAAAAAAAAAAAATTAAAGTAGGGAGGATGAAGGATTAAAAACCACGCTGCTGTATTCCATGAGACATCAAAGGGTGAATAAAATATTGATTTATTAGTCATCCAGAAATGCCCTGAAACATGGCAATATGACATTGATTTTCGATGATATTCTAATTCATTGAGATGCACTAGTACATGCACATTTATACACGGAAACACACACTCTATACAGTACCCCCATTTTGCAGTGCCTTCCAGACCTGTGACCGATCACATGACCTGAAAGGTCCTGGTGCTAGTTAGGAGGAAGGTCCTTCAGCTGCAGGGAATGTGCAGCCTTCTAGCTTCCACTCCTGTTCTGCACTGATCATAAGAGAAGGCAGCTCTCTCAGTGATCCGCAATAACACAGCGCCAGCATTCTCCTCCATCACAGGAAGACGCTTTGGCCTATAAGCCATATAACACTTTATAGTTTATACCAAGATTTCTTTCGTGCTAAAAATTCTCTCTACGGAAAAAAACAGTAATTGATCTTTTGTGACAACAACCTTAAGCCTGATAACAAATTGCCATCACACATCATAAGTCGCTTATTTTTTTTTAGCTAAAATCAGAAGTAAAATGTCAAGCAGAATAAGATTAGCATATCTAGCTTTACTAGAGGCTAGCCTCTGGCTGTAAGTATTCATTGATATTTGTCTTATTGAATGTTGGAAAGAATAAAACAAGATGTCAGTAGCACAGCATGCATGACCTTCAGCCGCCTTGGATGTCACTGACATTGTAGTCCAGTATAACATTTTTTAGGTTACATATTTAAATGTTTCTGTAGGTATAAAGCAATGGAGGGCTCAATATAGAGTTTATCTTCAGTATTTGCTTTATACATATGACTTTTCAGCACGCACATTATGTACAACACTGTGCAGCGCCCACATACATACACAACTGTATGCACATTTAGCACTGCTGTGAATACACACACAGCGGTGCTGCCACAAACCTACCTGCCTTTCTGCTGCACACTGTCTACATTATGACATTCTAGGCACGTGATTGATAGCATGACCTTGCGGGTACCTTCAGGAAGCCAGGACATGCAGCATGCCTGCATCTTCCAACAGGACTCCAGGCCCTGCAGCATGCGCGCATCTACCTGCAGGAAGCCAGGCCCTGCAGCATGCGCGCATCTACCTGCAGGAAGCCAGGCCCTGCAGCATGCGCGCATCTACCTGCAGGAAGCCAGGCCCTGCAGCATGCGCGCATCTACCTGCAGGAAGCCAGGCCCTGCAGCATGCGCGCATCTACCTGCAGGAGGCCAGGCCCTGCAGCATGCGCGCATCTACCTGCAGGAAGCCAGGCCCTGCAGCATGCGCGCATCTACCTGCAGGAGGCCAGGCCCTGCAGCATGCGCGCATCTACCTGCAGGAAGCCAGGCCCTGCAGCATGCGCGCATCTACCTGCAGGAAGCCAGGCCCTGCAGCATGCGCGCATCTACCTGCAGGAAGCCAGGCCCTGCAGCATGCGCGCATCTACCTGCAGGAAGCCAGGCCCTGCAGCATGCGCGCATCTACCTGCAGGAAGCCAGGCCCTGCAGCATGCACGCATCTACCTGCAGGAAGCCAGGCCCTGCAGCATGCACGCATCTACCTGCAGGAAGCCAGGCCCTGCAGCATGCGCGCATCTACCTGCAGGAAGCCAGGACCTGCAGCATGCACGCATCTTCCATCAGGAAGCCAGGACCTGCAGCATGTGTGCATCTTAACTGATGTGCAGGTCTGAGAATCTTTCTCCAGTGCCTCACATTGATCAGACAGATCAGTGTCTGGCAGTAGGAGAAAAAACAGTTCTCTCAATGATCAGGCAAAACTGCTGGGTCAGTGTCCTCCTCTATTATAGGAAGCTACCATCACACTAAAAGAGGCACATACTTTTTTGAAGAATAATTTAATTAAAAAGTGTGTTTTGTATTCCCAAAAATTATGATATGTTTAAAGTTAAACAATCCTAAATGACGAAGAATTTAACATGAATATCAATGTTATTCATAAGCATACATAGGAAACAAGTTCAAACAGGCAGAGATCTCCAATTGTGACACTTATGAAGAGGCAGATACCTAAGTGATTACTTCTCGCCATTTTGTGTCTCCAAATAGGCTGATACACAATATGGCCTTATTAATAAAGATGGGCTAAACAGATTACATTAATATTACAACTATCATATTTTTAGCTGCTTATCATTCACTTACTCTTCACTGGACTTGGCAATAGGACCTTCTTTTAAGTACATCGAAAAATCAATTACTCCAACCTGAAAGTGTTAAAAAAACAAAACAAAACAAAAAAAAAAAAAGAATTTTTAGTCCATATATATTGCTATTCTCACAATGATTATTCTTTTTTTTAAAGAACACAACATTTTTGGAGATGTACCATTTTGCAATGAGATTTTTCCACAAGCTTGAATGCTTACCTGTGAATCAAGGTCTTCCCCTTTCATACAAAAATTAGCATCAATTACATTGAGTCCTACTAAAAGACCAGAAATAATAGCCCCTTCTTCTTCCATCATTAGTGCGTTGGGCTCATAGAATTCACTGCAATAACATGGGAAAAATCAGCATACTATATTATACACTGATCAATCAAGTATGGCTGATGGACAGCAAGTTACAGAACATGTGTACAATTGAATAATATTTAATACCCAATAGTAACAGTAATTGATACTGGAAAAGAAAATTCTGAAAAGCTACAGTAAGTAAAACTCACCACCATGCAAAGAAAAGCTACAGTAAGTACAGAATGTAGTATAAGGCTATGTGCACACCCAGTGGTTTTTGATGCTTTTTTCCTTACAGATATAACAAATCTGCAAGAGAACACATCCCAGCAAAGTCAATGAGAATTCTGAAGTGCGCGCTAAATACGCTACATGTGAACATAGCCTTAGCCTAGATTAAAACTATATTCACCTATGGATGAAGATTATTAAAAATAGAATAAAATGAACTTCTCGACCCCCAGCTCTGACTAGCAGAGAGGACTTGTGGTTCATTCCCTTTTGTTAGCTGAAGCTTTTCCATTAACTTTGCAGTAAACAATCCATGATCAATAAGTGAGACCATTTGCTGTGCAGCCCGATTAATCTACGAGGCTGTGCCATTCTGCTTTCTGCACCTGCTGCCCTGTAATATGCCTTAAGGCAACCAAATGTTGCATTTGTAATCAAGAGACTCAAGATCCCGATGACTTAGCAGTGGAGGTCACAAGGCAATATACCCAAAAAGTCTTAAGGATCCGTAACACGGGGCAACATTGCCGGCAACTACCCAGGAGCGTGCACGTTTTTGGCTGCTCTCCAACATCACTGATGAGCTGTCAGACAAGGAGACATCGCCGGCAACTCATCAGCTATGTTGCTAGCAGCTATCGCTGCCAGGGTTCAACTCAACCCTGGCAGCGATCATTAACATGGGAGTCTATGGGGAAAGTTGCCGGCAACATTGCTGTTGCCGCGTCAGACCGGGCGATGCAGGCAGATCGCCTGAGCAACATCGGCTGGTTTCACAACATTGTTGGGAAACCAGGCAATGTTGCTGAAGCAACTACCGCCGTTGAAATCACTCTGTTATACAGGGCAACTCTCCGGCGATGTCACCACAACTTGACCATGCTCCTCAGTTGCCGGCGATGTTGCCCCGTGTATCGGGGCCTTAAGTATTTCACCAACAAAGCTTCAACACGTCATACAATATGACCAAAATATAAATTGAAAAAAATATATAAAAACAAGACTATACTAAATCACACATACATTATAACCCATTATAATTAGTGATGAGTGAATATACTCTTCAGTATTCATCACTTGCACAGATAGTACAGTATTTGGGATGTTTCTTACTTGGCGAGTAATGCTAGTGCTCGAGAGTCGTGTTGATCGTAAAAGGCCTGACAAATTGCCAGCTCCCTGCAGTGAACACTGGAACCTGTCCCCTAGTGAAAGCCACTAGAATGGAAGGCTCTCATTGGGGAGGTACAGCAAGGTGTTGTATGCTGTGAACACAAAAAAGCACACCCTACAACCCCAGATATGCTCATTTTATGGCTGGCTGTGTGTGGGAGGAGCCCATCACAAAACTGACTTGCATAAAGGCCCCGTTACACCTAGCTATATATCGCTAACTCTTTTGTCACAGGTTTTGTGACATAGCAGCGACCTTGCCAGCGATATCACTGTGTGTGACACTTAGCAGTGATCGGCCCCACGCTGGGAGATCAAGAAATGGTCCAGGCCATTCATTAACCATCAGCAATTGGCAATCTCCCACTGGGCATGCTGTGTGTGATAGGGCCAACGACCAGCGACCAGTGAGCCCCATGATTCGCCCGAGAACCAAACAGATCCCAACAACCGTCGGGTTCGCCACATCGCTGGGTAATCGCTGGTAAGTCTGCCTCTATGACATCTCACCAGCGACCACACAGCGATGTTCCAGTGATGCCAGCCAGGTCGGATCGTTGTCAGGATCGCGGGAACATCGCTATGTGTAATGGGGCCTTTAGGCTCGGTATTCGAGTTGAATACCCAAATAGTAAAAAGTATTAGTCTAGAATGTTCCAAATACTTCACTATTCGCTCATCACCAATTATAATAACCACTCAGGAACATTAAGAAAACTGTGGTGCCCCTGTTAAAGCTTAAAGAACAGTAATAAGAGATATGTAATATTTACCTCTCTTTCCCTCACTGTAAGCCACGAAATGGGCCATATGCTACATCTTAATGCAAGTCTTCAGCTCTTTGATTTTATGGACAGGTTAACTTCATTAGCATGCAGTACAGTGAAAAAGGCTTTGCCACCCTATTTAAGAACAGCATAATGTAGGGGAAAAAAAACCCTAATTTCAGCAATATGTCACTTATTGGGCTGCATGATGTATTTTTGACAATCAATGTTGTATTAGGAGATTAACCCCTTCATGACCAAAGGCATATCTATATGTCCTTGGTTGTGTTCCCTCACAAATCTGATCAGCTGTCCTGTAGCTAATGGCACCGACTGGATCAGTAATCCAATCAGCACTGTTAACCCTTTGGATCTCGATGTCAATCATTGACAGCACAACCCAAAGCACTGCGGCGGTGATTGCACTGTTCCCAGATCACGGGGCCTTGATGCGTTGCCATAATAGAGTATGGTCAGCCAATGACCCCGGATGCCGTCATAAATCCCTTCCTGCCAGCGATGCCTGAATGATGTCGCCGGCAGAAAGTGTACCTTTGTGCTGCGCTGATAGATGCTGAAGCATCTGTCTGCATAACACAAGCTATTGCACTGTGCAATGCTGAGGCGCCATAAAAAGCCATGTAAAATAAAGGAAAATTTTTAAAAAAAAGTTAAAAAAAAAAAGTTAAAAAGCACAAAAAGCTTTCGTCCTATTGAAAAGAAAGCCATTTTAAAAAAAAAAACACATATATTTGGTATTGCTATGTTCAGAAATGCTAGATCAAAATATGAAATCAATTTATCAGATCTCTAAATAGCGTAACAGAGAAAAAAAGTCCAAACGCTAAAAGTGTGTTTTTATTTTTGTCGTTGCAATGTTACGAAAATGGGCAATCAAAATATTGCATCTAGCCAAAAATGGTATCATTGGAAATGTCAGCTCAAGATGCAAAAAAATAAGCAGTCACACAGCCCCTGATCCTGAAAAATGAGAGCAGTACGGATTGAAGAAATTGGCGACAAAAGTGCAATTCTTTTTCTTTAAAAACTCAGAATTTTTTTTCACCACTTAGATAACAGACATGGCCACTTTCCACGCGGCTACATTTCTAGCTTATCCACAGGTAACTTACTGGCTGCAGTGAAATCATGGAGACATGGTTCTATCTTGTTGCTGTGTACAAATGGAATAATCTCTCCATGATTTCACTCCAGCCAGTAAGTTACCTGTGGATAAGCTAGAAATGTAGCCGCATGTAAAGTGGCCATAAAAGTATACGTTTGGTATCTACAAACTTGTACTGACCCGAGGCATCATACTGACATGTCAGTTTTATTATATAGTGAACAGATGAATAAAAAAACTCAAACAATTGCGTAATTGCACTTTTCTTTGCAATTTCACTGCACTTGGAATTGTCTCGTTTTTCAGTACACTATATGGTAAAATAAATGAGGAGATTCAAAAGTACAACTCGTCTCGCAAAAACAAGCTCTCATAGGTCTATATTGATGGAAAACTAAAACATTATGGCTCTTGGAAGAAGGGGGAGCGAAAACTGGAAAATTGTGGCGTGAAGAAATTAATCAATGGAGCACTAGTTGACAAGAAGTCAATCATAGCCATGAGCTCTGTATAATCACACCACTACCACTGATTGTACACACTGTGTACGGGCAGAACTGCCAAACAGGTGCCAATCAGTGGTGTGGGTGAGGATAAAAAGAGCTCAGTATTCAGAAAACTGGTAGATCTGCAGCAGATAAAACCAAGGTTTTACACAGCTCATAAGTGATACATCGCTGGAATCAGGGTCTCTGTCCACACATGCTGCTTTCAAATGGGGCAACAAAAAGCTAAAAATAGTTTCCTTTACGTTTTACAGTTTCATATGAGGCTATACACGTTTCTCCTTTAGCACACCAGTTATGTTACACCATAGATGAATGTAAAAGTAGCCTGATCTGCAAGATGCATTAAGGACACCAGTAACAACCCATACCAAAATGGTCATATGAAGGCCAAACCTGTCCATACAAACAAGGTCCTGATTAGGGGCAATAGCCACATCTTAACTTATTTGAAAAAAACCAAAAACAATAAGCACAATTATAATATTACCTCAAAAGGTCCTTCCTGTTAATTAGAGCTTTTATGTACTCTGAAAGCTTTTTCTGCATCAATGCCAAGCGCAGCCAAGCACGACCTCTGCCCACCGGTGTCCTGTCAACAAGAGAGCAGTTAAAAAAAAAAACATAAAAAAATTAAATTAATTAAAAAAAACACTATTTTGGATGTGTTCAAATCTTCATGTAGCGAAGAAAACCTTTTAAAACAATTCGCACCTAACAACTGACTACAGATCAGAGTCATAGGGATCTGACTAAATAGTATATGGTTTAAGAACTATCATAAATATGGACTGTTTGAATAATAAACTAGTATAAAATAGAAGTTTCCCAACTTAAGTAGGTGATGGCATAGAGCAGTGACTGCCATTACATGACATCATAAGGATTACCCCCGTTATAAAGAAAGGTCACTTACCTGAGGCCAGGTAGGTCCTTTACACTTGCTGTAATCTCGGCAGCTTCTGGTACAAGTTTTTCTACCAGTTCCAGAGGTCCCCAGAATGACTTATTCTGTCCTAGAAAGGTCTTCTTACCTAACAAACAACATATGACAATTAACCTCCTCTGCTTTCTAAAACACATCAGGTAGAGCGAGCAGACCTCCAGTTTCTACCGGAATAGGACTTCTTACCTTTTAATCCATGTTTCAGGCAGTGCTCCATCACAACAAAGAATTGCTGCAAAGGTGCGTAGTCAGAGTCCAAGGTGCGACCCAGGTTCAGGGCAGACTCAATCAAGCCCTTTATACTCAACTTTGCCATGTTCATGAGATTCATTCGTTCGTTGGCCATGAGATAATTGGGATCTAGAGAAAAAAAAAAAAGCACAAAAGCATAAAATATACTGGGGGTAGTTTATTACACCAGTCTACAAGAAAAGATCATTCAGTGTAAAATATGTCAAATGTATTATGTGCACAGCACTCCAACCATGAACTTTAGACTGTCCTAAAGGCAGAAAAGAAAGTGGACACCTTGATCTGTACCATCTTGTATCAAAAAGCTGAACAAATCCCATCTACTTCTGCACCCTCTTCACAGTTTTACATGCTGCTGGACAAATTGTGACTTTTTGTGGCTTTATTCACACCAAACACTTGTGAACACATCTGGATAAATGGGAAGCGCTCTTGTATATATGGAAATTCATTAACTAGAGTCCTAAAATTAGTAACTATGAGCGTAATAATTAACCATCTCTATAAGGGTCACATTTATGCAGGTATTATAGTCCCTTTTAGCAAAATTAAAGATATCTGTAGTTACATGGCTGCAGATGAAAAACTATATACATAAAAGGTATGAAATTTCCAATAAACAGGTGTTTTTTTTTGCATAGAAATCTATCAGGGCACATGTGGACAATACATGTAGAGGGGATCTAGTGTCCGTACCTTTTCAGCCAGTCCAGCCAGTTCAAACCTCGTATATGGAGTTAGAAGATCACAATGGACACTCGAATTACAGAAATCAGATTTTGGCTTCAGCAAAGACAAGACAAAAGAAAGTATCTGAGAAGACATCACAGGATCGACTGAAAGCCAGATGACAACCGAGCGGTGCCTCCGGCTCTGAATATATACAGGAGAGAGACAGACCGTGTGTCTCCTCAAGTAAGTATCCCAAATAGGACGGCCATTGTTCCCCTTTATAGTGTCACAGGTGGGTGAATAATTACAGGCCACCGACCAAGCATCTCTGTCATTTAAAAGCATTAAATGCTGCCATTAAGTTCATTTTAATAAAAGAAAATCACTGGAACAAGGCCCTTATGGTTACGCACCTCTTTAAACTGCTACATTTAATATGTAGGTGCTGAATTCATATGCAGTTGTTATGCTACTCCACTGATGAAGACAAGACTTAATTCATCCTTTTCAATCCATTCAATATTTATATAATTTCCAGATCTACAAAAACGTTAAGAAACATACAATTCTTACACTTACATCTGCATTTTTGCAAATCCAGCAAAAACTGGATGCAGTACACTTGCAGCAACAATGAATATGGGCGAATGCTTTTGGCATTGGAGTTCCGGACATGTGCGGCACTTCCAGCACTTCAGGCACCAGACATATACCAGTGCTAAGACTGGTTTCACACTTGCACTCCCCGCCGCTCCGTATTGCGGTGGGGAAGCGCAAGCTGAGTGCAGACACCACGCGCCCCTATGTTGATCATGGGGACGCACAGTGATGCGCTTGGCTGCGGATTGCCGTGTGCACCCATTGACTTCCCTGTGTGATTTGTACGCATGCGAATGCTTGCGTACAAATCACACATTCTCGTCCGCAGTCTGAGCGCTCAGCTTGCGCTTCGCCGACGCAATACGCAGCGGCGGGTAGTGCAAGTGTGTAACTAGCCTAACGCCTCTTTCACATCAGTGTTTTTCGCTGATTGCAGCAGATTTACCGCGTCTGCCACCTAATGCATTGTCTATGGGGCTTGCAGCAGGTGCGGTGCGTGCGGTATAGTCGTGGTTCCGGCACTTGCGGCCACAAAAAAACCCCAAAAAAACGCAGATCAGGCAAACCCGATGTTCAAAACGTCAATTTGGCCTGATCTGCCGCAACTGAAAACAAACTCAGATGTGAATTTAGCCTTAAACATTCCAGACCAAGAAAGAAAAAAAATTAAATTAAAAAATTAATTGTGCGTTGTTCTCGAATTTTGATCACCAGTGTAGGTCATACGCAGTTGAATAAAATTATACTTTGCTATCTGCAATGTGAGGTTTTATTCCACAGAAATACATTCTTAAAAAAATGAGACTTGGGCCCCTTTCACATCAGCGGTAAGTCCCCATTCATTCTCTTTTGGGCTTGCGGCAATTGCAGTTTTGCGGCAATTGCAGTTTTGCCACCATCTGGCAAATCCGGCAGTTGCAGCTGGGGAAAAGGCGGCAGATGTGGTAAATCTGTCGAACCTGTTGTAAATTCAAAAAAAGGGGCCTTAACAAGAATCTGTCAGCAGGTTTGAGCTCTGTATGGGTGCTTTCACACTGGCGTTTTTGAAAAATGCGGCAGATCCGGTCAAAAAAGACGCATCTGCCGCATTTTCCGCCTAACGGCTGCACTTGCGGCAAGCGCGGTTTCGGCAGTTGCGGACGCGCAAAAAACTGCGGTCAGCAGCGGTTTTTTTTCCGCGGCAGCATCTGCCGAAACCGCACTTGCTGCGTCTGCCGAATACTTACCCCAAGCCCCATAGACAATGCATGGGCCTTGTCGCAAGTGCAGCCGTTAGGCGGAAAATGCGGCAGATGCGTTTTTTTGACCGGATCTGCCGCATTTTTTCAAAAACGCCAGTGTGAAAAGGGCGTAATCTGAGCATATTGTAGAGACAGGGAGAGATGTCTCACTTACTGAGCTGCTTTGTGTGATCTTAAAAGTATGGCTGTTGTGTGTGATGTAGGCTCCTAGACTTCTAATTAGTAACGGGCGAACCTGTCGATGTTCGGGTTCAGCAGACCCGGGCGGACTTTTTTTAAAAAAAGGTAGAAGATCCGGTACCGTCAGAAACTATTATAATTCTATATTCTAAGTATAAAATCATCACAGATGACCCCCCATATGAGAAAAACACTGCCCCGGTGATCTGACAGGCGGCATCGCTGCTGGGGTTTCTAAAAACCCCAGCGGCGATGCCTTAACATGGGAGTCTATGGCTCCCATCACCTGGCAGATCACCATCAGCAGTTTACATGGGGCGATATGTACACATAGCCCCAGAGTGGTCGTCTGGTTTCAGAGCTCTGCTCTGAAACCAGGCGACCACTAAAAGGCGTCACCATCGCCTATTTAAATTAGGCGACGCAGGGGCGATATCTGTGCTGATCGGCCATGGCTACGCCCCTGCATCGGCTAAGAAATCGGCGGTGCTGTCGCACCGTGTGACGGTACCCGAAGGGTACCTTTACACGCCGCTACAGCAGGGTGGAAACAACCGGGTTTATGAGACAAATGTATCTTGCACCGTCAAATCAACCCGAGGTAGCGGCGTGTGAAGGCGGTTGTTGCCACCTGTAACTTGCAGCACCTGTTTCAGAGTAGTGCTCTAAAACAGGATGATTTCAACCCGATGGTATCGGCGTGTAAATACGGTAGGGTAAGGTTTATTCGTCACCTAGATAACTCCCCGGGGTGTGACACAGCCTCTGTGAAACCACCCCCCTTCAGCGATCATTGGTGGAAGCTCCTGCGTTACGATTGGTTGTCGCTGCATAGGGCGGCATATTTAAGGAGCTGACCAGTCACACTACACAATTGCAATAGCATCATGTATTAGTCAGCCTACTGCGCTGCCTGGCCAATCATGATGCTATTGCTTTGTCCTATCATCGTACGGACGTCTCGTAATCCACAATTCTGGCACGCCTATGTGTTGTCCCTGCTGCACCAGGTCCTCCCATATTACCTTCTGTCATGGCGTGTAAAGGAGGTAAGGTGCTCTACAGAAGGCAACTTTAGGCACCCGGCGGTGCATCCAGAGGTAGATTCAACCTTCTGTAGAGCAACTTGTAGCGGCGTGTTAAGGCGGTATTGGGTACCGTTTGTAACCGTTGGTGCGTGCTCGTGCACGTGAAGCACCCGGCTGTTTCCACCCGGCTGTAGCGGCGTGTAAAAGGTACCTTAAGAGATAAAAACATTGCATCTAACCTGAAATAGTTTCAGCAAAACCATCAATTCAGGACCCACTCACAATACCAGATGCCAAAAATGAGAATGTATTTTGAAAAATGGCAACAATAGTGAAATTTTTATTTTTCTGACAATTTTTTTTGCACCACTTAAAACAAACAAAACACACCTATACATCTTTGGTATCTTTGTACTCTTACGGACCTAGGGAATCACATTGCCAGGTCATTTTGCCATATACCAATGTGGAATTGCAAGTTTTTTTGCAATTTCACTGCACTTGGAATTTTGTTCCCATTTTCCAGTAAACCATCTGGCAGAATGAATGGTAAAACTCATCCTGCAAAAAACAAACCCTTAATCAGCTATATGGCTGGAAAAGTAACAAAGACTTGTGGTTTTTGGATAAAGTGATCGAAAAAAAAAATGTTTAAATCGCCCGGGGGTGAAGGGGTTCAAAGAGGGAGACCCATGGCTGATCTGGATATAAATGGACCAGGAATGTAAAATGTATGAAACTGGCATAACTGGACAAAAGAGTGTCCTTTTAGATTCTGTTTGAAAGATATGACATTTAAAAAGAAAGTATGGAGCTAATGTCAGAAAAGTACTGTGAGAATTATCTACTATTAACTGACACAATTTATATAGTGGCGATAGGAGTACAACTGAGTGCTCAATTGTCAAGATAATGCAGAAAAACAGCTTGTACAGTTTTGCAGTTTGCTTATGGGCCCTTTTACATGCTGTAACTTTCCAGCGATCATGACCATGATCCAACCTGGCCTGGGAACGCTGGTGCGTTGCTACATGGTCGCTGGTGAGAAGTCAAACAGGCAGATCTGCTCAACGACGCAGCAACGATACGGATCCGCATAACGATCTCGCTGGCCGTGGGAGACGTGTCACACAGCAGCTAATTTGACTACTCACACCTATGTTAGGGGCGTGGTGTGTGATGCTGAAGCCACCTAGGTGTGCTTTACCATGCCCCCTCAGCTCCACAGCTCCAATTGGTGCTCGCTAGTGCGTTCTGATTGGTCAAAAGCAGATAATGTCATTGAAATAAAAATGGAAAAGCTACAAAGATCATAATTTGATACCCCAAATGATGTCTACTATATAGAAGTTGTAGTATCGCGCAGCCTGGAGACCTCTCTACTATGATCCGCAAACCAGCATGCTCAAGAACCAAGCTATGGAACAAATTACTGAAGCGCTACTAAGTTGCCTTCTTTTCAGTCAAGCCACCCAATCAGAACGCAGCAGCGGGCAACAATAGGAGCTGAGGGGGGCGGGAAAGGCAACGCAAAAGCACGCCTAAGTGGCCGGGTTCAAAGTCGCCAACGATGTCGTTGTTAAGGTTTCAAAACACACCGATGCACGCTGCCCTGCAGGAGCGCGACGACAAAAGAATGGTCCTGAATGATTTGTAACGATCTCACAGCAGGGGCCAGATCGCTGATGCGTGTCACACAGCGAGGTCGCTGGCTAGGTCGCTGTTACGTCACAAATCCTGTGACGTTTCAGCGACATCGTTAGAGATGTTGCTGTGTGTGAAGTACCCCTATGAATGACTAGTGACTACTAGGAAATGGCTATCATCTAATACCATTACCAACATTGTTTCTCTGCCTATTTAAAACAATTTAAAACCAGATTGCTGTTTTTGGTTCTCTCCCATTTAATCTTAAGTAGTTAGTTACATTTCAGGCAGGAATTCAAGGATCAAAGACAGCGGTGGGCGTACCTTCTCATCTATTAATGCTTCGTATTAACCTTGCAGCATGATGCAATAGTCTTTAGTCATGCTTGCTTTAAGGATTTATTTCCTTTATGAACTAGTCCCAATTTTGTACCTGTGAAAAAACACATTGATGTCTTTCCTCACTTGTTCAGATGAGTGCGTTATACAATTGTGCCACTAACTACACAAAAAGAGCATACTGACACATTATAACAAGTGTATCAGTGTGGCGCCCCTGCGGAACCAGTCTCTACAGAGGTACTGCACTCTATCCAGAGGTGTAGTGCCCCACTCTCGGGTAAGGAGGGTCACTGACCGGTATCCAGACACCCAGGCCAACACTACACCACTCCAGGTTAGGGCGAGATTGCTCCTCAGGAAGAGCACAGTCCCTGATCCTGTCTTGAGGGGAGGAACCAAGGTAGAAGGGATGGGTGGAGTACAGAGTTTAGGGGAGCACCCAGGAGGGAGTGAAGTCAGGAAGGACCGTACGTTAGTGACGTAGGACACATGACAGAGTAAAACGATGAGTAGAAACATCTAGGAGTTGAGTAGGTGGGTGGCTGGCAAGAGCTACAGGAGTCTGTGAGGGTCAGAGAGTCTGTCAGAGAACGACAAGAGCAAGAACGAGATGTCCTGGGGACTCAAGCCAGTGGGAGCTCATCGCACGACCTGGAAGACACAAGACCTGATAGTGGAGCCGAGAGAGGGTGCTCGCATCCACATTGACCGAAGCTGTGCGGAGGGACTAGACCGCATTGTAGGGTGACCGGCCACAGACTAGTGAAGAACGATCAGGCTCAACTAGCAACCCGGAGGCTGTAGTGTCTTCAAGTGCCGCAGCCAAAACTATACACACCCGCCAAAAAAGGTGGCCACATAAGGTCCAATGGACAGAGAGAAGTTGCCCTACAAAGGCCCGCGGCCACTGGCTCGGGGCTCTGTGTGTGAGGCGCAGGGCAGGAGGGCAAAGCCAGCACAGAGAGAGACGAGAGGGCAGTAGAAGGGGGTACCGGTTGAGTGCCACCAAGTCACACGGGAGTTTGCTGGATCCCCTCCCCCAGGAAATCAGAGCTCAGTGGGTTGTTGCAACAGTGATGATTGTTGTAACCTGGAACAATGGAACTGTGAGTAAAGACCTTGAGACTACACCCTGCTGTGTTTGTGAACTTTATTGCTGCACCATCAGCCCTGCGCTGCAACATAAGTATCGACTCACCCAAGTAACATCTGCTACCCTGGGGTTAGTCCTACCCATCGAGGGTTTACCAACTTAGCTGCATTACCATCAACCCCAGAGGAACTGTATTGCAGCGGTGGTCTTCAATAGCCGCAACCCGCAGGTGGAGTCACGAGGACAATTATCCCCAACAAAATCTTTCCCCTTTTAAATGACCGCTCAGGAGCCACGGATCGGGTCACACCACCGTGACATCCCATTCCCCGACAACATAGTCAGACCCGGCTCAGAGTATCCCACGGCCCCCACGGGCGCGTCATCAGTACACAGGGATGATTTCCCACACGGAGCAATGGTCTGTGTGGAGACAAAAAACAGCCAGCATTATTTTGGATCACCATAAAGACCAGACTTGCATTTAAATAGGCAGTGCCTGCACTCATCTGTTACACCGGCGAGCCCATGGATCAAGTGACGTTTGCATGTTGTGAGTTTTAGTATGGCCACCTGAACAAGCCCTTAGGCCACATTTAGAGGTGTGTGAAACATGAACCGTATAAGGGCCATGATGTATAGACTGGACATGCTGCTCCTGACCCAAACTCAACATCATGATATATGCCCCCGAAGCTGTTGAATTCAGGTTGGAAGACCTGTGGCCAGTCTTAAATGAACTGTTTCATGGAAGTCTGACTTTGACCTAAGGTCTGTTTTATACATCCATAAAACAGAGGTCATTACCAATTCTGAATACCTGGGCTAAGCACTGGATCTCTAGATCCGAGACTACAAACAGAGCTAGAGCTTGCTACGTGTATGTATGCATGTAATCATTCCTGAGAAAAATAAATGGACTGTTGGAAAGACGATGGTTGACTTTTGGTCGTTTCCTTCACACCTCATTGTGTTCAGAGCTTAGTGTGACCTACCTAATTGATCACAAATTCTAGATGTCAATGCTAATTATGGTGAGTTAATATAAAGCTATGCAGAACAACCTGGCAAAGAATTATCAAGTGTAGTTAAACATTCTTAAGTCATACGGGGAAAGTCAAACTGCTGCAATGTAAAGAGTACGGTAGATAAGAATCTCATCCGCTGAAGAAGAAACTCACCTTGTAAAAATATGTTCATCAAGTCACATTTTTATTGCCCTACAAATGTTATAAACCCCTCCTAATTCGCGCTGCATAATAACACACACATGGGGAGCATCAGTCTCGCATTTACACAGCCTTAAAAGAGTTTATTTTTCATGTAGCAATAACTCTAATAAGAGGGGATCCTCTACTATTAAAAGTGACTAATAAAAGCAAAATGTAAAAAAAAAAAAAAAAAAAAAAATCTGTAGTGCAGTCAGGATTGATTATATTGTGTCTCCAGGTCAACATGAAAAATGTTGTAAAAGTCTCCTTTAACTAACTGAATCACAACTGTCACATCTATCTGCATGGTTAGGCCACATTCACCCATCAGTGTTGTACGTACACGTTGAATACATTTTTTTCCCAAGATATCACACATACCCCCATTATAATCTAAACTGCTATTCATATGTCTGTATAATTTGCTGAACCATGTGTCCGTGCAAAACTCAAGGAGACATGTAGACATATCCATTTTTTCCAGAATCACTGATGCTGGAAATGCCAATTCAAGTTTATGGATCTGTGAAAAGCAGATCGCCTCACTAACCTTTCACTTTACTACTTGTGGTTTGGTGTGCATTGTACAACTGCCGTTTATTTTACCCTCGTCTGTCTTACCCCCTTTGTGTCATTATCATTGAGTAAAACTAGTGTCCCTAGCTGCCGTTCACAAGACAAGTCGTGGTTGGGTTAAGACTGGAAGGGAAAGGCAAGTCATCACCGCAAAGGGTGAAAGTACCCATCTCGGGATGGCAATGAGCTCAGGGTAAGTGACAGGTGTTACTCTTCCTAGGATTCCCTAGAGTCAGTAGTTTCCAGTCCTTCATTTCCCGTGAGCCGTTCAGCCTATTGCTAGAGTATGCCAACTAGGGACTTCCCTGGAGTGTTACCTGGTGCCTATCATCAGCAAAGGTCCAACCTGGCCACCAGAGAGAGAGTCTAGTGAAGACTGGGTTGGCACTTAGTCACGCCCCTCCAGGTATGCATGGTTCAAACTGCAGTGAGGCCACACACCTTCTCCCCAACATAATACTGTGACACACTATATCTGCAGATTAACAGTATTTTTTATCTGATAGGATCCCTTTAATATAGCTAAGTATAGGATAAGCTTTGTAATTTATTAATCCATCATTGAAAAATACCGATAACAGAAATGGGCACAGCCCATACACTGATCACATCGATATCCTTTTTCACATGTGGCACCTCAGGGGTTAATGTGCCACAGTAACACCACAAAGTGTTAACTCCCCACACAACCCACAACACTACACTAGCGCCTCCAGGCCAGAAGGGGGAGCTAAAGCCGTTCCCTATATATTCTGGTGTGGAGTGGAAGTGGGTAAGAGCAGAGTGGTGGGAGGAGCGAATGTTGTTTACCTCAGAGTGGCAGTGACAGTCAGTTGGAGTTAGTGCAGTTCCTGAGAGGACTGAGGGAAAGGACCTGGGTGTAAAAGGGCTGAGTCAGGCCCAACTCACGGTCCACTGTCCACTTCCAGGCCGGCCAAGGTCTGAGGAAAGGAGTAGGAGAAGCAGAGGAACACATCCGGGACACAGTTACCCTATAACTCACCCCAGTGAAGCGCAAATACCAGATACCGGATCCAACATTGTGCCCGATACAATCAGCACAGTAAACACCGGATGAGTGAGGATTTCATATCTTCACTGTACCACAGCGAAGCAACACGGTGGGGTCAGAACACAAAATTAAGACTCAAGTTGCCTAGCAAGTGGGTACCCGTGAGGGGAGACAGGGCCAGCAGCTTAGCTAAAGTGACAGCAGGGCCACACACACAGCGCAGGAGTAGGAAGCCAAGGATCCAGTCAGGGTGGGAGCAACCCGGTCCCGGTACAGACTCCGTGGACAATACCTACTGAACAACATCTGCAGTAAAGACTTGGAAAACTACAAAACCGTGAGTTTGTGTGATCCTTGTGCTCAAATCCTGCGTTACCTCACAAGCAGCTATCATCTCTACTACTACCCCTATCCTGCAATATCCATAGCACCATCTATAGACTGTTACTATTTCTGCCACGTGGAACCAAGCTCTACCTGCAGAGAGCCATTACATCCCAAGCTGCCAAACATCATCCCCGGAGGTTCTGCAGCAGCGGTGGTCACCCTGACCACAACCCGTGGGTGGCGTCACGACAAACTCCCCTGTAAATATTCCCCCATTTACTTGCGGAACCCGGGACACGGTCTGGACCAAGACCACCGCGATATCCCAAGCAGTACCCCGGTCCGGTACCGAGTACCCCGTGCCAGTGGTCTCCACACACGTCTTTAAACACGGATTTGTGAATGAGGCCTCGGCTGTAGTGTATTTCAACAAACAAGACATTATTAAAGAGGCCCAACATCCTGAGTAAACCAAAAAGACAGATGTAGCAGCATTTCCCGACAACTCTGAGACAGAAAGCATGCTGCGGGTGATGGAGTGAGAAGCCTAACCTAAAGGTCATTGGCACAATAGGTGTCTGCGCTTTAGTGCCGCCCGAAGTGTAAATATTAGTCTTCATGCGCTCCACAACAAGCAGGGTAGACAATGTAGTTTGTTCATTTTAAGTTTGTACTTTACAAAACACTGGATTCACATTTGCAGCATTAAAATGGAGGACAATAAGCTCAGTAAATCGTGAGCATTATGGAAGGTTTGAGTGGAATTACAGTTTTACAATGTCTACTGTGCCATCAGTTGTGTATCTGGTAAAAGCTACAGTAAAGCAAAACCGGCGAGGTGACATGGCAAACTGCCAAAGCAGCTAAAGCAGTACTCATGGTGGTAAGGGACGCACCTTTTGGATCATGACGCAGTTTCTCCACCAACTCTGTCAAATCCTCCCAAGAATCTTTGCAAACAGCAAACAAAACAAAAAAAAAAAAGATAAAAAGAAAGAAGCAGTAACTTTACAGCATGCACATGAAGGCAGATAACTACATTAAACATAAGTATTTAATAGCTGCTACACAGATCACATGAAATCCATTTGGTAATCAAAAAGAGCAGCTGAGTCAGGAGACTGGTACACAACATCTCATATCCACCAAGACCAGAGCAACAACTGCTCCACGGTAGACAAAAACTTAACATGTGCATATGAAAGGAAAGACTAGGAGCACACAACTAATATATCAGTGTTAACGCTCACATAGGACAATTGGAGTAACGCCCAAGAGGTAGCTTCCAAAATGGGATTACTGATAAAATGTTGCTATGAAATGGCATAGTGCATTCCCATCAATGGAATCACTGAAGGCCACGTCACACATAACGATATCGTTGCCGATATCGTTCAAAAGTCACATGTTCTGTGACGCTTGAACGATGTTGAAACGACATCGTTGCGTGTGACACTACCAACGATGAACGATCAGTCGGCTGATCGTTCATCATTTGATTTGAGGACAGGACCTCAAATCTATCGTTGGTCGCCCGATGCTGTGTGTGACACCGGGAGACGACCGATAAGCCAGCTCCTAGCGCCTCTCAGCAAGCGCTGGGAGCTGGTATCCAAGGTAAACTGGGGGTAACTAGGCAGCGGGTGCTGCCTAGATACCCGACGTATACTTTGGTTACCAGACTTCTCCGCTCACCAGCTGGTATCCAAGGTACACAACGGGTAACTAGGGACCCTAGTTACCCGCTGTGTACCTTGGATACCAGCTGGTGAGCAGAGAAGGCTGGTAACCAAGGTATACATCGGGTATCTAGGTAGCGTGTGCTGCCTAGATACCTGCAGTTTACCTTGGAGACCAGCCTGCTCCCACTTACCGCAGCCTGGCAGCGGGAGCAAGACATCATGGAAACGATATTTAAATAGTTTCCACGATGTCTCTGGTCCACTGATCGCTGGTGAGTCTGTCTGTGTGACAGCTCACCAGCGATCTGAACGATATTGTTAGCGATCACGCGTGCATGTGATCGCTAACAATATCGTTCTTCAAATTGATGCGTGTGACGGCACCTTTAGGACACCAAACAGCAAAGTTTTTATGACAGTTGACCATAATAGACAGTTTGGAATTTTTTTAGGCCCGAGTTTGGTAGTTAAGGTTGCCTTCAGTTAGTTGGTTTTTTTTAATTGCTGCAAGTGCCAGATTTGGCAGATCGCGGCAAAAACCGCCCCTGCCGCAAGTTCCATAGAGAATAAATGGGGGCTTGAAGCAAATTGGCCGTTACGCAGCAGATGTGGTAAATCTGCCACGATTCAGCAAAAATGCTGATGTGAAAGGTCCCTTTAAGAGGTTTTAATTTCAAATTTAAATACCTAGTGAGCCTAGATAATAATGAAAAAAAAAACAAACAAACTTTTGCTTACCCAGGAACCTAGAGCTGTGCCTATGATCTCTGCTAGACAGGAAGCAATCTAGTCGCAACCACAAATCAGCTACCTGCAGTGCCACCACATGGCTGCAGGTCAGAAAAATGTAGTCGGGGCATATGCACTCCCTGTATGTGGAGACCATCAGAGCCCCAGCACTGGAGCTCAAGGCGGATTCCTGTAGTAAGTAAATATAACTTTATCAGAGTGGATAAATAGTCCAAATAATATAAAAGCCAGAAAATATCCTATAAAGAGCAGATTAATACTATAGCCTCTTAACATTTTGGATTGTTTGATAAGCCCACTGTTTGATAAGCCCACTTATGGTAGAGAAGACCTTTGTGTTTTCACTCGCATGCAAAATCAAAAATATAAATATACAAGCAGTGGCGTAGCTTCAGGCCCTGGGGCCCTGATGCGAAAGCTCCAACGGGGCTCCCAATTATTGCAAATGTTTATTAGTATTAGTCTTTTTCTGTATGCCAAAGGGACTTTTGGGGCCCCCAAGCCTGCAGGGCCCGGGAGTGATCGCAACCCCTGCACCTGTTGTAGTTACGCCCCTGTATACAAGGACAGCCCATAGTAAAGAGGGCCCGTCAAGTGCCAAAAGTCAGTTTGGTACCTGAGTGACCTAGTGTAAGTGCTTCTAATCCCCTAAATTTTTTTTTTTTTCAATTTTGTTTTTGAGTAGAGAGGAGCGTACCTGAACTTTAAAGTCCAGTGTTCGGGCCAAACACAGACTTTACAAAAAAAAAAAAAAAACACGACAGAAGCCGTCCTTCCACAAAAGTGCTTTGTTTATGGCCAGCTGCATGTAGCTGGAGAGCCAGACTCCCAAATCAGTGACTTCCAAGGAGGTTTGGGTCAAGTTCAGGTCCATATCAGAACTGTGTAAAATCTGGCTGAACCCCCAGAACCCAAACTTCCACAGGTCCGCTCATCTCTAGTACGGAGATATAGCCCATCTCCTTTTATGTAAAACTAATCATGTTAGTAAGAGAACAATGCCTCAATTAAACACCCCTTAGGGCCCTTTCACATCAGCGTTTTTTTAAATTTGCGGCAGATGCGGTGAAAAAACCGCATCTGCCGCAACTGCCGCATAACGGTTCCACTTGCGGCACGGTTGCGGTTTTTTCCATAGGAAGTATAGGGGGACTTGCGGCAGATGCGGCAAGTGCGGTATTGCACTTGCGGCAGGTGCGGCAGAGAAAAAAAACCGCAGTAAGCCGCGGTTTTTTTCTCTGCCGCACCTGCTGCAAGTGCAATACCGCACTTGCCGCATCTGCCGCAAGTCCCCCTATACTTCCTATGGAAAAAAACGCAACCGTGCCGCAAGTGGAACCGTTATGCGGCAAACGCGGCAGATGCGGTTTTTTCACCGCATCTGCCGCGAATTACGAAAAACGCTGATGTGAAAGGGCCCTTAGAGAAGAGCTGAAGATCACGCCCCTTTCTTAAGACGACAAAAGTTATATACAGGCCGCAAAAAGGAAGATGTGGACATGTCTAAACTTGTTAGGGAGCGCCGGATTGCCCCGGATTTGGAAAGATTCGATTTGGGGAGATTTTTCTCCCCGGACACAAAAATGCTGCATGCTCTGATTTTGTGTCCGGGAGAAAAATCCGATTCCTCCTGGACATCCAAAAACGGATGCCAAAAGACATTCATCCGACGTATTCAGGCCCCATAGTAACCCTAATCGGATCCGGGGGTGTCCGGTTCACACCGGACAGCCCCGGATCCGAAAAACTGTGGTGTGTAGGCACCCGAAGTTGACCGAGTGTTAGGTCAGTAATATAAATGTGAAAATGTCCTATCATCGCCATCCCAAACCTACCTATGGCCCAGTTTAAACCTCAAGGATACGGCATGGTGTCACCCTGCTCCCCTTTGGTGTCATTCATCTATCAACCACTGCTCCCGAATAGTCTCGAATGAGATATGGTACATCCCTGCCTAAAGGCAGACCTCTTTAGATTTGCGGATATAATAGACGGGAAGACTATGGAGATACATACTTTTAAATATCTCAAAAAAAACTTTTCATTGCCAAACAGGGTTTTTTACCAATATCTTCAAGTCAGAGATTTGGCCAGGTCTCTCTTTGGTAGGGCAGGGGTTTCAGTTCCTACGGGTTTTGAAAGGTTATGTAGGTCATTCACGGGTACCAAGGGTCTGATTTCTGCAATCTACTCTTTGTTATCTGACCTGGGTGAGACCCAGGGCAGAGGGCTCAACTACATGTCGAGGTGGGAGACGAGTCTGGGGAGGAAAATCTCTGACTAAGATTGGTCGTATATTTGGAGCAATGCTGCCAAATCCTCCATTTGCACACTATACAAGGAAAATATATATAAAATCTTGACTATGTGGTATTATACACCAGAGGTTCTCCACAGAATGGACTCTTCTATTCCTCGACATGTTGGAGGTGCGGGAGTGGAGTGGGCTCGATATATCACATCTTTTGGACTTGCCCGGGGATTCGCCCTTTTTGGAGTCAGGCAAAGGACTTTAATAGATAGCGTTTTACATGCTGATATCCCTTTAGCCCCTCTGGTTTTCCTCTTGGGTGCTAGAGTCAGAGGGCTGAATAAAATGTCGTCCAGAATTTTCCTCCACATGACCACCGCGGCTAGATGTTTAATAGCCAAAAACTGGAAGCAGACCTCTACCCCATCTTGATGTTAAACACATGGAACATCTAACGGCGATGATGCATGACTCAGTGGATAAATATTTGAAGATTTGGTCTCTATGAGAGTTCTATGATGCAGCTAACGAGAGTGTATCTTCTTGAGGCTGGTCTCAGGGGAGAGAGACACCCCTTTATTTCTTTCCTAACCCTCACTACCCTCACCAGTCTGTCTTGTCTTCGTCTGACTTGTTTGTTTCTTCCTGAGTTATGGTACTTGTATAGATCAAAATGTTTTGGTTGTTTTATACATAATTGCAAGGGTGTGACCGAGTCATGAACACCTGTTATCTCTAGACTTCTAAGGAGGATCCTCTCTCTCGAGACCCGTCCGCTTAGCGGGGTGCAGGAATCATGTCCGTGTGAGAGACATCCTTTTTCTCCAAGACTGTTATGTCCACATGAGATCGCAATCTCATTAGTTACTATACCCTACTTATACGACCTACTTGAAGTAGGTTTACAGTATTTCTGTTATCTGCTAATTGTAAAGTCTTTACTACAGATTTTTATATTTTTATTTCTTGCCGAAAACAAATAAAAATTTATAGTTTAAAAAAAAAAAAAGGATACGGCATAATTCTGTGCCAAAATGCAAGTCATGCAAATGAACGCAGTTTGTGAATCCTATTCCCTCACTATAAAAAAAAATGTCCACACTAATAATGCTCCATATTTCCTGCATGTACTAGCAAATTAGCCACGTGCAAAGCATTTGCTTTCAGTAGAACTAATCCTTACGTGGATCCACGGCCCAACAATATTCCCAGAACTCGCACTTCAAGCCTACCAATCACAAGAGGTGCCAGGGATTCACAGGCAACCACGGACAAGTGTGCCAGCTGGACCAGGCTGCTGAAATCTTTTTAATCAACTCTATCCTCAGAAAATCAAACTTTAGTGTCAGCAGTATAATGTAGGAATTGCATGTCAGATTTGCAATATGTTAAAATATATCCTTACTGTCATAACATGGCACAAAATAATAGAAACTTCATATTCACATATTCCATGACTGACGAAATACAACCATTTAGTAAAATAAAAGTGAGAAATTTTGAGATCAGGCTGTGAATTGGCACAGCATGCAAACTTAGTAAATGCAGTCGTCCCCAGGAGACACTGGGTCCATTCTCCTGCCGCCATCTGAGAGCTGGATCACTTTAAATTGTGCTACTGGTATAAAGCACTTCTGGGAATAAAAGGCAATCAGAGTAAGACAGGGGCAATACACACAGGAACAAGTTCTTCGGGGCGGTGAGCGGACATTAACATTCTGTTGACATAACATACACAGTGAAGAGCCCTCTATAAATGAAGACCACCCTCACTCAGCACTGCCAAAGACATCCCCTTATTACTGTGTGATGTTCCACTGTGATGATGAAGGAAGAAAATCTGTGGATTGTCCATATTTTGTCTCTGATCTGAAAAATAAATTCTTAGAAAAAGGCGTGGAATACATTGTAAAAACCCCGAAACAAAGGATTTCAAACTCCACATTGGGGTACATTTCTGCAGTGAGTAGATCAGATTTGATTTTTCTTCATTTTATTCACTATACAGCTTATCTAATCAGCTTCAGACATTTTGCCTCAAACCTAGATGAAAAATCTGCAGCTAATATGTGATGTGTGAACATGCACTAAGGCTCCATCACGTCTCCTGAATACTAAACAGCGAATAGGTACATAGGTGGAAAATAAAATAAAAAAATAAAGACTTTGGTTGTAATTGATGAACCTTTCTCAGCTAGTTATACTTTCTCTATTGCTAGATTATATATATCCCACAATGTCATGTTTTAGGAGAATAGCATTCAGCCCGATTTTAAAAGCAGATATGCCATTACTTCCTCTTGTGGTAGCACACACCACAGTCTGATTGCTGTAACTGTAATGGCGGGTTTACACGTTGCGATATCGTAGTACGATTTCAATGAAAAGTCACGTGGTTGGAGCCGATAGTTCTGCGTGTATGTGTGAACGTCCAACGATGCAGGACAATTCAATGCGATTTCTGCAGGATTCGATTGACGTGCTATTCAATGCCCCGATTTGAAGGGAGATTGCAGCCGATACGTGCTGTGTAAAGCCCAACTACGATACGTTTGAAACGTCACCATGTCACCTGTTAAATGGTCGTTTGGTTGGGAGGATAGACATGCACAGACGTTGTATTCGTATCGCAGGTGTAAAATTCATCGATGCGGAGAACGGACTAATGCTCCCGCGCATTGATGCGATATCGCAAATTAAACGTGTAAAACCCACCATAAAGAGCCCCTTCCAATTTAGCTGCCTAATTACCTTTCTTCCACACGTGCTGACAGTCCTCTGGTCCTTTCTAAGGCCGGCTTCATACCACGGATTTTTGCTGTCAGGCTGTGTCCGATGGTTTGCTGGATGCACCGGACACAGCCTGACACCTCCGGTCCTATATTCTGCCGGTTCAGAACGTGCGGCTGCTGCCGCTGTCTAGTGCTGAAATTTAGGATTGCGGGCAGACTAGCCACAGTTCTGAAATTTCTGCCGGGAGCTCTCCAGGTGCTGAAGTTCAACGCTGGCCGCACTGAACTTAGCACCAGGTGTCAGGAACCGATCAGATTTTATGTTTGATCTGGCGCCCATAGACTCCCATGATAGGGGGTGCTGGATGCACATGGATCTGGAAGGATCCAATTTTTTCAGATTTTTGCCCCGGACACAAAAACTTGCAAGCCTGATTTTGTGTCCGGGAAAAAAAAAAAAAATTCTGCCAGATCCTACCTGACAGCAGGGAACGGATGGCAAATCACTACCATCCGGTATTGGGGCCAAAATCTGATCCGGGGCTGACCGGTTCACAAAAACGTGGTGTGAAGCGAGCCCAAGTTCTCTGGAAGGTAAAATCATTTGACCATTATGGAAATGCTCACATAAATAAGACTGCCCACCTTTTCCAACCTCTCATTGTTTGGGAGGCTTCCTTTCCTTGTAATAATCTTAAGACTGTAATAATTAAGATAATTAAGAATTAAGTTTAAGATGTAATAAGGTTGCTCGCCTTTGAACTGACCAACTTCTGAATATCCTTTTTAAAACTTGGAGCCCAAAACTGGACCCCATATTCTAGATGTGGCCGTACATGTAATTTATAGAGTGGTAATAGTATGTTGGGATCACAGGATCATCTCTCTTAAGACACCCAAAATCTTCTTTGCTTTTGCATCATCTTCACTGAATTTCTGCCTACCACCCATGTTGGATATATAAAAATGTCATAAAAGTAAAAACTACCGTATATACTCGTGTATAAGCCGAGTTTTTCAGCCCAAAAATTGGGCTGAAAAAAGTCTCCCCCTCGGCTTATACACAGGTCAATACGGTAGTCGGGGCTGGAGAGGCTGGAGGAGGCGGGGGGAGGCTGCTGTATGAGCGGCCCCGTCACGTGGGGCCGCTCATTATACATGCACTACTTCCCCCTGTCAATCAGCGGCAGTGGGAAGCAGTGCATATATGCCCCCAAATGCTGGCACTCGCCCCCCTCTGTGTAAGGCCCCCCCCGCTGCTTATCTTATCATCCCGGTCTTCTGCACAGCGCCGGTCCTCGGTGCTCCGTCTTCGCTGCGGCCGTCCAGCTGCATCCGGGATCCCTGGCCGTCACAGGCATATGACGTCATCGTGCGACGGCCGGGGATCCCGGATGCAGCGAGGACGGGAGCATGGAGGACGGAGCAAAGAAGACCGGCGCTGAGCAGGAGACCAGGGATGGTAAGTTTAGCAGCAGGGGGTGCGAGTGCCAGCATTTGGGGGCTGCTGTATTACCCCTGGGGGCTGCTGTATTACCCCTGGGGCTGCTGCATATACTGGTGGGGTCTGTATATACCACTGGGGCTGCTGTATATACTGGTGGGGTCTGTATATACCACTGGGGCTGCTGTATATACTGGTGGGGTCTGTATATACCACTGGGGCTGCTGTATATACTGGTGGGGTCTGTATATACCACTGAGGCTGCTGTATATACTGGTGGGGTCTGTATATACCACTGAGGCTGCTGTATATACTGGTGGGGTCTGTATATACCACTGGGCTGCTGTATATACTGGTGGGGTCTGTATATACCACTGAGGCTGCTGTATATACTGGTGGGGTCTGTATATACCACTGGGGCTGCTGTATATACTGGTGGGGTCTGTATATACCACTGGGGCTGCTGTATATACTGGTGGGGTCTGTATATACCACTGGGGCTGCTGTATATACTGGTGGGGTCTGTATATACCACTGGGGCTGCTGTATATACTGGTGGGGTCTGTATATACCACTGGGGCTGCTGTATATACTGGTGGGGTCTGTATATACCACTGGGGCTGCTGTATATACTGGTGGGGTCTGTATATACCACTGAGGCTGCTGTATATACTGGTGGGGTCTGTATATACCACTGAGGCTGCTGTATATACTGGTGGGGTCTGTATATACCACTGGGGCTGCTGTATATACTGGTGGGGTCTGTATATACCACTGGGGCTGCTGTATATACTGGTGGGGTCTGTATATACCACTGGGGCTGCTGTATATACTGGTGGGGTCTGTATATACCACTGGGGCTGCTGTATATACTGGTGGGGTCTGTATATACCACTGGGGCTGCTGTATATACTGGTGGGGTCTGTATATACCACTGGGGCTGCTGTATATACTGGTGGGGTCTGTATATACCACTGGGGCTGCTGTATATACTGGTGGGGTCTGTATATACCACTGGGGCTGCTGTATATACTGGTGGGGTCTGTATATACCACTGGGGCTGCTGTATATACTGGTGGGTCTGTATATACCACTGGGGCTGCTGTATATACTGGTGGGGTCTGTATATACCATTGGGGCTGCTGTATATACTGCTGGGGCCTGTATATACCACTGGGGAGGCTGCTGTATACTACCACTGGGGGGCCTGTATACCACACTGCTGGGGGCTGTATACCTGTGCTGGGGTCCACCCTCGGCTTATACACGAGTCAATAGGTTTTCCCACAAAGTATGGTTTTCTGGAAAACAGCACTAACAAAACACTATTTGCTGCCCTAGCCCCAATTTTATAAATTCAGCCCAAATGTTTTTCTCGGAAGCTAAAAGGACAATGTATCCATGACCATTTGTTAGGTTCTGCTCACTTCACGGTAGGTTTCAGTGTGGCATACATATTGTGGAATTCTCTCTGTGCACATACTCAAAGTAGGCATAAGTGGTCACTGGTCATTTACCCAGTGTATGGCAAAAAAAAAAGGGTCTTTTGTGGGTGGTATATGCCGGCTGACTGTTTAAGTACAATATAAAAGTCTACTATGTATCTCAAGCAACAGTCATTGTTTCAATGTTTTCTGTTTCAAAGAACTGCTTTACCGGTTTTGCTGTGTGACAGGGGGCTTTGTCTTGCTTGAAAATTGCTGGCTGATTGAGTGCCGAACGCAAGGAACGTGTTGTTGAAGGAGGTTTTGATTCACACCTGCATTCACGCTGCCATAAAGCTGTATGAGAGGTCTAATCCCTACGGCAGAAAACATTCCCCAAACTATGACACTTCCTCCACCACCTTTCACTGACATCTTTACACACTTTGGGTTCAGTCTTTCCACAGTTTGTTGACGAACATAATGTTTCCTATCAAACCCAAATAAATTAAACCTGCTTTAATCACTAAACTGAACTGTGGACCACTTCCCCTCGGTCTACAGAACATGACTCTAACCAAAGGCGAGTCTAGCCTCATTCTTCTTGCTAATGAGAGGTTTGGTCATTGCTAAGTGGGCTTTCAGTCCAAATGCTCTTAAAGGGAACCAACCACCCCAAATGACCCCCTCGAACTATTAATATGGGTCCCTACACCCAGCACATACATGTGCTGCAAGCTTTTTAGCTAAAAAAACTGTTTTTTATAAGTGAAGATAAAGCTTTTGAAAGTTTATAATGAAAGGACGGGTGGGCGTTACTTAGCTCCTTCTAAAGCCGAGATTCCTCTGTCAGTTAAGTAACGCCACCCGTCCTTTCATTATAAACTTTCAAAAGCTTTATCTTCACTTATAAAAAACAGTTTTTTTAGCTAAAAAGCTTGCAGCACATGTATGTGCTGGGTGTAGGGACCCATATTAATAGTCCGGGGGGTCATTTGGGGTGGTTGGTTCCCTTTAAGTGTCATGACACTGTATGATGGGACAGATCCTTACCCTGTTCAGTGCTGAACTGGAGAACTATTCTAGCTGCAGTATTTAAATGATTACCTATTCAGATTCTCCACACTGTCCTGTCCTCCCCTCTATTGCATTTGTCTTTCGAGGGTGACCAGCCTTCTTAAGGGGGCTGGAAAGTTTGTGATGTTGTCAAGATTCAGTATTCTAGAAATCACAGAGTTGGAATGACCAACTTCATCATGAAACCTTTGGCCTTCATCTGGACTAACTTTGGAACAGCATACCATTTTTGCAAGGTAAGTGCAAACTGGAAAGTTAGGCTGCCAGTTGAATAGGATTTGTAAGAAAATTAAGGAAATTAGCACCAGATGCCAGATTAAGAGTGGCTTCACACTTGCATTCCCCCCCACTGCGTATTGCAGCGGGCGAGCGCAAGCCGAGCGCATACACCCATTGCCCGCCATGTGTGATTTATATGCATGCGAAGGCTTGCGTACAAATCATACATTCTCATCGGCACCATGAACGCAACAGGTCTTTTTAACGTTAACTTGGAGACCTACATATAGCATTGTAGAATGCTGTATATAAGGACATACAGGTGGCGGCTGCACTTCATATGGGGATAACCTGGTGACATTACTATAGATGTCATTCCTTCCTCTAAAAGCAATTTTTTAGGTACTCAGAAAATCTTGGTAATTCAATAACAAATGTCTTCTTCTGTACAGCGTAATCTGATGCTTTAGACATTTTGTTGCCAAATGTATATAAGAATTAGGAGATTATTTCAATGTAATATGACTGCAGGATCAGACTACTGGACAAATCCAAGGAGAAAACACCTTACGTTGATCATGAATGAACCATTTGGCATGCACCTGTTAAAGGGATCCTGTCACCTCTAGAATGCCTTTTGAGATACGAAAACATGTCCCTGAAGCATCCATTCACTAATCTCACACTCCTTTGTCTCCTAAAAGCATCTTGAGAAAGTGCATAAAAACATTTTAATACTTACTCATTAGTGATTATAATTAGCAGGGGCTATATTCTTTAGCCCCTAGGGTGTGTTGTTTTGCAGGCTCCAGGATCCATCCTCTCTCTCGGTGTTGCTCTGCTTGTGCAGGCTTTACCCTCCCCCCTCTCTGTCACTCACAGAATGCAAATCATTAGTCCTGCCTTCAGCTCCACATCACAGCAGCACAGAGAGGCAGAATCATTCAGGCTGCAAAACAACACGCCCTAAGGGCTAAAGAATATAGCCCCTGCTAATTATAATCACTATTGAGTAATTAAAACGTTTTTATCCACTTTTACAGGATGCTTTTAGGAGACAAAAGAGTGTGAGATTAATGATGAGATGCTGCAGGGACATGTTTTGATAGCTTAGGAGGGGTTTTGTAGGTGACAGGATCCCTTTAACAAATTTCAGTACAGGAGATAAAGTGTGAAAGACCATCACCATAATTGAAATTTCCTTTTTTTATTTTTTAAAGAGGGTGGGGTTTTATAGGAAAATGCCAATGGCACGACAAGCCGCATACCAGGATAATATCTAAGATAAGCCGATTAACCCCGATCAGTAGTACGTACTTTGGGACAGATCTACAGGATTAAAGTTTAAACTACAAAACGGTTACTGTGCGCAACAATATTTAAGCCAAGAATTGCATGGACCCAATTATAAAGAAACTAGACTGGGGCCAATTCTATCGCATTTGGCGATTCTAGTACATATGCGATCAGCCCAACATGTATTAGCCCAACTACTTCTGCTACTAATTACAGCACCACTAAGGGATGCAGGAGAGCCCACTGTGGCATGGGGTGGCATCAGGTGATGCTCTCCTGATGAAGGCAGCGCTGTGCTGCGGAAAGGGGTTGTGGCTTGTAAGAGGTTAATAAAACCTTTATACAAATATTTCCATCTCCCCGACTCTTCCTGATCCTAGCGCTCCACAAACCATTAAATTGCTGTCTCCTGTACTGCAAGCAATGTCCCAGGTGGCATGTGCACCCCCCTCCAACTCCCAGTCATAGATGTCCTATAGATGGTGGCGTTTTCTTTGATTGATAGATAAACCAAACTTATGGGCTTCTTCACATTACAGCTTAGGGCCCTTTCACATCAGCGTTTTTCGTAATTCGCGGCAGATGCGGTGAAAAAAACGCATCTGCCGCATAACCGTTCCACTTGCGGCGCGGTTGCGGTTTTTCCCATAGGAAGTATAGGGGGACTTGCGGCAGATGCGGCAAGTGCGGTTTTGCACTTGCGGCAGGGAAAAAAACCGCGGCTGACTGTGGTTTTTTTCGCGGCCGCACCTGCCGCAAGTGCAAAACCGCACTTGCCGCACCTGCCGCAAGTCCGCCTATACTTTGCATGGCAAAAACCGCAACCGCGCCGCAAGTGCAGCCGGTATGCGGTAATCGCAGCAGATGCGGTTTTTTCACCGCATCTGCCGCGATTTCAAAAAAACGCTGATGTGAAAGGGCCCTTAACTGTAATTTTCCATATTAACTAATTTACACGATGTCCTGTAGGTGGCGCTGTTTTCAGGACAAACAGACATACAAAGACTGGACAGGGCTTTTATATAGTAGATTCTCTATTCATTAGAAATGACCAGCAGTTATTTATAGAATAGAGATGACTAGGGGAAAAACAATTCACTACCTGTATCAAAACCACTGAAGTACCAAAAGAAAAGCATAGAGATATAGACTCAAATGTTTCGGCCACGTTAGTTTGAACAAACAGCATTTGCTGGGTTGGATTTTTATTTTGTCTTGGTAACAAACCACAACGAGCTGGGCTCTACAGTTCTAGGATCTATACATCGCTTATAAATCAGTAAAATTATATCTGCTCTTCAGCAGCAAAGAGCAGATGGTGTACCGGACATGGACCCTGAGGGCACCAGGATCCTCTTACATTCCTGCCCCCTCATACTTCTGTATGGGCAGGGGTATGGCCACCGACCCCATGGGCACAGGACATACTGTCCCCGATCATGGAACCTTAGGGTTAATACTGTGTTTCCCGAAAATAAGGAGCCCCCTGAAAATAAGATGTAGCAAGAGGGTTGCTGCAGTGCTGAATATAAGGCCCCCACTTCCCCCCGAAAATAAGTCATACCAGTATACTGCAAGACTGCGTGTCCCGCCGATCAGAAGACCAGGGCATGCAGCTGTGGGTTATCCTCGAGCCCCCCCTGCTGTCCCAGTGCCCGCTGATGCATGTATTACAGGGCCACTCACAGTCCAGCAACCATGGACAATCATAGGCTAGTAGGAACGTCGAAGCATTGCGTCAGCTGCTGGCCTGTGAATGGCTGCCTGATGGAAGCATTTTGATTGGTCGACTAGCGGCTGCTAACCTGTGACTGGCTCTCAGTTGCTGAACTGCAATTGGCTGCCTGGCAGCAGCCTGTGATTGGCCGCCCGGTGGCACTGCACACATACAGCTTCTAAGATACAAGGATGAGATAGCGCCAGAATACATGCATTGGTGGGGACTGGGACAGCGGCAGGTGGCTGAAAGCAGCACCGAAATGCAGCGACGACCCATGAGAAGTAAGTGTGTGTATATATATATATGTATATGTGTGTGAGTGTGTGTGTGGTGTGTGTGTCTTTTGATGTTGATACCCAAATTGGAGGATAATGGGCTTGATGAGGATACTCATATTGGAGGACATACATAAGTTCAAGGACATAACACACCACCACCTGATACAAGTACAAGTTCCCATGGTCACATGTGGTTTACCATAATGGCATGTATATACGGACTTATGATTTCAGTAACACTCCTACACTAATTTAAATAAGTGGTCACCACTATGGAGTTATTGTTACAAATTTACACCTTTAACATATAAAAGCGAGACCGTACACATTTAAAACAATTACTAATTCGGGTTAGGAGAAACCAAATGACTACATACAGGTGTAACACTGTGAATTAGCAGAAAGGTTCAAATTCTACACACAGGTGACATTATAGTTCATAGTATACATCCCTGGGTAATTTTCATGGTAAACTGTCATCCTCCATTCACCACTCACCCATATCGATGTGCCTGGGAAGAACCTCCACTGGACCCACAGAGCCCTAGTACTAGTCATTTGGTTTCTCCTAACCCGAATTCATTGTTTTAACTGTGTACTGTCTCGCTTTTATATGTTAAATAAAGATGTCATATTGGAGGATGATGAGGTTGATGATGATACCGTATACAGGGGCTGCAAGTGTGGCACCCCTGCAGGGGATTACCACAGGATCCACCAGTGCAAGGAGGGATTACACTTGGTAAAACACAGCACACAACACCTTCCACCCCAGACCTGAAGGGGGAGCTCTACTGGCTAACTTGGTTGGGCGAGTGCTGAGGAGCAGATAGATTTTATTGACTTATAAGTGATTTATATATCCCAAAACTTTATAGTGCCCAGCTCTGCTTCATATGTAGGAGGGCAGGGACAGTACAGAAAACAAAAAAGTAAGTACATTAAGTATAGGAACCACCGTAATTATCATCTATGTATGCAGTTTTATTGAGAAATCTGGTGCTTTAACCCCTTCACCTTAAAGTGATTTTCCTTTTTTTTCTCCTCTTCCAAGAGCCATAAACATTTTTATTTTTCCGGCAAAATAGCCATATGAGAGCTTGTTTTTTGCCAAATGAGTTGTACTTTAAATTACATCATTCATTTTAACATATAGTGTACTGGAAAGGGGAATAAATCCAAATGCAGTGAAATTGAAAAACAAATTGCAATTCCACAATTTGTTTTTATTTATCGTATTCACTGTATGGTAAAACTAACTTGACAGTATGATTCACCAGTTCAGTGATAGAACATGTTTTTTAATAATTTTTACATTTATGTAGTGAAAATTCTCTGAAATGTTTTTTTTTGCGCTTTTGGCAACATTTTCCGAGACCTGTAGTGTTCTCATTTTTCTGTATCTGTGTGCCAGCTTATTTTTTGCATTTTGAACAGACTTTTTAATTATACTATTTTTGGGTAGATGTGATGTTTTTCATCGCCTGTTTGCATTTAGTGCAATGTTACGGTGACCAAAAAGAACTGTAATTTGGTCATTTAATTTTTTTCCCGTTGCGCCATTAACTGATCAGATTAAATTATTTTATATTTTGAAAGATCAGGCATTTCTGAACCAAACATGTTTTCTTATCGCTTTATTTTCAATGGAGCAAAAGCGCGGTGATTTTAACTTGTGTTTTTTTGCATATTTTTTTTTATTTTTTTTAACTTTTTATTGCTTTTACTAATCTCCTTAGTGGATTTGAAGCTCTCACTAGCTGATCGCTTGTGCTATACAGAGCTATGCTTCAGCACTGCTCTGTATAGCACAAATGATAATCTTGTGTGAACGCCAGCGCTCAACTTGTGTCCAAAGGAAATATATTATCTCAGACACAGGGGTCATTATCTGACCCTGGTTGCCATGACAACCCTTCAACGCCCAGCGATCACGTCACGGGGCCACCAATAGTAGTGCAGCATGGCGCACCCCCCACCAGACAATGTTAAGTTCTGCTATCAGAGATTGGCAGCAGGATTTATCTAGTTAACAGGTGCGGTAGGATCTCCAATCCAGCCACACCTGTTAGCTACACGTTGGTGATCATATCAGCCGATATGTGCAGGGAAATATGTGGGATCGGCATGTGAGGGGGACACAACTCATGGTGTACATGTGTGTCACTGGTTGTGAAGGGGGTTATAGGAATCTGGCAGGTCTTTTACTATGTACTCAAATCTGGAAGATATAGAGGCAGAGACCCCGATTGAAAAGATTTATCACTTACAGGACTACTTGGTGTAGGTTTGATAGAATCCCGCTCTGTTTTCTCTGTTGTAGATGTAGCAGTGGTCAGAATGCTGAGCTGTCTATAATCCCGCCCACACCCGACTGGCAGCATCCTGTGTACACTGTAAATTGTATTCAAACTAACTTTTGAGGGCAAGGTACACATTTGCCTTCCTGGCCTGCACTTGAGAACTAGTCCTCTAATGATAATCTCCTGATGATAAAACACTGGATTGTTTTGAAATTACAGCACGCAGTGTAATAAGTGACACATCCCTGGAATCAGGACCTCTTGCCCTATATTATGCCGCTCTCAGATGTATTGCCCTTCATATCTGTACGTGGAAATCTTTCATTTTTTTCCATCCTGAGAGAAGACAGAATTCGATGTGTAACAGATATGAACGTCCTAAAGTACTTCTAACAAAATGTTAAGTTCATTTATGGAGCCAATATATCAGAAATAAAATAAAGTCTCTTCATGGTGGACAGTTGTGTACAGAGTCCCAACGCGGTTAATATATTTATAACACCCTTTGTACGCCATTTTTGTTTTATTTTTGTGGTGGCTTAAAAAGCTTAGCATAGGTCGGGAGTGACAAATCTGAGATTTAGCTACTGTGTGGGTTATTTTAGAGGCCCCTCAAGTCCACACCTTGGAAGCAAATTGTACAAGAAAAACTAATGTAAAAAAAACACAAAATTTGAGTTAAAGTACTGTAAAAATAAACTATTTTTAAAGTAATACATTTCCATTGAAAAGACCTATGCCGACATGACCAGATGCATCAGAGTGGATAACCAGGTCAAGGCCTAAATGACGAGACCCTGCCTTGGTGCATTACTACCGTGGCATGATACCATGAACCTATGTCAGGCAATGAATGGACACACGATATAATATGTGCCTTTATGTGTACTGCCATATTACAAACACTCAAAAAACAGAGGGCACAAGAGATGGATCACGAGGGAGGTAGAATAAACTGGGGATTTGTAGACTCTCAGCAGATTATTATACTCTAAAGGTCTTTTGTTTAAAAACTATTTAGGCAGAATGACAGTGACAAGGGTGGGGGCAAAGCCATTTAACCACTTCCATTGCGGGGCGGCCACGAGTGAGAAAATGACAGCGACTAGATGCTATTAACTCTTCCAGCGCAGGTTCAGGATACACAGATCCACTGACGGCTGTGGCGGATTTCACTGCATCATATTACAAAGGTAATATGAAGGTTACTGATCGCAGGGAGAGGGAGGCTTACATGAAGGGAGGTGGACAGTATACAATGCTTTAATGACAAAGCCTAGAATCCAAATAGGATTATCGCAGTCAACAGGGAGCACCAACACGTTCCATAGTGTATGGAGCATGTATCATGTATACTACCAGCAGGCCTGGAGACCTTTCCTTATCTGCCTCCAGTAACGAGAAGGAAATTATTCTCTCCTACATAAGCCTTTATAAAAATTCTTAACGTAATAATTACCGCACCAAATGCGACATCCTGCTACACAAAATATTATTGCTCATAAAGTATTGGACAAGACATTAGCATAAATATAGTAACAAGGGGTAAACAATCATACGGAATACTTGGACGTCAGAACAATAAAAGTATTGCACAGCAGGAGATTATGGGAGGTTGCCAAGGAAGGAATTTGGCCCATACCTTCAGGATTAGGTTCATGGTCTGGCGTAAGCGAGATGTCATCAAGTTCACGCAAGCAAAGCCATTCGCCATCCATAGAAACGCGGAATTTGCAAAGGTAGATGGTCTCCATGGCAGCCTGTGTTATCTTGTCTGTGGTGGGGGTTGGCATGTCGCTTTGAGGAGTGAGAGCCGACATGATGGCTCAGGTGATACAACAGCCACCCGAGAAAACAAAACAAAACCAGTAACGCACGAAGGGCGGTCAAGAATCCAAGATGGATGCACGCAAGTTCGGAAGGCAATGAGCTCAGAGGTAGAGTTGCACAATCAACATGCAGAGAGATGGATAGAAAACGTATGACTGGTTTATTGCAGAAAGGCTCTTCCTTTCTGCTTCACTCTGAAAGCCTGAGAATCCTCTCTGCCTCTTCCACCCCCCTGATGCTCTGCTGCCAATTGTCATGCGTCAAACCTGCGTTTTTAAAGCCCAAACTCCAGATTCTAAGATTATTCTTTGTCAAAGCCAGAGAACTATATGAAAATTCAAAGCAGTCGTCCAGCGGCACAGAAAGGACAATGAAAGGCAATTACAGGAATCCGAGTGGTTCAAAGAGGGCAGCAGGTCTGCACAACCCAGGCACTTGTGATCTTGTAGGATTGGTTCTGCGCAGTAAGCAGGGTGGTGACCAAAATGGCTGACTAATGGAGAGAAGAGAAAATTCACACTCATGTGACCAGAGATGCTAGGAGCGTAAGCAAGTCCCAGGATGCTGTCTGGATGCTGCTGATGTAGGGAGAGCAATTACAATGTTCTCTTCTCCGGCAGCCAACCCCACTGGTTTCTCAGTGACAGGTTCCCCCTCCCAGTCAGCGGCTCCTCCTTGCTCCAGCCCCAGCTAGCATACAGTGGATCTCATTTTTACACAATGAGGCTATTGTCACTAATGCTGTCACCCAGAAGAGCAGGTTAATCCACGGACACAGAGCTAAAAACCCTGACCACATAATGTCACATGTAGGGAAGATGGAGATTTTATTTTATATACGGTATACAGAATTGATGATCTGTTATCAACTACAACAAAAAGGTTATCAGCCAGAGATTCTACAGTTATTGCTAGCCATATGTTTAATTAGGAACGTTGACATTATATTTACTGGTACTAAAAATATAAATACCATCCGAGGTATAATACAGCCCCATATACATAGATTACAAATACAAACAACCTAAAAAAGGTTTTGATATTTGCTAGAAGAGCCACAAATTTTATTGGTACACTTTAATCAATTCTACTCAATTTTCATAGGAGGCAAAAAATAAAAATAAAAAAAGATAGGATTGGTGTGATTTATAATAATGTTTACATCATAGGTTACACAGTAGTGTCATTGTGGAAGAAGCACTACCAATTAATCTAAGTCAAAGATCTGAATATCCAATCACTTGCGTATCACACTGCAATATTTACTGTAAGTAATGCACTGCAATTGTCAGAGTAATGTGGCACCCCAGGGTTCATGTGCCACAGTAAAACCACAAAGAGTTAACTCCCCACACAACCCACAACACTACACTAGCACCTCCAGGCCAGAAGGGGGAGCTAAAGCCACTTCCCTATATATGCTGGTGTGGAGAGGAAGTGGCAGTTAGTTCAGTGCGGGACAGCACTGAGGAAGAAAGGCCTGGATGTAAAAGAGCTGCGTTAGGCTCACCCCACGGTCCACTGTCCAGTTCCAGGCCAAGCCAGGGTCTGAGGAACAGGAGAAGGAGTAGAGAGGAACACACCTGAGAGAAAGAGTCCCCTGAGACTCACCCCAGAGAAGCGCATAGAACGGATACTGGATCTGATGCTGTGCCTAACACAAACAGCACAGTGAACACCAGATTAGTGAAGGTCCACATCTTCACTGTACCACAGCGAAGCAACACGGCGGGGTCAGGAACACGGAATAAGACTCAAGTTGCCTAGCAAGTTGGTACCCGTGAGGGGAGAAAGGGTCGGCAGCTTAGCTAAAGCGGCAGCAGAGCCACACACAGCGCAGGAAAAGGGAGCCAAAAGGACCCGGCCAGGGTGGGAGCAACCCAGCCCCTGTACAGACTCTGGACAGTACTCAGCTGAATTACCCTCCGCTTCAGTAAAGACTTGGAAAAACTACAAAACCGTGAGTCTGTGTAATCCTTGCAAACCCTGTTCTCCCTCACAAACTGTTTTCATCACCACTGCCCCGGGGACCAGGCTCTGCCCGTGGAGAGCCGTCACATTACAGGCTGCCATCCATTATCCTCGGAAGTTCTGCAGCAGCTGTGTTCACCCTGACCACATACCACAGGTGGCGTCACGACTTTATCCCCTGTAAATACCCCCCCATTACTTGTGGGCTCGGGACACGGTCCGGACCAAGACTGCCATGATAACCCCTGTGATACCCCGGTCCGGTACCGTGTACCTAGTCCCAGTGGGCTCCACAGTAACCATGGCCTAACAGTTTTACTAGGTCTGGTGACCATTATTAGGCCTCTGGCTGTTTCAGGAGCCTATCTGTAATGCCACTGAAATTTCTAGCCACTTACATGCAGATTGCAGTTGACTGGCATTTAAAGAATTTTTCCCCATGTTCAAAGATGGATATTGTCAGATAGCACTTGCTAAAACAAATACTTCTGCTGTTTACTGCCAATAAAAACTTGCAGCCATGGAGAAATTAACACTTTTCTTGTTCCTTCGGAGAGGCACAACCACCGCTGTCCTGCTTCTGAACACAGAGCTGAAAATGGACGGGATTAGGAGGTAACCATGCACTCAAGCGAACCTGGCCAACTCAACAGAAAAGAGCTTGCAAACACTGCACAGGTACTGCAGTCTTGCAGCGGTGGTTTGCCTCCTAAGCGAAGAGCTAAACAAAAAGGAAGTGTCATTTAACAGCTGCATATTGTAATAAATCAGTATGTCATAGGGAAGTTGTAAAATCCATTAAAATATATCTTTGGAGACAGGACATATTCACCCCCCACACTGTACACAAGAGATTAATTAAAACTGGGAAAGTACAGAGAGATGAAGCAGGACATCCAGGTGTGGACAGGTAATTACAGAAGAAGAATTCTTGGAGAAAAGACAACCAGTCTGAGATTCGTTTATGCGGAGGAGGAAACTGCTGAATTTCTAAAGATTATCCTAGACTTTTAGGCTATGTTCACACAGGGCATTTTTCCTGCGGTTTTGGTGAGGTTTTTACCTAAGTGTTATGCAAATCCATGCTAATCTAAACCTCCGTTTTTCATTCCCAGCAAAACCTATGTAATTCAGGAAAAGTTGGGCACACACATTTGTTTTATTTCTTGCCACAAATTGAAAATTGCATGGTTTTTGATGCATTTTT
This sequence comes from Allobates femoralis, assembly GCA_033576535.1. NCBI lineage: Eukaryota > Metazoa > Chordata > Amphibia > Anura > Aromobatidae > Allobates > Allobates femoralis. The sequence goes on from JARQOC010000003.1 coordinate 291,588,952, forward strand.
TGAAAGACTGTGCATGTCAATTTTTTACTGTATTTTTGCCTCAGTTTTGTAATGTGACAGCTTTAAAAACAATGAGGAAGCGCAAAAACGCAGGTTTTGTACTGGCAAGACATCTGGTTAATACCAAAACATCAGGTTTTGCTGCAGAAAAAAAAATGTAGCAAGAACGCCATGTGTGAACATTGCCTTAGGCATCAGTGATAAATATTAAGGTTTGAATTGATCCAATATTTATGGGAAGTACACTTTCAGCAGAGGATTCACAAGAGGAAGAGCATGCATATCTACTTACACTTACCTCGATAAAAGAGGCGGTGTCTCCACTAGGTTCCCTAACTGCAACAATACCAGCGGTCCAATGGGCCTAGATCCATATAAGAGACAAGCAGCGACAAATTCTATCCATGCAGGTAGTAGAGTCAGCCAACATAAAAACAAAAATGTTTTTGCCCCCAAAAGTGTTAAAATCTCTGAATTGCTGGCTAAATGAGGAGAATGTTCGAAGGGAGTTCCATCGACGACTAAAAACCTGATGGTAATAACCAGACACAAGCTCTTGAGGTTGGGGAGACAACCTAGAAGATCAGATCTTCCAAGTTTGATGGGATTCCAGACTAAAGGTACCGTCACACGCGGCAATTTTGCTAGCAATTTCACTGGCAATTTGCTGGTTGAAGTAAAGTCATGGCCACATTGTTCCATTTGTACACGGCAACAAAATAGAACAATGTGTCCATGATTTCATTGCAACCAGCAAATTGCCAGTGAAATTGCAAGCAAAATTGCCGCGTGTGACGGTACCTTAAGGATAGTTCTTACAACTTGAAAGAATGAACCACAATAAGATGGACCATTCAAAAGGCCTCAAACTGTCTTGTGAAAACATGTACTGATCCTCTTCGACAATAACACGGCCATTACCTACTTCAATCATCAAGGGTGGGGGGGTGAGGTCCAAACCATTGATGTAGGAAGCCAAGAGATAGCAAACTGTTTTCCGCTACTGTGAACAATCTCTTTCAAGCCAGCACTTAAGGTGGCAGACAACGTTGTGGCGGATTAATTTTTTTGGCGACATACATCATACCAAAGAGAATGGTCTCTAAATCGCAGAGTCTTTGGGCGGATATGTGCAGCACATGTGCCAGACAGACTTGTTTACCACCCATCAGAATCAGCAAGTAGACAGGGCTTGCTCCCTAAACTAGCAAGAGTTTCCAGATGGTGGACGCGCTCCTCCAATATTCGATATTTTGCCTAGCTTACGAATTTCTTCCAATCCCATTAATTATTATTATTATTTATTTATATAGCGCCATTGGTTCCATGGCGCTTTACATAAGAAGTAGGGGTAACAAGGACAGGTACAGTACATATGAGCAGTCAAGGCTTGCTGATACACGACGGGAGAGGATCCTGTCCATGAGGGCTCACAGTCTACAGGGGTGGGGGAGGACCGATAGGGGGGGGGGGGGGGGGGGGGGGGGGGGAAGCTCCAAGCGTTTGGTGGAGCGGCGCTGGGTCTCATCATAGGTTGTAGGCTTGTTGGAATAGATGAGTTTTCAGGTTCTTTTTGAAGCTCTTGAGGTAGGCGAGTGTCTGACGTGCTGGGGGAGGGAGTTCCAGAATCTAGGGGAGGCACGGGAGAAGTCTTGTATGCGGTTGTGGGAGGATGATATGAGGGGGAGGAGAGGAGGAGTTCTTGTGAGGAGCGTAGGTTGCGTGCAGGTTGGTACTGGGTGACCATGTCGGAGATGTAAGGAGGGGACAGGTTGTGGATGGCTTTGTAAGTCAGGGTTAGGATTTTAAATTTAGATCTTTGGGGGGTGGGGAGCCAGTGAAGTGCCATGCGGAGAGGGGAGCTAGGGGAGTAGCGAGGAGACAGGTGGATTAGACGGCAGCTGAGTTCAGAATAGAGTGGAGAGGTGCAAGGGAGGAGGCAGGGAGACCAGTTCGCAGTAGGTTGCAGTAGTCAAGGCGGGAGATGATGAGGGCGTGGACGAGAGTTTTGGCGGTGTCGTGGTTAAGAAACGGACGCATGCGTGAGATGTTTCTTGAGTTGGAGTCGGCAGGAGGTGGCAAGGGCTTGGATGTGGGGCTTGAAGGAGAGGGAGGAGTCGAGGGTGACCAGTCGTTGACTCGGATACACAGGTCTGGCAGAGGGGGAGGGCGGCTGGGGGGGAAGACGATGAACTCTGTTTTGTCCATGTTCAACTTGAGGAAGCGAGCAGAAAAGAAAGATGAGATGGCGGACAGGCATTGGGGATTTTAGACAGAAGGGAAGTGATGTCGGCCCGGAGAGGTAGATCTGGGTGTCGTCGGCGTAGAGATGGTACTGGAGGCCATGGGACTCAATGAGTTGACCTAGGCCGAGGGTGTAGATGGAGAAAAGTAGCGGTCCAAGTACCGATCCCTGGGGGACGCCGACAGTAAGGGGTAGGACGAGGAAGAGGTGTCGGAGTGGGTGACGCTGAAAGTGCGGTCCGTAAGGTATGAGGAGATCCAGGAGAGGGCGAGGTCGGTGATACCAAGGGATTCTAGGATTTGGAGTAGGAGGGAGTGGTCAACTGTGTCGAAGGCGGCGGATAGGTCGAGGAGGAGGAGGACGGGTAGTGTTTTTTCCTCTTTGCGGTCAGGAGGTCATTGGTGACCTCATTGGTGATTACGTCAGAAACCAGATTGCAGGCGGTCGAAGAGGGAGCGGGAGGATAGGTAGGACGACAGTTCAGAATGGACGTGTTGTTCGAGTAGTTTGGAAGCAAAAGGGAGGAGGGATATTGGGCGATAGTTGGCGACGGATGATGGGTCGAGGGAGGGTTTTTTGAGGATGGGTGAGATCAAGGCGTGTTTGAAGGAAGAGGGAAAGACGCCAGTAGTGAGTGACAGGTTGAAGAGTTGGGTTAGGGCAGGGATGAGGGCAGTGGTGAGGTTTGGGATGAGATGGGTAGGGAGAGGGTCGAGGGCACAGGTGGTGAGATGAGATCGTGACAGGAGGGTGGAGAGCTGGGCTTCAGTCACGTTGGAGAAGTTTCCTTTGGTCGAGGAGGGTTGGGCGGTAATGGTGATGGGTTGGGGGGACGTCGGGCCAAAGCTTTCTCTAATTTTGTCAATCTTGTGTTTGAAGAAGGTGGCGAAGTCGTCAGCGGAGATGAGGGGGGAAGGAGGAGGTGCTGGGGGACGGAGAAGGGAGTTGAAGGTTCTGAATAGTTGTCTGGGGTTTCGGGACAGTGTGTTGATTAAAGAAGAGAAGTAGGTTTGTTTTGCGGCAGTGAGTGCGTCCTTGAAGTTGGAGAGGGATTGCTTGTACATGGTGAGGTGGGCCGTGGAGTGGGATTTCTTCCATCTCCGTTCAGCAACCCTGGACGTTCGGCGAAGCTCTTTTGTGAGAGGGGTGAGCCAGGGTTGTCTGTGTGTGCGGGTTTTGGTGTGTGTGAGGGGGCAGCCTGGTCGAGAGCCGCAGTTAGTGTGGAGTTGTAGAGGGTGGCGGCAGTGTTAACGTCGGGTGAGGAGGCAAGGTCCGTGAGAGGGAGGAGGGAGTGGGAGAGTGAGTTGAAGTCGATGGCTTTTAGGTCTCTGCGTGGGTGACTGAGTTTTCGGAGAGGGGGGGTGAGGTGGGGGGAAAGAGGGAGGAGAAGGTCAACAGGTTGTGGTCAGATTGGAAGAGGGGTAAGTTTGAGAGGTCGGTGAGGGAACAGAGGCGGGAGAAGATGAGGTCAAGCGTGTGGCCGTCTTTGTGAGTGGCTGAGGAGGACCACTGGGACAGGCCGAAAGAGGTGGTCAGAGATAGGAGTCGGGAGGTAGGCGGGTCGGGGGTGTCGATGGGGATGTTGAAGTCGCCCATGATGATGGTGGGGATGTCGGAGGAGAGGAAGTGGAGAAGCCAAGTGTTGAAGTGGTCAAAGAAGGAGGTGGTTGATCCCGGGGGTCGGTAGATGACCGCGAGTTGGAGGTTGCAGGGGAGAAAATGCGAATAGAGTGCAGTTCGAAGGAGGGAAAGGAGGCGGAGGGAGGCGGTGTAGTAGGGATGAAGGAGCAGCTGTCGGACAAGAGTATACCCACACCACCCCCACGGGTGCTATTAGGGCGTGGTGTGTGGGAGAGCGTGAGTCCGCCGTAGGAGAGGGCGGCAGGGGAGGCTGTGTCGGCGGGGGTGAGCCAAGTTTCGGTGATGCCGAGGAATTTGAATTTATTGGTGATGAAGAGGTCATGGATGTAGGAGAGTTTGTTACACACTGAGCGGGCATTCCAGAGTGCTCCAGGCAGGGGGACTGGGGTTGGGTGAATGGGTATAAGGTTCCGAGGGTTGCGAGAGTTTGTTATGGGGGATGGGCGAAAATTGGAGGTGAGTGGAGGGATGTGGTGGGGGGGTCCATAATTCCAATGGTTCTGAGAAAGATTTGAGATGGGGCCACAGTTATCCTAATTGCCCCATTTTGGTCAAAAAGAATATGGTCCACGGCTCAAACACATGTCTATATCAGACCCATAAGTTCTAGCAGATGTGCCCAATCTACTGTGCCAGGATCCAGTCTTGCAACCCCAGGTTTTCACAGACTCCTCCATATGACGACATGAAACTTGAGACTACTATTAGCTAGGACATTTCCAAAAGCCTGGTCACCACTATGCTCGCCAGTTGGAAAAAAGTGTTATCAGCTAAATATGCCAAAGTTTGGAGTAAATTCCTAGAATTTTCAGGGTGACGTCTAAACCTACAGAGACAGCAAGTTCCCATGATAGTTGTGGAGCCCACTGGGACAGGGTACTCTGTACCGGACCGGGGTATCACGGGGGGTATCACAGCAGTCCTTGGTCTGGACCGTGTCCCGAGCCCACAAGTAATGGGGGGATATTTACAGGGAGTTTGTCGTGACACCACCCACGGGTTGTGGTCATGGTGACCACCGCTGCTGCAGAATGAAGAGTCTGATTCTGACCTCTCAGAGAGGAGTTGGGTTTCCACTTTCTGTAGCCTAACAAGTTTTGCTGAGCTTTTTAAATAATGTCATATAATTTCTTTTCTGTGTTTTTCTATAGTTTGGCTACTTTCAAATCAGCGATTTTTGCCATTTGCGGCAGATCCAGCAGGTTTGACGCATCTGCCACATAATGGCTCACTTGCGGCAAGCCTGCGTTTAGACCAATTCATTCCCCATGGGACTTAGTCATGTACGGCACGTCAAAAAACCCCTGCTAGCAGCGTTTTTTCCTGTTGCCACAAGTGCCCGATTTGCCAGCTACGGCAAAACCACAAGTGCTGCAAGTCCCATATGGAACGGTTTGGGCTGAACATAGGCTTGCCGCAAATTATGTGGCAAAACGGCCGGATAGGCTACGAATGTCAAATTGCTGTTGTGAAAGCAGCCTTTCTATTGCAAATCTACAGCAAAAATGGAGCCAGAAAATCCGCAGCAAAAGACAATAATAATGCAGCATATCCTCAGGGGAAAAAAAACAAAAAAAAAACACTCAGAAAACCTCATGCTAAGAAATCAGAAGAAAAAGAAGCAACCCCTGAGATGTGCTGCAGATGTGAAGTTTCAAAAACCAATGTGTGTGAACTTTGAATTGGAGGGCTTAGGCTTTCTCAATCATGTACGACAGTGGCTGCTAGCTACTACAGGGTGATTTAGGTTTAAATTGAGGAATCTCCCTTTTAACCTCTTCTTTAATCAGCGATTTAATCTGAAAAACTGAGGGGACCTCTTCTGCCACTGTCTGTTCAATGGAAGATAAATCAAGTATTTTGTCATACCCTTTTGCGCCTCTCTTTATTCTTTGATTTTGGGGAACCCTTCCTCCTCTATACATTAAAAAATGAAATCCCCATCAATATTTCTTTAAATACAAAGTAGGCACTCTACCCGTCGTTAGCACTGGAGTTATTGCAGTACGGCAGAGCAGCTGCTCTCACTCAGCGACTACCTCCCGGTCCAGACACCGTTTTAGCTTCCCATGCTGCTGGGAGTACAGGCGCACAACACTGCACCCAGTTGTCATCTCCATCTGAGGGCCTCGGCTCCTGCTGGCAAATCACCTGAGGAAATTTCGTCAGGGAATTGCTAAAGTTCCAGTATTGCGCTCAAGAGGGCAGTTAGTTAGATCAGTTTACAGTACTTATCGAATCAGTAGATAAGTCAATGTTAGTTCCTTATATTTGTGTGACGCCCGTATGGCTAGGCGCCACAGGGAGGTACTGCACCCTAAACAGAAGGTGTAGTGCCTCTGTAGTTATGGATTTGGGGTTTCCTTATAGAGTCCGTCCTAAGCACCCATACATTAGTCCTACCTTAGCATAAGGATTGTATATTCAGTAGGCCCAGGGGGTGGAGCCTAGACTTACAGTTGAGCTAACTTTAGTCAGACAGTGCTGTGAAGGCAGCCAGAGAGGACGTGCCTGACAGTGTTCCTGATTGAGGACGCCTCTTAGTTAGAGGTCAACCCGGGAACCAGAGGGGACGAACCAGGCCTGGTTGGAGCCAGCTGGGGAAGTCCACTGGCATAACCGGAGCCGAGGCAAACAGTGGTCTATCCCTGGTTAGCAAACCGACAAGCTGTGGGACCGACAGAAGAGAGCCATAGCACCACAGACTGTACCACCACCTCAGTCCTATATTGGGTCCAGGACACTAAGGAAAAGGACTGAATTCCAGTGACGGGAGGATTAGCTTGTTGTCGCTCCCATCCGTGCCGGTAAGGAACCAAACTTACTTAATTGTAACAGATCAGTGGGCTGGCGTAGGAGCTCTGCAGAGTGGTTAAAAAGAGTGAGGAGGGACACAGACCCCGAAAGCCATTAAAAGGGACCATCAACAGACTCTACAGGATCACCCTACAATCTGTGGCTACCTCCCCGTTCAATCAGACTGTGGCTGTGTACTGTATCATCTACCCGATACCAGTAAAGTGACGTTTGAGTTGAATCGGTGTCTGTGCTCCTTTCCACCCGGCGCCCAGAGGGCCTCAGCATCATAAGAGGGATAAGAACTACGACTCCACTCATTCAGCCTCGCTGCTCTGAGGTAAAGCTCAACTTATGGGGAGCTGTACTACTCTGAGCTGCACCTCCATCACCTCAGCGGCCGGCTGCAGCGCTGGTATCCTATTACCAAGTACCACAGGTGGCATCACGATACCATTCCCCCCTCTCCCATCATCATCATCCCCCTCCATCCCCACCAATTAAGGGCCAGGGCACAGAACCAGGAACCAACCAGCCTTGATCCCTCATCAAAGTGACCGCCTGTCCTGGTATCCGAGTACCCCCTACCCTGTCGACCGACTCATTTGTAAGGAAATGGGAAAACTCTTTTTTGTGGAAATATTTATTTTAAATAAGGCAACATGACAAAACTCCTTGCCTAATCAGTCCTGTGTAACGTTATTTACTAGTATCGCCATTTCAATTTATTTTATTTTTTTATAAAACTGTGCTGTTCCTATGCCAATTAGGCCTTTGACTAGTGGACAGGGAGTTCATTCCCCAGACTAGTTGGCCCTCTTTTCACACCATCATGCCCCAGTGGGTGTAATAACATTGTTTCTGCCATCAGAAAATCTTTTAGAAGCTGTTCCTCTGATCATGCGTAGCACACCTCTCTGACGCTGGGACGCTTACACACAGATTTAAAGGCGCAGTAATGCTGCTGAAAACAGCTGTGCACATGTGCAAGATTGTTAGCTTTTGGAAATCATGTTATCACACCCACAGGGGCGTGATGACATGGAAAGAGGCCGACTGGTCAGGGGAAACAATGCCCCATAGACTATTCAAAGGCCTAATTAGCATAGGAACAGCACAGTTTATAAATCCTTTAATATTGATTTTAGTAAATAACAGACAGGGCTGGTTAGGCAGGGAACTTTGTCATACACATGTGACTGCTGCTTGGTTGGAGGGAAGAAGGGACCCGACAGGCAGGGCTGTGGACACTGTAAACCAATCAGACTCAGATTTAAAGGGAACCTGTCGGCAGGGCTGTGGAGTTGGTGCCCATTTTTGAGTCCAAGTCCCCTGCACCTAGTGTTATACTCACTTGCTGCTGTTTTCTTCTGTTATCACATCCACTCATGTTGGTCTCCGCCATTTTATGACCTGCCAGCATCTTCAAAGGCTACAAATCAGTACATCTCTATGACACACTCGTTCTGGGTCACAGAGATGCATTGAGAGCTTGTGATGTAACGTCTGACTTCCAGACAGTCAGACGTTAGGGGCACAATATGGTGCTGCAAGACCAGAGCACTAGCAGTGATTTTCCGTTTATAGTTTTTATTTTTTCCTCCCTTTCTTCCAAGAACATTACTTTTCATCATTTTTCTAGCAATATAGGGCTTTTTTGTGGCACAAATTGGGCTCGATATGCTATTTATGCTTGTTATAGTCACTTTTCTTCTTGTTTTTGTCTAGTGGTATTTGATGTTTACTAACTAAATTCTTCAAAGCAACACACTTTGAAGAATTTTTGTACCAATTTAGAAAAGCTCTTTATGTCTTTAACCTTCTCTGCAACTTTTTGTGCGCAAAAAGTCGCGTTGTGCCAAAATTCCACTTACATAAAATCCAGGAAAACATACTTTTAAAATAGAATTTAAAAAGGTGCAAATGAATGGAAAGAAATGCATACATGAAAAATCAAATAAGCCAAAAAGGTAATGGATGTTGTGGCACACTTTACATACTATCAATATATCACACTTACTATGGCTTGTGATACTGTAAAACAGGGGTGGGAAACCTCAGGCCCCATGGCTGATTGCGGCCCTCGATGACCTTTCTTGCGGCCTCCGGGCAGGTTCTTGGGGACCGCAGTGCTCAGGTTGGCAGACACGTTTGCCGACTGTCTGCCCTTTAAATCCAGCTCTCCAGTGATCTCTATGCCCCAGCCTCAGCCCCCTAGTATATGCTCCCAGCCTCTCCTGTCATGTCTAGGGCTCTAGCAAACCTGGAAAAGCAGTTGACAACCAACATGACCAATATCACCTACGCCAAAGAGAAGCAGCTCCAGCCATCATAGTAGGGGTGAGTTGATTTGTTAACCAAATATAGCGGGTAATTTTCAAGTTAATTCTGTACAGCTCCTGAAGGATTGTAGAAATTTCCAAGTAGCCCTCGTCAGAAAAATGGTTCCCCACCGCTGCTGTAGAAGAGCAGATTTTCATACTTTCGGTATTCAGAAAAATAGTGATTTTTTTTTTTTTTTTTTAGAAGATTGACCAACACTGGGCTGTCATTAGGGAAGTTGCAGTTTTCTACACAGCAGAAATTTCTGGATGTGATGACTGATTGACAATCACATGCACAAAAAAAACCCTCAGTGCAGAGCTTGATTTATTGGGCCACGTGCACACGCTGAGTATTTGATGAGTTGTTTACCTCAGGATTTGTAGCCAAAACCAGGAGTGGATAATTAAATACAGAAGTGGTGCAGGTGTTTCTATTAGGGTACAGGCACACTGTCGTGCATCAAACACAGAGCGTGATTGATGCACGACAGTGATGCGAGTGCGGTGCGAGTGCGGTGCGCTTGGCTGTATGTAAGTGTATGTGGTGCGAGTGTGAGTGCGTGTGTGTTGTTTTTTTTCTCTGCTGTCCATGGTCTTGATGGACCACGGAACAGCATTAGTGCTGCTCGCCTGTATAATTCTTGCTATCCCCATACAGTTACAATAATGTTTCATTGCTGTGACAGCAGCAGTGAAGCAGTATTGTATGTATAATTTATTATTTATTGCAAAGTTACACTTATCAGCTTGATTTGACATGTTTTTACCATGTCGGCTGTTCAGTTCATTCATTCAGCACTGTGCTACCGCGGGGGTTTTAACCCGGTGATTAAGGGGTTAATCAGACGCTGGTGTCATCACACCATCTGTCCAGGGGTTGTCCTTCCCCCCTGGATACATGGTGACATGATATCATGTGTCTAAATGGGTTAATTTTTCTGTAACCCAGGTTCAAGTGTATGTCGGGTGTAGAGATGTGACAGAAAGATTTGTGAATGGAAGCCAGGGCTTCAGCACCATGGACAGCTCCTTACAAATCACGGCTCTTTCTGTCACATCTCTACACCCGACATACACTTGAACCTGGTTTACAGAATAATTAACCCATTCAGACACATGATAAGGTTAAGGTAATGGTCCGCTGATGATAAGTTCCTTATTGAATGAGGAGGTATGATTGGTTTCTACACATGTGATTTAAACATCTATAGATGTGGTTATTGTATATGTCTCACTGGATGTAGCATCTAAATTTATCAACATCCATACTTAATTGTCTGGTTGTTGGTATGGTAACTGAAAGGTACATGCTGATTGGATACTGGTGTTAACTGTTCATGTGCTAGTATGTTCTTGTTAAACTTTGGATTAATGCTATTATGCCTATCAAAATATATAATTTATCTGGTAAAAAGATGGGGTAACCATATATAACACCTTATATGGAATTTTATTATGTACTGTTGTATATGTTATGTGTTTTGTATTAATTGATAGATGTGATTTGTGATTGGTTTACACTGGTTTATGGGTGTGGTGGAGCTTTATTTAAAGAGGTCAATTAAAAAACATACTGAGCTTGATAAAGACCACAGCAGTGGTCGAAACGTCGCTTCTGTTGACCATGGAATAAAGGATGCCTTGAATTTCACCATCGAAGGTCTGTGACGCTGTCTTTTCTTGACTTTAATGATTGATAATAACCGGATTGAACTCTCCGGGGTGGACGTGCGTCCAGGTGCGGACTGAAAATTGAAGGTCCTGCAGACTACCTCAGGTGCTGTGACCAGCCAATCCTTTGTATACATGATATCATGTCACCATGTATCCAGTGGGGGGGAGGGGTTGGGAAGGACAACCCCTGGACAGATTGTGTCATGACACCAGCGTCTGATTAACCCCTTAATCAGCGGGTTAAAACCCCCTCGGTAGCACAGTGCAGAATGAAGTCCTGAACAGCCGACATGGTAAAAACATGTCAAATCAAGCTGATAAGTGTAACTTTGCAAAAAATAATAAATTATACATACAATACTGCTTCACTGCTGCTGTCACAGCAATTAAACATTATTGTAACTGTATGGGGACTGCAGGGGGCCAGTGATTTTGACAGCACACGGCTGCGACTCTTGCACCATGTGCTGTATGGGTGCGAGCTAGACTCGCACCCATATACTTTTAATGGCCCCTCGTGCGATTGCACTCAGATTGCTCTCGCAAAGCGAGTTTAATGCCAGAAACTCACATTAATGTGACCTGTATCATTGAAAGATACAGGTCCGAGTTTAATGCGAGTTTTTCTCACATTAAACTTGCGCGAGTTCAACGCCAGTGTGCCTCCAGCCTTAGACTTTACTTCTGATTGCTCCACTCCTGGTTTTGGCTACAAATCCTGAGGCAAAAAAACTCAAATACTTAATGTGTGCACGTGGCCTTAAAGTTCTAAGGCTGGCTTCACACCACAGCAAGATCAGGTCTGTGGCTGTCTGGTGTGAACCTGACAGCCCCGAACCCGATTTTGCACTAATGCAGCCCATTGCAGCCGGATGGCAGCTATTTGCCATCCAGTTTCCATCTGTCCGGGAGAATTCGGATTTTTCTCCCAGACACAAAAACATTGCTTGCAGTGTTTTTTTGTCCGGGAGAAAAATCAGACAAAATCAGATCCTCCCGGGTATCGGTGCCCCCTAACACAGGAGTCTATGGCGCTGGATCCCACTGGATCAAAAAAAAAAAAAAAAAAAAAAAAAACAGATCCGGGAGCCGGACACCGGCTGCTGGAGTTTAGCACCACCATCTGTCGCCTGCAGAGATTTCAGGACCGCAGCTAGCTCCCCGCTAGCTGCGATCTTGAAATTTCTGCAGCTGCTGCTGCGATGTCCCGATTCCAGCTGCAAACCGGACCGGAGGGCATATTTGCCTTCCGGTTCAGTTTCAGAATCAAGTTCGGGGCTGTCCGGTTCACCCCGGACCTGATTGCCGTGGTGTGAAGCTAGCCCAAGAATAAAACTCTCCTCCCTAGACGTAGTGAAGCTCAGATTCTACATCTGTTTATGTATGTAGCTCTAAAAGTAGACAATTAAAAGTTCAGGCAACATTCTCACACAATGCTTTGGATCAGTTTTTTGAGGATCAGTTTTTCTGCTGCAAAAACGGATCAGCTTTAACACAAAAAACAGATCACCTATTGACACTTCGTTTTTGTTCCTGTTTTTTTCTGTGCAGTGTTTTTTTTTTTCTCAATTTACAATGGTTTTCCATGAAAAAGTGCAGTAGAAAACTGCTCAAATTGACATGCTTATTCTTTGTGAGGATTCGTTTTCATGCCCGAAAAAGGATCCTCACAAAAGGTTCTGTCTGAATGGCAAATTCTGAAACGTATGAACTTTGCTGCGATGCCTAGAGTCACTGCAGATCACTGCAAAAAACGGATCCGCTAGAAACACAGCAGAAACACACTGTGTGAATGTAGCCTTATAGAGCGCTGATGGAAAGGGTAAAGTCTGAGTGCATCTTTTTTTTCTCCTAGAAATTGGAGCAAATTATAGTTGAAATCTACATACGGTACATACAGTTAGGGCCAGAAATATTTGGACAGTGACACAAGTTTTGTTATTTTAGCTGTTTACAAAAACATGTTCAGAAATACAATTATATATTTAATATGGGCTGAAAGTGCACACTCTCAGCTGCAATATGAGAGTTTCCACATCCAAATCGGAGAAAGGGTTTAGGAATTATAGCTCTGTAATGCATAGCCTCCTCTTTTTCAAGGGACCAAAAGTAATTGGACAATGGACTCTAAGGGCTGCAATTAACTCTGAAGGCGTCTCCCTCGTTAACCTGTAATCAATGAAATAGTTAAAAAGTCAGGGGTGGATTCCAGGTGTGTGGTTTTGCATTTGGAAGCTGTTGCTGTGACCAGACAACATGCGGTCAAAGGAACTCTCAATTGAGGTGAAGCAGAACATCCTGAGGCTGAAAAAAAAAGAAAACATCCATCAGAGAGATAGACATGCTTGGAGTAGCAAAATCAACAGTTAGGTACATTCTGAGAAAAAAGGAATTGACTGGTGAGCTTGGGAACTCTAAAAGGCCTGGGCGTCCACGGATGACAACAGTGGTGGATGATCGCCGCATACTTTATTTGGTGAAGAAGAACCCGTTCACAACATCAACTGAAGTCCAGAACACTCTCAGTGAAGTAGGTGTATCTGTCTCTAAGTCAACAGTAAAGAGAAGACTCCATGACAGTAAATACAAAGGGTTCACATCTAGATGCAAACCATTCATCAATTCCAAAAATAGACAGGCCAGAGTTAAATTTGCTGAAAAACACCTCAAGAAGCCAGCTCAGTTCTGGAAAAGTATTCTATGGACAGATGAGACAAAGATCAACCTGTACCAGAATGATGGGAAGAAAAAAGTTTGGAGAAGAAAGGGAACGGCACATGATCCAAGGCACACCACATCCTCTGTAAAACATGGTGGAGGCAATGTGATGGCATGGGCATGCATGGCTTTCAATGGCACTGCGTCACTTGTGTTTATTGATGACATAACAGCAGACAAGAGTAGCCGGATGAATTCTGAAGTGTACCGGGATATACTTTCAGCCCAGATTCAGCCAAATGCTGCAAAGTTGATTGGACGGCGCTTCATAGTACAGATGGACAATGACCCCAAGCATACAGCCAAAGCTACCCAGGAGTTCATGAGTGCAAAAAAGTGGAACATTCTGCAATGGCCAAGTCAATCACCAGATCTTAACCCAATTGAGCATGCATTTCACTTGCTGAAATCCAGACTTAAGACGGAAAGACCCACAAACAAGCAAGACCTGAGGGCTGCGGCTGTATAGGCCTGGCAAAGCATTAAGAAGGAGGAAACCCAGCGTTTGGTGATGTCCATGGGTTCCAGACTTAAGGCAGTGATTGCCTCCAAAGGATTCGCAACAAAATATTGAAAATAAAAATATTTTGTTTGGGTTATGTTTATTTGTCCAATTACTTTTGACCTCCTAAAATGTGGAGTGTTTGTAAAGAAATGTGTACAATTCCTACATTTTCTATCAGATATTTTTGTTCAACCCTTCAAATTAAACGTTACAATCTGCACTTGAATTCTGTTGTAGAGGTTTCATTTCAAATCCAATGTGGTGGCATGCAGAGCCCAACTCGCGAAAATTGTGCCACTGTCCAAATATTTCTGGCCCTAACTGTATAACCTATCTTACTAACGCCTGTCTTGGTAAGTTTCCTTATATAATAGTTATTTCATCTTCATTAGATGTAGACCTGAAAAAAAAGCTTGGTACATGGTCTTCCATTAGGAAATTCTTTCTACTCCCTTTTAAGGGAAGCTGGAAAACTGGAAAGATTATTTTTCTGTTTTCAAGAATTACTAGATCAGGAAAGACAAAGCTAATTATCAACTCTAAAAGCACAAATTATGAAACAAAACCAATTAAACACAGGAGACATAGTTGAGTTACAAGGTAAGGATGTATGAAAACCCTTCAGCTTTACAGCCTGCCATTTTTATTTAATACAAATGGCATAACATGCCTTGCCAAACATCCCCTTTGCTAGTGTTACCCTTAAAGGGTTTCCCAACAAAACAAAGTTCATTTTAATCAATAGAGCTTGTAATAATTTCCACAATTGGATGGGTTTACAAAAAAAATGTTCCTGTGCTGAGATAATTTTATATATGTGTCCCTGCTATGTACTGTGTAATGGATGTGTCTGACCATACAGGGACATGGTCTGATCATACCACATCTCCTGTGCCGAGATAATCCTATATATGTGCCCCTGCTATGTACTATGTAATGACTGTGTCTGACCATACAGGGACATAGTCTGATCATACCACATCTACTGGGAGCGGAATTAAAAAAAGTATAAAGACATTACAGCACGGGATTGAAAATAATTCTTTGAGACAATACATTTCTAAGTTTGTGAGGTCAGGCTCCCTTTAAAAGAAACAATTATTTGCAAACCCATGCTGTAATTTCTGTATAGTTTCTTTTACTTATTCGCTGGCCTAGTAGATGTGGTATGATCAGACCATGGTCCTGTACGGTCAGACACATCCATTACACAGTAATAATATTTATTCATTTATATAGCGCTATTAATTCTATAGCACTTTACATACATGAGTAATGCTGTCTCCCTTGGAGCTCACAATCTAAACATCCTATCAGTATGTCTTTACAATGTGGGAGGAAACCGGAGTGCCCGGAGGAAACCCACGCAAACACGGGGAGAACATACAAACTCCTTGCAGATGTTGTCCTTGGTGTCCATGGTGGGAATTGAACCCAGGACCTCAGGACCCCAGTGCTGCAAAGGCTTCAGTGCTAACCACTTGAGCCACCGTGCCGCACACAGTACATAGCAGGAACACATATATAAGATTATTTCAGCACAGGAGATGTGGTATGATCAGACCATATCCCTGTACGGTCAGACACATCCATTACACAGTACATAGCAGGAACACATATATAAGATTATCTCAGCACAGGAGATGTGGTATGATCAGACCATGTCCCTGTATGGTCATACACATCCATTACACAGTACATAGCAGGGACACATATATAAGATTATCTCAGCACAGGAGATGTGGTATGATCAGACCATATCCCTGTACGGTCAGACACATCCATTACACAGTACATAGCAGGGACACATATATAACACTATCTCAGCACAGTAACATTCTAAAACACATCCAATTGTGGAAATTATTAATTTTAAGATCTATTTTATTAAATACACTTTAAGATTAACTTTGTGGGAAAACCCCTTTAAGGGGGTTAAGAAATGATTGGTGTGGGCTCACAGTAAGCACTGATCAGTTGGTAGAGCTACCAGGATTATTCAGTGAATGGCTTTGTGAGCTGTCCTTTTACAGAGGACACAAAAATACTTTAGAAATCAATGCAGAGAAATACACAGGAGACTTTACAGGGGCAGGGTGATTGATCATAAGATAAACACACAGATGCTGCCATTTCACCACAATGCTCTTATTACACAGATTTATGCACACATAAATTATCAATGTAAGCCCAGCTTTCTTGAGCACATATCTATAAGGCAGAGAAATAAATGACTAAAATCTGAATAAAAAAAAAAAATTATACTCCAATATGGAGATAAACAACATTATGACTCACCCACTCATGTAAGGAAGAAGGGATGACAGCATCAACCTCTCACCCACAGTCATTTATATAAACACTCAATGGCCTTCTATAACGACAATGCTCAGCTCACTGACATGCTTGACGCGGAGATAAGTCTTCACCGCTGCAGATGGCATACAGCACCATCATCAAGGCTACAGGGTATAACCCGGAAAGTGCAGCAGCTGGATCCGCTCACAGCAACCAAATACTGAACTGTACTGCAGACATAGCTCAGACTGTGCCCAGGTGGAAGATAACTGCACACTGTACTAGTCTATCACACAAGCCCAGCGGTCATTGAAACAGTAGGAAGCATGGAGGTTAAATGAGGGAAAAAAAAAAAAAAAAAAAAAACCCACAAAAACAGATGGGGATAAATGTATTTTTGTTACTCGCCACAAAGAGAAAAAAAAAAAATCTTTACTCGCATATTGTTTCAACATGTGTGGTATATGCGGTGAAAAAGTATGTGCCACACATGGCCACCTATCCCTATTTATCAGAGGGAGACCAAAAAGAAACATGGGACAGGCTGTAGTTGTATAGTATGAAAAAAACAATACTGAGAGATGAAAAATGCTATATCTAATTTTTTTTCGTTTAAAAGGAACCCATCAGGTCCCCTGTGCACCCAGAACCTCCACAGTTCTGTGCACATCTCCATAATGCCCACCTAAGGCTGTGCGCCCACTGGGCATTTGCGCTGCATTTTTGGTGATGCGTTTCTACAGCAAAAACACATCCCCCACAACATTTACCTTAAAGTCAATGTGATTTTCAAAACGCTGTGCCGACATGTGGATTTGTGGGTGGTCTGTTTATGCTGCAGAAATCGGATGCACTCAAGAGTGCCCACGTCAATTAACATGCCTGGTTTTGAGCCCCTTCCCCATTGACTTTACTCTAACCCCCCAAAAAAAGCATCACAGTATGACAGTGAAGGAAATAATTATTTCATCCCGTGCCAATTTTTAAGTTTGCCCACAGAGAAAGACATGAACAGTCTATAATTTTAAGGGTATGTTAATTTTAACAGTGAGATATAGAATATCAAAAATAAAATCCAAAAAAACACATTGTCTAAATTATATAAATGTATTTGCATTTTCAAGAGAGAAATAAGTATTTGATCCCCTTCCAACCATTAGAGGTTCTGGCTCCTACAGACCAGTTAGATGCTCCTTGTCAACTAATCAACATGGGCAAGACCAAAGAGGTTTCTAAGGATGTCAGGGTAAAGAACTTAGACCTTCACAAGGCTGGAATGGGCTACAAAAATATGTAAGATGCTGGGTGACAAGGAGACTACTGTTGGTGCAATACTAAGAAAATGGAAGAAACACAAAATGTGCATCAAGCAACCGAACCGGGGCGCCATGCAAAATCTCACCTTGTGGGGTATCCAGGATCATGAGGAAGGTGAGAGCAGTGTAAAACTACACGGGGTAACGACGACTTCTTAATGATCTCAAGGCAGCTAGGAGCACTGTCACCAAGAAAACAATTGGTAACACGTTACGCCGTAATGGGTTAAAATCCTACAGTGCCCACAAAGTCCCACTGCTTAAGAAGGCACATGTGTAGGCCCGCCTGAAGTTTGCCAATGAACAAAATGGTGATTCTGAGAGTGATTAGGAGAAGGTGCTGTGGTCAGATAGGACAAAAATTGACCTCTTTGGCATTAACTCAACTCACCATGTTTGGAGGAAGAGAAATGTTGCCTATGACCCAAAGAACACTGTCCCCACTGTCATGCATGGTGGTGGAAACATTAGGTTTTGGGGGCATTTCTCTGCTATGGGCACAGGACTACTTCACCGCATCAAATGGGAAAATGGATGGAGCCATGTACTGTAAAAATCCTGAGCAACAACCTCTTTCCCACTGCAGGACATTAAAAATGGGTCGTGGCTGGATCTTCCAGCATCACAACGACTCAAAACAGACAGCCAAGGCAACAAAGGAGTGGCTCAAAAAGAAGCCATTAAGATCATGGCGTGGCCTAGCCAGTCTTCAGACCTTAATCCCATACAAAACGCATGGAGGTAGATGAAGCTCCAAGTCACCAAGCAACAGCCTCAAAATCTCAATGATTTAAGTATTATCTGCAAAGAGGAGTGGACCAAAATTCCTCCCGACCTGTGCGCAAACCTCATCATCAACTACAAGAAATGTCTGACTGCTGTGCTTAACAAGGATTTTGCCACCAAGTATTAAGTCTTGTTTGCCAGAGAGATCAAATACTTATTCCGCTTTTCAAAATGCAAATAAATAAAAAATCCGCTCGGCCCCTGATGTGTCGGGGGTCAAAGTGGGTGGAGGTGTCCACACCATTGGTCTGTACGCTGATGATATTATCATCACTTGCACAAAGGTGTCTCGGTCCCTCCCAGCAGTCATGCGCATACTAGAGGAGTACTCGAGGGTTTCGTACTACAAGCTGAACGCGGATACGTCAACTCTTCTCCCACTAGGAGTCCCGAACTCGGAGGTAGCTGCTCTCTCTAAATTCTTACCATTTCGCTGGTTCAGGGGCGGTATCCCCTACCTAGGGATTACACTGGCACCCTCCAGCCAACTCCTGAGACTTAACTATGAGTCACTACTATCAAAAGTCCTTTCGGACGTAGCCACCTTTGGTGCTAAGTCTCTTTCTTGGATTGCTCGCTTGCACGCCTTCAAGATGATGACTTTGCCAAAGGTAATATATATGTTCAGATGTGTTCCCCTTAGGATCCCTAAAACCCTTTTGGTTAAATTACAGAGCGCAGTAAACACATTCATTTGGGCTAACAAGATCCCACGTGTGGCCAGAGAGACGATGTACGCTCCGATAGGGGCGGGTGGAATGGGTATGCCAAACATTCTGGAATACCATAGGGCTGTCATCTTGGACGAGGCTGGGTCCTGGTGGCGCAGCCCTGAACACCTCAGATGGATATCCATTGAGACTTCCTACTTGGGGGGCGGCACTTTAGGGGACCTCCTGGCGGCTGAGTCGATTCAACCAGTCACCCAGACTCGACAGCTTGAGACTTCCCAAACCCTCCTACACTACTGGAGGACACTGCCGCGGGCCTGGACCCATGTTCCGCCAGAGGAAGTGCCTATACGAGCACTGCGTCTCCATGTCCCGTCGATTCAGACGAGGGCATGGGAGGATGAAGGTTTGCTCTCACTGGGAGATTTTTGTCGGGAGGGGACGTGGCCTACATTTGAGACCTTCTGTGGGTGGTTTCCTGAGTCCATTCTTGCAGTTTTTTCAACTAGACCATCTTCTACGTGAGGCCACATACGTCCCACTACCTGTGCCCCTCCTCCGTGCATCGTTTCTCCTTAGGGCTGTTCAAGCGGATCCCCCCAAACCGCGGACACTGTCCAAGATCTATGGGGAATTGGTGTCTGTGGACCAAGAGGTGAAACTGCCTTACATGAGGAGATGGGAGGCAAGATCTTGGCTTTACGTCAGACATTGAGGACTGGCACGCAGCAGCTAAAGTAGGGAGCACCACCAGATGTGTGAGCCATCTAGAAAACAAAGAAAATTCATCTCAGATGGTACCTCTCTCCTGTTCGCCTTGCTCACACCACTGGGGGGCAGTCCCCGCAGTGTTGGAGACTATGTGGAGAGAGAGGCAACATAGCGCACATGTGGTGGACCTGCCCGAAAATACGCCCCTTCTGGACATTGGTCCCAAACCCTGATCCACTCAGTCACTGGAATTAGGCAAGACCTGACGCCTCAGTTGGCGGTCCTGAATATTGGCATTCGAGACTTCCCCTGGCCGTTACGGGGGACAGTAACGTATATCCTTATCGCTGCCCGTCTATGCCTAGCCGCGAAGTGGAAGGCCTCATCCTCGCCTACTCTGACTGAGCTGACACATAAGATCAACTGGATCTTCCATCAGGAATACTATCTAGCACTAAATAAGTTATCCAGACGGTCGGTCCATGATAGATGGAGTGTTTGGGCCTCACATCCAGAGGCTGCACAGATCCCCCAGGGACTCGTTCGGCCCTCTTACCCCGCAAAACCTGCAGATCCGCCGGCTGTGGAGCGGTCTTCCCCGTGAGTTGTCTGTCTGTTTGGAACTCATTGAAATAAAATAAATGGTGGCTTCGTTTAAACGGCTCAAATCGCATTCGATTTAAATAGAGGACATAATGTTATTCGGTCTATGCTGCAGTCCGCGTGGTTTCTCCCCCCCCTCCTCCGGATTCCCAATACAACCTGACGTCGCCCCCCCCCCCCCTCCCTTTTCCCTTTCTCCTCGCTCTCTCTTTCTTCTATCTTTATTTCCCCCCTTATAACACTTACCTTTTCTTATTACTGGTGTTTTAGGTGCTTTAGATGTCTAGTGTCTATTAGATCCCCCGGTTCGGTTTCCGACAAGGATCAGACATTGTCGTGTTATGTTTTGCAAAAACCTCAATAAAAATTTAATGTTTAAAAAAAAAAAATGCAAATAAAGTTATATAATTAAGACAATGTGATTTTCTGGATTTTATTTTTGATATTTTATCTCTCACTGTTAAACCTATACTTAAAATTATAGACTGTTCTTGTCTTTGTCAGTGGGAAAACTTACAAAATCAGCAAGGGATCAAATAATTATCTCCTTCACTGTATTTATGCAGAGGGACAGTATGTGGGGGTACGTGGAGAGGCAGTATGTGTGGGAGGAAGGGGATATTATACATAGCGACACTGAGTGTGGTGGGGAGGTAGTTGAATAGAGGCAGTATATGTGTGTTTGTGGGGGAATATTATACATAGAGACAGCATGAGTGATGAGTACATGAAGAGGTAGCATGTTGGGTGATACTATACATATAGACAGTGTGTCTGGGGGGAAAGAGGCAGTGTGTGGAGGGATAGGTATTATGTAACTGGACGTAAATGATTACTTGTGATCCTTCCTGCATCTCATCAGTCCTGTGATTCTTATATAGTCCACAGTCTGGTGATGACTAATACCAACAACTCCCAGTGTTTCCTTACCATTGCTAAGGACATAGTGGTAGTTGTAGGTTCATGCAATACAATTACAAAAGAGGCCAACCTAACATTACAATTGATTGCTGTACTAAGCTTGGTGCTGTGTCTACTGAGGGTGGTTCAGGCGCTGCATTAATGTACCAACAGTGGTTCCGACACTGTCTTGATATACTGACAGTGGTTGTGACGCTGCTTTCATGTACCGAATGTGGTTCTGGCACTGAATTAATGCATTGAAGATGGTTCTGGCTCTGCCTTCCTGCATTGACTGTGGTTCTGATGTTGTGCTCATGTGCTGATATGGTGGTTCTGGTACCACATTCATGTGCCGATAGTGGTACTGACCTGGTATACTTGTAGTTATCCAAAAGTTGCTTCATAACTGTTAAAACTTTAAAAATCCTCATAGGATTTGGCAAGTTTGTGTTCCAAAAAGTCTGATGCTGTCCACGGTCCTGAAGTTTGTCGGTGGAATTTCTCAGCATGTAATCCCGCCGACCAAACTTCTGTACTGCCGACAGTATTTACCAGCATTTATTTGAAACTGTCGGATTGCCGACACAGTAAGCAATTTTTCACTGCTTTGACAGCAGCGGTGAAAGATGATTCACAAAGACACAGCCGCTGTCCACAGTATGAATTTGCCGGGGTTAACCCGCACATTAACTCCATCTGCAGCCTCTGTGCTGCATGTCAGCTGGGAGGCTGTAGATGCGGCTAATAATTACAGTAATATTACGCTGGAGCTTCAGCACCAGGGACAGCGGCTGTCATGGTACGCTGTTTACGTACGCAAATGGCATAAGTCCCATAGACAGCTCACGCTCTTATGAGCTGAGCTGAGGATACAACACGCCATTTGCGCTCAGGACCAGGGACAGCTCAGCATTTCTTCAGCACTGTCCCTGGTCCAGAAAGCCTTTACGTAGTCTCTCACAGCCAGAGTGGTTTCACAGTAAATTAAAGTAAGCCGACAAATGCCGGAAGATGTAAAATAAAGGTTTAACCCCTGCACTGCCATGGTGTGTTGACACCATATATACACTGAGTCTATATACTCTGTGTATACATGATGGCAGCACACCCACAGCAATTTAACCCTTCTGACACCGGCTTGTAATAGCCGCATCTGCCGGCTCTGTGCGACATGTAGCGCAGAGCCTGCAGAGGGGGTTAAAATTTTTATTTGCATTGCGGCTGACTTTTATATACAATAATGTTTCAGTGCTGCTGTGACAGCGCTGAACATTATTGATTACTGTACAGGGAAAGCAGTAATTTTAAACTTGCTGGCTTTGACAGCCAGCGAGTTTGAAGCGATTTTAACAGCACACTCGTTCAAATATCGCACTGTGTGCTGTATGGGGGCAAGATTTTCTCACCCCCATAGACTTTCATTGCCCTCTCACACGTCAGAATCGCGTGCAGTCGCATCATGCTGTGACTGCACTCGCTTCTGACTCGCAATGAGAGTTAAGTGCGGGGATCTCGCACCAGTCTGCCCTGCCTGATAGGGCAACACTGGTCCGAGTGCAATGCGAGATTACCGCGCGAGTCCCTTGCACATTGTGCCTTCAGCCTTAGACAGCTCTGTCATTAACCAGAAAAAGTGTAAGGGTGGAAAACACACTGGCGTGAAGAAAAAAAAAAAAAAAAAAACACGTTCCGTTTGTCATCCAGGAGAGTTAGATGAGGGACATCCAATTTTTGCTCCATTATGCATCCAACTGCTATGTGAGAGTCCGGCATTTTTCTCAGATCGCATCCGAGTGGTGTCCGTGTGCAATCCGTTTTGTTTCTCAGCAGCTATTTACTGTATAATAATTTACAGGAAAGTTTTTACAGTGTTCTCATCTGCAGAATGATAATGTATCAGTGAAAAAACGGTCTGTGCGTGATCCATAATTTTGTTGGACCCATAGACTTGAATTTGCGAGTCTCGCGTGTGAATCGCATACTGTTGCGATTTATTTCTCGTCCGTTATCCGGATGAGAAAAGAACGTCCGACACTCGCCAATGTGCTCTCGGACATAGAATAACATTGGTCCGACTGCAATACGATAAAATCACGCACTGCAGTTGTCCATATTTCAAGCCAGTGTGTCCGTACCCTAAGAAGAAAAGAAGCAATTCACACATACCCAGACATAAAAAAAAAAATCAATGGGGAATTTTTAAATAATGTATCTCTCCATCTCTCCTCTAGTTATATCCCTTGTTCTGCACTGGTGGATAGTGTCACAATACTTTTTACAGGTCCACCAGTGCAGAACAAGGGATATCTATTTTTGGTTTTGAAAAGATCGACACCTCCATTCGTGGTGGAGACCCAACTCCTGCACTATTACACTATGAAGCCAAGTAGATTTTTAATCTAGACTGTGTGCACCCTAAGGCTACATTCACACTTAGCGTATTTCCCTTTTTTTTATGCTGCATTTTTCCCCAAAAGTGCATCTACGTTTCCCAGCAAAGTGAATGGACTTTTACTTTTGCTATTCAGACGCTGCACTTTTTCAGCTGCGCTTTTGGGAGAGAAAACTTGCGCGTAAAAAGAATGAACATGTCAATTCTTTGCACTTAATAGCGCACACTTTCTCCCATAGGTGCCATTATAAGGAGCTAGAATACACATTGTCGTTCAAACAATGCTGTATCCCAGCGCCTAAGCGTGGGTGCAGGTGGAAATGATGTCACACGGGTGGGGGGGGGAAGGGAAGGTTGAAGAATCCTATGTTCTTCCCCCTGTGTGACATGTCAGGCTGTAGTTTTGCTTTTGCAGTGTATCTACATACACCGCGAAGACGAAATAAAAGCGAACAAAACGTATTAAAAATAAAAAAAACTAAATACTCACCTCTCCGCCGGCTGTCCCGGGACCTGAGGGGAAGATGTCTGATTGGCCAGTAGCGATTAGCTGATGTGTCACATGACATAATCAGCTGATTGTGACCTGACCATCAGCTGAGAGTTTAATACCGCCCACCAAAACTAATCGTTTTGGCAGGTGGTTTACACTGCTCGCTGATCGGTTTGCACAGAGTTCTTTTTTTACTGGCGCTAAATAGTGCGCGCAAAACGCTGCAGAAAACATGCCTGCAAAAAAAAAAAAAAAAAGCACAGGAAGTACGCTCTCTGTAAACGTAGCCTAAGGGGATTAATGAAGACCTATTGTTCACAGGGTTTTATAAGAAATTATGCTTTATAAAATTTCAGCTTTTAACTGATCACTGTGTTTTTTGGTACTTGTGTTTTTGTCAAAAAACGTTTGTATGAAGTTTTCCATAAAAACAGCTCTGTTAGCCTCTATTTACTAAATTATGTTCTTTAAAATATTCATCATGGTGCCAGATATGCTTTTTTGTTCTTTTTTACAATTATGTACAAACCTAATGCATTCAGTTATCTTGCGCTTGTAATAGAGTCCCAACGTAAATAAAAAACCAAAACCACACATTTAGTGGATGTTTTCTTAACAAGACAGAAAAACATAGTAGAATAGTGTCCACGTTTTCATGTGCGTTTTAAAAATGTATATTATTCAAACATGCCCATTTTGACATGTGTTAGTATGCGTTAGGAAATAAAGCCTATGGGTATGTTAAACTGTACTTACATTGCGTTTGTGGCGCTTTTAAATGTATCCATTAAATGAACGCACGAACGCAATGTGAACCTAGCCTAACATTTAGTGAAGTATTTCAGTTCAATCATGAGCTTGTGTTGGTTTTAAGTCATTATATTGGATAGAACACCAAAGGAAACAAATATCAGTATTACTTCCAGCAAACAACTCCTCTCATCCCAAAAAAATACTCATGAGGCCTATAAACCATGCAAGCATAGGAGAAAACAAAGTTTATTACTAGGGCAGCATCTAATCAATAGTCGTATTCATTACATAAGTGGATGTCCTGAACAAGGCACATTCAGATGCCTGCAGACATGCAGGCAACATGGGACATGTGCAGGAAAGGTAATAAAATTAGCAGGGTGTGTGCACATAAAAAACAATGTTTGGGGGAAACTTAAATATGAAAACAGGATATTCACTTATATTTATTTAAAAAAGAGAAAATAATAGAATAGAATAGAGATATATATATATATATATATATATATATATATATATATATATATATATATATATATATATATATATATATATATATATATATATATATATATATATATATATATATATATATATATATATATATATATATATATATATATATACACACACACACACACACACACACACACACACACCGTACATACTCGTGTATAAGCCGAGTTTTGGGCTGAAAAGTCTCCCCCTCGGCTTATACACGAGTCAATACGGGGGGGGGGGGGGGGGGCTGTGTCCGGGGCGGTGGAGGCTGCAGGAGGCGGGGGGGGGGGGGGGGGGGGGGGGGCTGCTGTATGAGCGGCCCCGTCACGTGGGGCCGCTCATTAAATATGCACTGCTTCCCCCTGTCAATCAGCGGCAGGGGGAAGCAGTGCATATAGCCCCCAAATGCTGGCACTCGCCCCCCCTTGTAAGGTTCCCCCCCCCCCCGATGGTTATATTACCATTCCGGACTTCTGATCCGCGCCGCTCCTCGGTGCTCCTCGCTGCTCCGTCCGTCTGCTACATCCGGGATCTCCGGCCGTCGCAGGCATATGACGTCATTGCGCGACGGCCGGGAATCCCGGATGTAGAAGACGGACGGACGGAGCAGCAAGGAGCGCCGAGGAGCGGTGCGGATCAGAAGTCCGGAATGGTAAGCGAAGCGGGGGGGGCCTTGCAAGGGGGGGGCGAGTGCCAGCATTTGGGGGCTGCTGGGGACCCCCTGGGGGCCGCTGTGTACCCCCTGGGGGCTGCTGTGTACCCCTGGGGGCTGCTGGGGACCCCCTGGGGGCCTGCTGTATACTACCACTGGGGCTGCTCTATACTACCACTGGGGCTGCTCTATACTACCACTGGGGCTGCTCTATACTACCACTGGGGCTGCTCTATACTACCACTGGGGCTGCTCTATACTACCACTGGGGCTGCTCTATACTACCACTGGGGCTGCTCTATACTACCACTGGGGCTGCTCTATACTACCACTGGGGCTGCTCTATACTACCACTGGGGCTGCTCTATACTACCACTGGGGCTGCTCTATACTACCACTGGGGCTGCTCTATACTACCACTGGGGCTGCTCTATACTACCACTGGGGAGGCCTGTATACCACACTGCTGGGGGCTGTATACCTGTGCTGGGGTCCACCCTCGGCTTATACACGAGTCAATAGGTTTTTCCAGATTTTTGGGGCAAAAGTAGGGGGGTCGGCTTATACACGGGTCGGCTTATACACGGGTCGGCTTATACACGAGTATATACGGTATATATAAATAAAAGAGAAAAAAACTGCACAGCACTCACAGACAAATGTGAACCGGTGCCAGCAGGGATGCTGGGTCAATATACTAGAAAAAAAAAAAACCTTGCAGCACTCAGCTACTACCAGTGGTGTACAAATGCTAACAAGCTATCTATATATGGGGTAGGGTGGACAAGGAGGACTTGGGTGTCAGCGATAGGACTCGTCGGACCTGAAGTCACTTTGTCGCAGTCGACGAGCAAGCAGACATTGGCCAATGTGTGTACGGGCGATTTTTGTGTACAATACAAATTCAATAAAAGAGTGTCTGCAGCGGCACATGCGCAGATAACGATCTCCGCTCAATGATGTCCTTTAGAGATTTTATTTAGCAGGGATCTCAATATACGCATGTGCCCCCACCAGCACCATTTTACTGAGATTGTCAGAAAATCAAGCAACAGTTTTGCTCAAGAGTTTACATACCCTGGCAGATTTTTTTGCTTTCTTGGCCTTTTTTCAGAGATTATGAATGGCAACACAAACGTATTTGCACTCATGGTTAGTGGTTGGGTGAAGCTATTTATTGTCAAACTGGGTTTTCTCTTTTTAAAATTATAATGAAAAACAAAAACATCCACAATGACCCTGATCAAAAGTTCACATACTCTGGAGATTTTGGCCTGATAACATGCACAAAAGTTGATACAAATGGGTTTGAATGGCTAATAAAGGTAGACTAACAAAAAATATGTCGGCCACAACTGCCAGGAACATTGTTTATGATGCAAAGAACAACCCACAAATAACATCAGCTGAAATAGAGGACTCACTGAAAACTAGTGGTGTGCCTGTTTCAAGATGTACAAGGCTGCGTTCACACGTTGCGTATTAGTGCATTTATGCAGCGTTTTTTGCGCTTGCGTAAATACAGTGAAACACACCACTGGAGGCCCATCCCAGCAAAAGCTATGGCTTTTGCTGAAATACATTCAGACGCTGCGTATTTTGGCGTCTTTTTACGGATGCACTTTCACTGCAAAGTGCGTCTGCAAAAAGAATGGGCATTTCAATTCTTTGCGCATTTCTACGTGCGCTTTTCCCATAGGCCACATTATAAAATGGGCTTGGGAAAAGCACAGGTAAAAATGCGCAGCGTGTGCATGCAGTTGTGCATTTTTGCGCAAAACCCGGCAAAAATACGCGCAAAACACGCGATGTGTGAACATAGCCTAAGGAGGCACTTGAAAAATGGGTTACATGGTCGAGTTACCAGAAGAAAGCCATTACTGCACAAATGCCACAAAGTATCTCGCCTTCAATACGCCAAACAGCACAGAGACAAGCCTCCAAGTTTCTTGAACAAGGTAATTTGGAGTGATTAGACCAAAATTGAACTTTTTGGCCACAACCATAAACGTTACATTTGGAAAGGTGTCAACAAGGCCTATGATGAAAAGAGCACCATTCCTACTGTAAAGCACAGAGGTGGATCGCTGATGATGTGGGGATGTGTGAGTAACAAAGGCACAAGAAACTTAGTCAAAGTTGAAAGAAAGATGAATGCAGCACGTTATCAGCAAATACTGGAGGCAAACTTGCACTCATCAGCCTGGAAGCTGCACATGGGACCTACTTGGATGTTCTAACATAACGATCTAAAACACAAGGCCAAGTCGGCCTGTCATTGGCTACAGCAGAAAAAAGTGAATGTTCTGGAGTGGCCATCTCAGTCTCCTGACCTCAATATCATTGAGCCACTCTGGGGAGAACTCAAGTGTGCTGGTCATGCAAGAAAGCCCAGGAATTTGCCAAGAAGAATGACCAGCTTTACCATCAGAGAAATAAAGAGCCTCATCCACAACTACCACAAAAGACTTCAAGCTGTCATGGATGTTAGAGGGGGCAATACACCGTATTAAGAACTGGCGTACGTGAACTTTAGATCAGAGCGATTTGGATGTTTTTGATTGTCATTATGATTTAAAAAGAGAAAACATAGTAGTTTGACAATAAACTGCTTCACCCAACTACTAATCATGAGTGGAACAAAAGTGTGTGTGTTGTCATTCCTATTCTCTTCGCTTGTGTCCTGTGACCTGCAGCTCGAAGCCCCCCCTCTTCCTGGGCCTAATACCTGGACCGGTCCTGGTTGGTAGAAGGAGTGCAGCGGCCGATCGGCAGGCTGCGCCGGATCCATCGCTGCTAGCGAACAGGAAGGTGAGGAGGTGGGGCGATCAATTACCAGCACCATCCCCACAAGAGGTCGGCTGCACATGGTCCCCTCATTGCCCCTGGCTGGATCACCTCACTCCTGGAATGCATCTAATTTGTGACCATCTGTCCATCACTACAGCTCACCCTCCCGCTGCATCTAATGCCTGGCTGTTTCTGACCCCCTGCTCCCGCTGCATCTGATCCCTGGCTGCTTCTGACCCCCTGCTACCTCTCATCCCCTGCTCTTCTTTTACAATGTCTCCGCTTCTTTTAATTCTCACTCCCATCCATCTCTACTTCCTACTACCCACCCAGCAACGAAGTATTTCTCTCACCCTCCATCCTACCTAGCCACCTCACCCACTCCTCTGAACTGTTCCTTCACTTTCAATCCTCTGTCTCCAAACGACACGTCCGCCATGTAAACCCTCCTGCTCCCACCTCCTAACCCTCTCCCGCTTCTCCTACTTGCTGGTGACATTTCCCCTAATCCTGCCCCCCCCAACCACATCCCCACAGTCACTTCCACCCCACTCCAAACACCCGTCACTAACCCTCGTAACCTCAACAACCTTAGACCCATTCCTCCAGCCCCTACTCCCCCAGTCCCTCTACCTGGCGCACTCTGGAACACCCGCTTAGTCTGCAACAAACTCCCATTCGTCCACAACCTCATTATCTCTAGCAAACTCTCATTCCTTGGCATCACGGAGACCTGGCTCACCCCCTCCAACACGGCCTCCCCGCTGCACTCTCTTATGGCGGACTCAGTCTTTCCTACACCCCTTGCCCCTCTGACAAACATGGCGGAGGTGTCGGCGTACTCCTGTCCAACACCTGCTCCTTCACCCTTATTCCACTGTCTCCCTCCTACTCTCCTCTCCTTCGAAGCCAACTCAATCTGCATCTTTTCTCCATGTAACCTTCAGCTGGCTGTCATCTACCACCCCCCGGATCCATCGCCTCCTTCCTTGACCATTTCACCACCTGGCTAACTTCACTTCCTTTCTGTAGACATACCCACCATCATTACGGGTCGATTTCAATAACCAATTGACACTTCTCACTCAAACGCCTCCAAACTTCTTTCACTAACTACTTCCTTTGGGGCTCTCCCAATAATCCTCTGCCACCCACAGAGATGGCCACATGCTGGACCTCATCTTTACCCGCCTTTGCTCCCTCACTAACCTCACAAACGCATCCCTTCCCCTGTCTGACCACAATCTATTGACTTTCTCCTCCCTCTCCTCCCCTACTACACTACCCCACTCCGCAAACTATCACCCTCGCAGAAACCTAAAACACATTGACTTACTCTCATTTTCAGAATTCCTTCTCCCTCTCATTGACATAGCTTCCATACACGACACAGACGCTGCCACAACCCATACCACCACTATAATTACGGCTCCGCTCAAATATAACGCTCTTCGAACAACCAGGCACCCCTGGCACACCACCCTCACTAAAGACCTGAGATGGGCTTCCAGGGTCGCCATAGGAGATGGAAGAAATCTCGCTCCACGTTGTTCAAATAGTCCCTCACTGACTTCAAGACCGCATTCGCTGCTGCCAAACAAGCCTTCTCATCCCTAATAACCTCCCTGTTCCACAATCCCAAACAGCTTTTTAAAACTTTCAATTCTTTACTCCACCCGCTCCTTCTCTCCCCTTATCTCTGCAGAAGACTGCCTTCTTCAAGCAGATGGATACAATCAGAGACAGCTTTGACCCACTGTCCGCACAGCTTCCCCTCTCACCTACACTGCCCTCTCCTCCATCAGCTGCTTCTCCCCCATAACTGAAGATCAGTTTTCCTCCCTTCTGTCAAAGTCACACCTTACCACCAGCGTCCACGACCCGCTCCCATCCCACCTCATTCCCAACCTCACCTCTGTCTTCATTCCAACCCTAACCCATCTCTTCAACTTATCACTTACTGTACTACTGGCGTCTTCCCCTCAGCCTTCAAAGACACCTTGATCACACCCATCCTCAAAAAACCCTCTCTCGACTCATCATCCGTTTCTAACTATCGCCCCATATCTCTTCGCCTCAAAACTACTTGAACAGCACGTCCATTCAGAACTGTCCTCCTAGGTCTCCTCCTTCTCCCTCTTCGACTGCCTACAATCCAATTTCCGACCCCACCACTCCACCGAAACGCCCTAACCAAAGTCACCAACGACCTACTGATACCAAGAGAAAGCAACACTAATCGTCGTCCTCCTCCTCGACCTATCTGCCGCCTTCGACACTGTTAACCATTCCCTTCAGCTTCAGATCCTGGAATCTCTTGGCATTACTGACCTAGCCCTCTTCTGGATCTCCTCTTACTTAACAAGATCTAGACTTTCAGCGTCATCCACTCCCACACCTCCTCTTTGCCCTACCCTCCGTCGGTGTTCCCCAAGGCTCGGTTCTGGGACCACTACTCTTCTCCATCTACACTCTCAGCCTAAGGCAACTCATTGAGTCTCATGGCCTTAAGTACCATCTCTACGCCGACGACATCCAGATCTACCTGTCTGGCCCCGACATCACCTCTCTACTATTCAAAATTCCACAATGCCTGTCCATCTCATCATTCTTCTCTGCTCGCTTCCTTAAGCTGAAAATGGACAAAACTGAGTTAATCATCTTCCCCCCAAGCCGCTCTTCCCCACTACCCAGACCTATAAATCCTTATCAACGACTGCTCGCTCTCCCCAGCAGGGCTGTGGAGTCGGAGTCGTGGAGTCGGAGTCGCTGCCCATTTTGGTGGAGTCGGAAGAAAATGTTCCGACTCACTCCTAAAATATATAATTGTAGTTCAATGCAGAATGTGCTGAATATTATTATTATGATTTATTATCATGTTATATCTAAATATCTTGATATTATGTCATTATAATGATTAAATCCTAATGTTATCATTGACCTACAATAATTTTATCACTTAAAAATGAGCCATGACTGAAGGAGTCGGAGTCAAAGG
Organism: Allobates femoralis; assembly: GCA_033576535.1. NCBI lineage: Eukaryota > Metazoa > Chordata > Amphibia > Anura > Aromobatidae > Allobates > Allobates femoralis. Next base: position 291,620,722 of record JARQOC010000003.1, read on the forward strand.
AGTCGGAGCCAGGGAAATTCAGGAGTCGGAGTTGGAGTCGGTGGTTTGATTTACCGACTCCACAGCCCTGCTCCCCAGTCCCCTATGCCAAGTGCCTCGGGGTAACCCTTGACTCTTCCCACTCCAAGCCCCACATCCAGGCCCTTGCCACCTCCAGCTCAAAAACATTTCCTGGATTCGCACTTTCCTTGACCACGACACTGCTAAAACACTTATTCATGCTCTCATCATCTCCCGCCTTGACTACTGCAACCTCCTGCTTACCAGCCTCCCCACTACCTCCCTTGTACCTCTCCAATCTATCCTAAACTCCGCTGCCCAACTAATCCACCGGTCTTCCCGCTACTCCCCTGTCTCCCCCCTCTGCCAAGCCCTTCACTGGCTCCCCACTTCTCAGAGATCCCGGTTTAACACACTAACCATGACATACAAAGCCATCCATAACCTGTCCCCTCCATACATCTCTGACATGGTCTCCCTATACCTACCCTCACGCAACCTGCGATCCTCCCAAGAGCTGCTTCACTATTCCCCTCTCATCTCCTCTTCGCACAACCGCGTACAGGATTTCTCCCGTGCATCTGCTATACGCTGGAACTCTCTGCCTAAACACTCTGCCGGTGCCACTCATTAGACTCATGAATATTCACTTCACTGAGCCTGACAGCGGACCGGAAGTGATAGGAGCAACGGCGAGTGAGGGAGGAGAGTATGCGATGACAGTCTGTCCATGTGCTATCCACGGATAGCACACGTCACACGTCCGTGAGACGTGTGCACGCCCTGCCCACAAACGGCCTTGTATCAAACGTCCATGGTGATACAGATGTGTGAATAAGGCCTCACAAAGTTAAAATATATGTCTTTCATCATGTCAGTGCCCTGGTGTTTAAACTCTTCCTGTCCTAATGTTAGCATGGATGCCATCCATATTGCTTCCTGGTGTTGCCCAGACCATTTTCACTGTAGCAGAATGAAGCTTGGACAGCTCCATTTTTCTTTTCTTCATACAAGAAAAACAGATGCCACAACAATTGGAAAAATGGACACATTGGCCAAAATAGATGAAGAGCTGATCTAACACACTGATGAAAAATTAACAGTTTTTTCCTCATGCACAATAAAATAAGGAGAAAATGAGGCCTTAGGTGTAGACTAAATAAGAATTCATACAAAAACCCACAAAACCTGAAGAGTGGCTTTATGCAATACTTTTCAGTTCATGGAATGTCCATTTGCCTATAAAGCTCACAGCATAAATGTGTCATCTTAGTACAATCCCAGAGAAATTATGGTTAACCAAACCCACAAACTTAATGGGATCAGCTGACAAGCTCATATCTGTGTTGATAGTCATGTTGTTCACAGATAATAAAAACTGTTGGTGAAATAAGCAGAGCCAGACATGACAAGTGGGTGTCTACCACTATCCCTACATAAAGAGATGTTAAAGGGAATCTGTGGAATTAAAGCTGAATATATAACCATAAACCTGATTTTATACATTGGCAGAAGCACTGTACTGTAGTACCTAGATGCCGTGGACGCATGGTGGGTCTCGCCAAGCAGCTGCTGTTTACATACATCGTGCGCCCTCTCATTGCAACAAATTAGTGCCTCTTTTAGGCCATGTTCACACATTCAGGATCCGTCACTCTTATTCTGAAAGAAAATGTATACCTCACTTTGATTCTTTTAAATGAAAATGTCCCACAAAATAATAAATGTAAAATGGTTCTTTCAAAAGCTGGTGCTAGGAAGATAACAGAGCTGGAGTGACAGAGGCTTCAGATCTACCAAAAGCTGTTCGGCCTCATTTGCATATAAATTAAAAACACTAAAATTCTCAGTAATAGGGTGGCGGCACACTATCATGCATCAAAAACGCCGCGTTTTTGATGCATGACAGTGATGCGAGTGCTGTGCGTGTTTGTGGGTGTGTATGGTGCGAGTATGGTGAGTGTGGCTGGCTGGCTGTATGTTAATGTGCTGTGATTGTTAGGTGTGAGTGCGTATGTGATGCGTGATTGTGATTGTGTTTGTGATGCTGTCCACGGTCCTGAAGGACCGCAGACAGCATTTGTTGGGAAATTATAGCTCTGCAGCTGTCAAAGCTACAGAGTTTAAATTTCCCGCACTACATGTACAGTAAGTAATCATCTTGCACAGTTGTGTCAGCAGTGCCAGATAATTAATTACTGAGCACCCAGCTGATGGGCACTTTTGTATATTTTGAGGGGTTAAATTGCATATGCAGCATCTGTGCGGCATATGAGCACAGATGCTCAATATGCGCTAAATAACCCCAGTCCTAAATGGTTAATATGTGGCAATTAACTTGTCACGAAGTCTCTAGGGATTGCCCCCCTCCCTAGAGACATGGTGCTAATAATCATTGGTGGTTCAGGGGTTAAATTGCTCCTTTACTGAATAGCCGGCATTTGTCGGCTTTCAGTATTGTGCTCTGACAGCCAGGACCCGCCAGCTGTCAGAGCACAATACTGAAAGCTGACAAATGCCGGCTATTCAGTAAAGGAGCAATTTAACCCCTGAACCACCAATGATTATTAGCACCATGTCTCTAGGGAGGGGGGCAATCCCTAGAGACATGGTGACAAGTTAATTGCCACATATTAACCATTTAGGACCAGGGAACATTGCCGCATATGCAGCATCTGTGCTCATATGTCGCACAGATGCTGCATATGCAGTTTAACCCCCTAAATTAAAGAGAGGTGCTCAGCAGCTGGGTTTATCATAATCATCTTGCACCGCTGACACAGCGGTGCAAGATAATTTCTTACTGTACCGGGAAACCGTTAACTAGAATTTAACAGCACATGGTGCGAGTATCGCACTGTGTGCTGTGTGGGTGCGAGTTTCACTCGCACCCATATACTTATAATGGCCTCTCGCGCGAGGGAATCGCATTCTGCGATTGCACTCGTATTGCCCTCGCAAAGCGAGTGTAATGCGTGAAACTCGCATTGGTGTGACCTGTATCATTTAAAGATACAGGTCCGAGTGCAATGCGTTTTTTTTCACGCATTGCACTTGCGCGAGTTTTGCGCCAGTGTGCCTCCTGCAATAGAGAAAGTGACTAAGGCCCCTTTCACACTGGCGATTTTTTTTCAAATTACAACAGATCTGGCAGATTTACCGCATCTGCTGCCTAACGGCTGCACTTGCAGCAGGCCCCATGCATTGTCTATGGGGCTCGCGGCAGGTGCGGTATTGCCGTGATCCGGCACTTGCGGCCGCAAAAATACCGCGGTCAGCAGCCTTTTTTTTTTTTTCACAGCTGCAACTGCCGGAACTGCAGCAATACCGCTCTTGCCACAAGCCCCATAAACAATGTATGGGGCTTGCTGCATCTGTACCGCAAGTGTGGTCATTAGGCCGTTGTCTGGATCCACTGGATCTGGACAAAAACACCAGTGTGAAAGGGGCCTTAGTAAGTAAAAGCATTGCTAGACTTATCTTTGAATGAGCCAAAAGTGCATATAGTTTGGGGTGTAAAACCCTGCTGGACAGATTCCATTTGAGGGGGTTGTCACAGTTCCCTTTGGGGGGGTTGAATATTTGGCTGACCACCATCTCTACAGTCACGGTTACCCATTTGAACTTTTCAGGTCTTTATACAGAGGTGATATATCCACTCTGTCTTCCCCACCATTTCCTGGTCTTTAAAGGGAACCTTTCAGGTGGTTTATGCTCCCCCAGCAATCATTGTCTGTAGCTGCAGCTTCATAATACTATTCTAATCATACCTGTCTGAGCTCATGGTGTAATGTGAAAGGTGAAAAAAGCATTTATACACTGACATTTCCTTATGTAATGAGGCAGTCAGTCCCCAGCTTGGAGGACGGGGACTGTATGGCAGGTTAATAGTTAACATTTCAGCCTTGTGCTAGAACATGTTGGGAGACCTGATGTGATGTCACAACCACGTGACTACAATAGGCGGAGCTAAGTTCTCATAGAACATATGTTTACTGGCTTAGCTCCGCCCACTATGGTCACATGAGCGTTACATCACACAGGTCCTTTAGCTATCGAAGTTAAAAGTGAATTAACTATTATCCTGCCAGACAGTCCCCCTCCTCCAAGGTGTAGACTGAAATGTAAGTGTATAAATGCTTTTCTTTCACCTTTAACATTACACTATGAGCTCAGACAGTAATGATTTGAATAGTACTATGAAGCTGCAGCTGCAGACAGTGAGAGCTGGGGAGGCATAAACCACCTGACAGGTTCCCTTTAAAGGGGACCTGTCAGCTCGTTTATGCCCCCCAACCTATCAGCAACTCGATCTTCAGGTTCAGAATCCTTTCTTAACCATCCCTGTATAAGATAATAATGTACTCTGAGGCCTCTTTCAAACATCCATGCAAAACATGTATGTGTGGAAGAAGCCGTATTTGGGGGCCGAGTGTCCATGTGTCACGCATGGTGGGTCATGCGTGTGCTGTGTGCGAGACATCCGGATAGCACTCGCACAGCATGTCATTGTATACGCTCTTGTCTACAGTGCTGCTGTCTCTCTCACTTCCGGGGCAGCAGCAGCTCTCAGTGCAGTGAATATTTCAGGAGACTAATGAGCGGCCCCGGAAGTGAGAGGAATAGGCAGCGCTGGAAAAAGGTGATTAGGAAATTCTTTATCTTTAAGCTAAAAACTCTTGGATCATGTCCATGCACACGGATGACATCCATGTGCAGGACTTTTTTTTGCATGGACCACTTGACCTGAATGGATCTGTGCTGCCAGCCAAAAATGGAAGTGTTGCAGTGTGGAGAACACAGATGCGCATCTGCTCCACATGGAGACATGGTCCGTGCAGAAACACAGGCACATGAAAGGGGCCAAAGGGTATCATATGTCTCTGTATGTCTGCACCCCCAGCATGTAGGTGCATAGACCGCACATGTGCGAAAGAGGCCTAAGGCTGGAAACACACTGACCAAGTGACATGCGAGTTACTCACACGAGTCTCTGATCATTCACATGGCACAACCCCTGCCTCTTTGGACAGGATACTGTCAGTGGTATGTTCATCTATGTAGCTCCACTGCTCTCATCCAGAGAGGGGGGGGGGGGGGGGAGGCCATCTCAGATGAATGATCCGAAAATCGTACGAATAGCTTGCATGTCACTCAGACAGTGTGTTTCCAGCCGAAAAGTGAAACAGGGGTATAACCATGGAAAAAGGGCCTTCTTGGCTGGTGTAATAATGCCCTAATGACTAGGCGCTCATTTGCATCTGAAATTCAAAAAGGTAATAAAAGCTTTCCCCCCCCCCCACTCTTCTGAGCGCACTATTAACTTATACAGGGATGGTTAGGAAAGGATTCTGAAGCTGCAGATGGAGATGTGATGGGTTGGGGGGGGAGGGAGGGGGCACAAACAAGCTGTTAGGTTCCCTTCAAAATTTACCAGCAGGAAAGAAACAAAAAAAATGCCATTCTTATCCCAGAATCCAACTGACCGGAGAAGATGATGACATGACCTCTGAGTGGCGGGTGGTCATCTCTTCTGGACAGACGGACACAGTCATGCCCACAGCGCTGGGGAGCAGGGGCGGATTGCAGGATAAGTATACTTCTTTAGTGTTGAGCAGTATGCCATGTTAGAGAAGACCTCTTGCCAATACTCACTTTTCTGGACTTTGTCCGCACTGCTGTTGCCTCCAGGGCTGGATCCAGCATAGTTCATCATCATCATCATGAGCTGCAGAGATGATGTTGGAGAAAGCCCCCCGGCCCCTGGAGAGGTGGGCTCAGGATAGCCCTGCTGAGAGGATGAGGAGGACAGGGAGGATGTGGGGGAAGGGCGGCTGCTCTCCTGATGGGCCCCTGCTCCTACAGGGTTTACAGGAGAGGACCTCACTTGCTGCTTTTGTTTCCTGGCTCCTGGATACAGGAATATGGGTGGTGGCAATGGAGATGCCGGAGGAGACTGTTCTGGCTCCTGAGACGTCTTCTCATCCAGGTGTAGTGGGATTATCTCGATGTCCCGCCCACGCAGAGCCTTACCCGGGGGGCCACCATTACTATTACTCTCCATGCTTCCTCCCAGGATGTGTTGTACTGTGTCTGCTCGGCGGGAGTTTCCCCTCAGCCTAATCTACGCGCGTCTGTCCTCACACATCATGTCGGAGGCTCCGGCTGCACAATGGTCGCTCCTTCTCGGCAGAGTGCTCGGTCCGGCAAACACAACACTATGGAGCCGGAACTCTGCTGACAGCCAAGTGAGGCAGAGGAGGAAGCAGACACCGAGGACTCTTCCTTAATGTGGCGCTCCTCCCCTCAGCTGTAACCCTTCAGTGCCCGGCAGAAAGAGTCCTGTGGGGAAGGAAGAAGCTCCACTTCGTGGGAATAGTGTGTGGAATAAGCGAATAAGCCTGTCAGTGTAGGAATAAGCCATTGAGTATAGGAATAAGCCTGTCAGTATAGGAATAAGCCTGTCGGTATAGGAATAAACCCTTCAGTATAGGAATAAACCTGGGAGTATAGGAATAAACTCGTCAGTATAGGAATAAGCCCTTCAGTATAGGAATAAGCCCTTCAGTATAGGAATAAGCCTGTCAGTATAAGAATAAGCCTGTCAGTATAGGTATAAGCCTGTCAGTATAGGTATAAGCCTGTCAGTATAGGAATAATCCTGTCAGTATAGGTATAAGTCTGTCAGTATAGGAATAATCCTGTCAGTATAGGAATAAGCCCTTCAGTATAGGAATAATCCTGTCAGTATAGGAATAAGCCCTTCAGTATAGGAATAAGACTGTCAGTATAGGAATAAGCCTGTGAGTATAGGAATAAGCCTGTCAGTATAGAAATAAGCCTGTCAGTATAGGAATAAACCATTGATTATAGGAATAAGCCCTTCAGTATAGGAATAAGACTGTCAGTATAGGAATAAGCCATTGATTATAGGAATAAGCCCTTCAGTATAGGAATAAGACTGTCAGTATAGGAATAAGCCATTGATTATAGGAATAAACCCTTCAGTATAGGAATAAGCCTGGGAGTATAGGTATAAGCCTGTCAGTATAGGTATAAGCCTGTCAGTATAGGAATAAGCCTGTCAGTATAGGTATAAGCCTGTCAGTATAGGAATAAGCCCGTCAGTATAGGAAGAAGCCCGTCAGTATAGGAATAAGCCCGTCAGTTATAGAATAAGCCTGTCAGTATAGGTATAAGTCTGTCAGTATAGGTATAAGTCTGTCAGTATAGGAATAATCCTGTCAGTATAGGAATAAGCCTGTCAGTATAGGAATAAGCCTGTCGGTATAGGAATAAGCCTGTCGGTATAGGAATAAACCCTTCAGTATAGGAAATAAGCCTGGGAGTATAGGTATAAGCCTGTCAGTATAGGAATAAGCCTGTCGGTATAGGAATAAGCCTGTCGGTATAGGAATAAACCCTTCAGTATAGGTATAAGTCTGTCAGTATAGGTATAAGCCTGTCAGTATAGGTATAAGCCTGTCAGTATAGGTATAAGACCGTCAGTATAGGAATAAGCCTGTCAGTATAGGTATAAGTCTGTCAGTATAGGTATAAGTCTGTCAGTATAGGAATAATCCTGTCAGTATAGGAATAAGCCTGTCAGCATAGGAATAAGCCTGTCAGTATAGGAATAAGCCTGTCAGTATAGGAAGAAGCCTGTCAGTATAGGAAAAAGCCTGTCAGCATAGGAATAAGCCTGTCAGTATAGGAATAAGCCTGTCAGTATAGGAAGAAGCCTGTCAGCATAGGAATAAGCCTGTCAGTATAAGAATAAGCCTGTCAGTATAGGAATAAGCCTGTGAGTATAGGAATAAGCCTGTGAGTATAGGAATAAGCCCTTCAGTATAGGAAGAAGCCCGTCAGTATAGGAATAAGCCCGTCAGTATAGGAATAAGCCTGTCAGTATAGGAATAAGCCATTGAGTATAAGAATAAGCCCTTCAGTATAGGAATAAGCCCTTCAGTATAGGAATAAGCCTGTCAGTATATGAATAAGCCTGTGAGTATAGGAATAAGCCTGTCAGTATAGGAATAAGCCCTTCAGTATAGGAAGAAGCCCGTCAGTATAGGAATAAGCCCTTCAGTATAGGAAGAAGCCTGTCAGTATAGGAATAAGCCCTTCAGTATAGGAATAAGCCTGTCAGTATAGGAATAAGCCCGTCAGTATAGGAATATGCCCGTCAGTATAGGAATAAGCCCATCAGTATAGGAATAAGCCTGTCAGTATAGGAATAAGCCTGTCAGTATAGGAATAATCCTGTCAGTATAGGTATAAGTCTGTCAGTATAGGAATAATCCTGTCAGTATAGGAATAAGCCCGTCAGTATAGGAATAATCCTGTCAGTATAGGAATAAGCCCGTCAGTATAGGAATAATCCTGTCAGTATAGGAATAAGCCTGTCAGTGTAGGAATAAGCCTGTCAGTATAGGAATAATCCTGTCAGTATAGGAATAAGCCCGTCAGTATAGGAAGAAGCCCGTCAGTATAGGAATAAGCCCGTCAGTATAGGAATAAGCCTGTCAGTATAGGTATAAGTCTGTCAGTATAGGTATAAGTCTGTCAGTATAGGAATAATCCTGTCAGTATAGGAATAAGCCTGTCAGTATAGGAATAAGCCTGTCGGTATAGGAATAAGCCTGTCGGTATAGGAATAAACCCTTCAGTATAGGAATAAGCCTGGGAGTATAGGTATAAGCCTGTCAGTATAGGAATAAGCCTGTCGGTATAGGAATAAGCCTGTCGGTATAGGAATAAACCCTTCAGTATAGGTATAAGTCTGTCAGTATAGGTATAAGCCTGTCAGTATAGGTATAAGCCTGTCAGTATAGGTATAAGCCCGTCAGTATAGGAATAAGCCTGTCAGTATAGGTATAAGTCTGTCAGTATAGGTATAAGTCTGTCAGTATAGGAATAATCCTGTCAGTATAGGTATAAGTCTGTCAGTATAGGAATAATCCTGTCAGTATAGGAATAAGCCTGTCAGCATAGGAATAAGCCTGTCAGTATAGGAATAAGCCTGTCAGTATAGGAATAAGCCTGTCAGTATAGGAAGAAGCCTGTCAGCATAGGAATAAGCCTGTCAGTATAGGAATAAGCCTGTCAGTATAGGAATAAGCCTGTCAGTATAGGAATAAGCCCTTCTGTATAGGAATAAGCCTGTCAGTATAGGAATAAGCCTGTCAGTATAGGAATAAGCCCTTCTGTATAGGAATAAGCCTGTCAGTATAGTAATAAGCCCTTCTGTATAGGAATAAGCCTGTCAGTATAGGAAAAAGCCTGTCAGCATAGGAATAAGCCTGTCAGTATAGGAAGAAGCCTGTCAGTATAGGAAGAAGCCTGTCAGTATAGGAAGAAGCCCGTCAGTATAGGAATAAGCCTGTGAGCATAGGAATAAGCCTGTCAGTATAGGAATAAGCCTGTCAGTATAGGTATAAGCCTGTCAGTATAGGAATAAGCCTGTCAGTATAGGTATAAGCCTGTCAGTATAGGAATAAGCCCTTCAGTATAGGAATAAGCCTGTCAGCATAGGAATAAGCCCTTCAGTATAGGAATAAGCGTGTGAGTATAGGAATAAGCCCGTCAGTATAGGAATAAGCCTGTCAGTATAGGAATAAGCCCTTCAGTATAGGAATAAGCCTGTCAGTATAGGAATAAGCCTGTCGGTATAGGAACAAGCCTGTGAGCATTGGCCTGCAATCCCTACAGCCCCTCCTTATAACTAATCAACCCACTTCTTCCAAAACCATCTTCTCCATCAAAGTCACATCTTACCACTAGCCCACTGGACCCGCTCCTGTCCCACTTCATTTCCAATCTGGACACAATCTTTATGCCAACCCTAACCCATCTCTTCAACCTATCAACCTATCACTAATGGTACCTTTACACGCCGCTACAGAAGGTTGAAAACAATCGGGTTTCGGAGACAAATGTATCTTGCACCTTCAAATCAACCCGAGGTAGCGGCGGGTAAACTAGCTTGTTGCGACCCGTCACTTTCGGCACCTGTTTCAGAGCAGTGCTCTAAAACAGGTTGATTTCAACCCGATGGTAGCGGCGTGTAAACTAGCTTGTTGCCACCCGTCACTTTCGGCACCTGTTTCAGAGCAGTGCTCTAAAACAGGTTGATTTCAACCCGATGGTAGCAGCGTCTAAATAAAGTACGGTAAGGTTTTTTCGCCACTTAGTTAACTCCCTGGGGCGTGACACAGCCTCCGGGAAAAAGCCCCCCTTCAGCGATCATTGGTGGAAGCTCCTGCGTTACGATTGGTTGTCGCTGCATAGGGCGGCATATTTAAGGAGCTGACCACTCACACTACACAATTGCAATAGCATCATGTATTAGCCAGCCTTCCTGTGCTGGCTGGCCAATCATGATACTATTGCATTGTCCAATCACTGTACGAGCGTCTCGTAATCCACAACTCTGGCACGCCTATGTGTTGTCCCTGCTGCACCAGGTCCTCCCATATTACCTTCTGTAGCGGCGTGTAAATGAGGGGCGGTGCTCTACAGAAGGTAACTTGTGGCACCCGGCGGTGCCTCCAGGGATAGATTAAACCTTCTGTAGAGCACCTTGTAGCGGCGTGTAAAGGCGGTATCGGGTACCGTTTGCAACCGTTGCTACGTGCTCGTGCACGTGAGACACCCGGTTGTTTCTAACCTTCTGTAGCGGCGTGTAAAGGTACCTTAACACTGGTTGTCTTCCCCTCGTCCTTCAAACATGCCTCAATCACACATCTTCAAAAAGCCCTCCCTTGACCCATCCTCTGTGTCTAGCTACTGCCCCATATCACTTCTCCCTTATGCCTCAAAACTACTGGAACAGCATGTCCATTTTGAACTGTCCTCCCACCTGTGCTTTTGCTCCCTCTTTAACCGGTTACAATCTGACTTCTGACCGCATCACTCAACTGAAACTGCCCTAACTAAAGTTACCAATGACCAACTAACTGCCAAAAGCAACCAACACTACGCTGAATTCCTTCTCCTGGACCTGTCCTCTGCCTTCAACACTTTAGACCATTCCCTCCTGTTAGAGATTCTCTCTTTTGTTGGTCTTACAGACTTGGCCCTCTTTTGGATCTCTTCATATCTAACAGACAGGACATTCAGCATCTCCGTCTCCAACACAACTTCCTCACCTCACCCCCTATCTGTCGGTGTCCCTCAAGGTTCAGTTCTAGGACCCCTACTCTTCTGGATCTACACCCTCAGCCTGGGAAAGCTCATGAAGTCCCACAGCTTTGGAGTATCATCTCTATGCTGAGGACACACAGATGTACATCACTGGACCTGACATTACCTCCTTACTAACCAAAATCCCAGAAATGTTTGTCTTCTATTTCATCTTTGCTTTCTATTCAATATCTAAAACTGAACATGGACAAAAATAATTCATCATTCAGTTTCCCAGATCCGTATACTCCTTGACCAAGAAACTGCAAAAACACTTGTGCATGCCCTCATCATCTCCCACCTCGACTACTGCAACCTCCTGTTCTCTGGCCTCCCCTCTTGGACCTCTTCAATCTATCCTAAACTTTGCTGCCCACGTAATCCATCTATATTTCTGCTATTCCTCGGTCTCTCGTCTACGCCAAGCCCTACACTGGCTTCCCATTTCTCAGAGGCCTTGGTTCAAAACCCTAACTATAAAATACAAAGCCATACATAATCTGTCTCTTCCGTACATCTCCTTCGTACATCTGTGACATGGTCTCCCAGGACTCACCTTTACGCAACCCGTGATCCTCTCAAGATCTCCTCTACTCCCCTCTTGTCTCTTCTTCCCACAATCGCATACAAGACTTTTCCCATGCATCCCTGATACTCTGGAACTCTGTACCCCAACATGTCAGTGAGTCGGGCCGGCAGGGAACTGGTTACTCGGAACCGGGATGGCGAGGGAGGGAATCACGGCGGGTCAGTTCCCGGTTCAGTGTCCTGGGCACTCAGTGGCTGATGGGGGTGATGATGATGGGGGATGATACGTGACGCCACCTGTACTACCTGGTAATGTGGTTACCAGTGCTGCACCCGGCCGCTGAGGTGATGCTGACGCAGCAGTGAGAGTACAGCTCCCCACAGGCGGAGCTTTACCTCAGGGCAGCAGGGTGGATGAGAGAAGTAGTAGTTTACAGAGCTGTGTAAGCACTGCAGGCAGCGGCGGTGAATCAGGCACACACACACACAATAGTCTCTGTTTCAGTACCTTTTTACTGATGTCGGGTAGCAGGTACGGTCCAGGAGGGTAACCAGGTGGCCGGTGCAGTTTGGGACGTCCACCTTAGAGAGTTGTGAGGCCTCCTCTGCCAGTGTGTGCGATGCTTGGGGTGAGATCTGCCTGCAGCTTGATCTGCCGCTCTTTCTCCTCAGGAGTCTGCTCCTCAGGAGTCTGCTTCAAAAGCTGCAATTTAGGACCTTTTCTTGGGATCCCTGTTTTCCCTAGGGCCCTGATCCTTCTTTTGGGTCTATCTCGAGCCTTTACTTTCTCCTGAGCTCAGGGGGATTAAATCCTCCTGTCTGTCCGGGATTTCTCTGCTACAACTGGAAATATAGCAGGTACAGACTCCGGTGTGCGGGTTGACTTTAAGGGTAACTAGCAATGTTCCCTTCTTCTTCTTCCTAACTCTCCCACTGGCCTCTGTCCCTCTCCCTAGGGCGTTGCACAGCTCAGATCAGTCTTTCCTGGTTCTGATCCTGGCTTGGTCCCAGCAACCAGTCCTTGCTCACTGACTGCACTTTCTTGACTGAACTAACTCCTCCCTCAGACCTGGATCTTAATAGGGGATCTTGCTTAAGGCAGCAAGTAGAGCTCCCCCTTCAGGCCTGGGGTGGAAGGTGTTGTATGCTGTGTGTGCCAAGGTGTGCAGCCTTCCCTGCATCGGTGGATCCTGTGGCAATCCCTGCAGGGGTGCCACATCAGACTCTCGCCTACCGTGGAAACTTTCAAAAGGACCCTGAAGACTCACCTCTTCTGACAAGTCTACAACCTGCAGTGAGCCTCAGTTCACAAAACCACCACATCGACCAGCTCTACAGTCTTCTATTATATCCTCACCCATTCTCTGTAGAATGTAATCCCTTGCGGGTAGGGTCCTCTCACTTCCTATTTGTGCGTTGTATTGTTCATGAATATTGTACTTGTCGATGTATGTACCTTTTCACATGTAAAGCGCTATGGAATAAATGGCGCTATAATAATAAATAATAATAAGTAATGAATCCATTTTTATCATTTAACAATTTTTTTTCACATTCCAAACAAAGATATGAAAAACACACAAACAAGGGTATATAAATGTTGAAGTAAACTAGCTGTGGCTACATTTCTTTTTCAACTTTTCCTTTTCCGTTTTATTAATCTTCCACAAACTTTACACGTTATCTTTTCTGAAGAATGTTCTTTACAGACATTTTCTTTTAAATGGTACACTAATGCCCAGTTTTTCTGTCTATGTTGGACAAATAAAACAACGCTTTAGTATTCTTTCTGTGGCTCTGAAATTATACTCTGTTTCATAGCTTCTCTAATTTGCTTTGGCAAGCATTTTATGTTGCTTCGCTGAATCATGTGATGATTCATTTCAACCTTGCAGGACAAGTTCACTTATCAATTTGAAAGCTTCTCTGAATTTCCTCATATCTATCTACTTACATTGTTGCTTTGTAGTGTGGATCAGAAAGTGGGTCCAGAAATAGTTTTCTGATAAGAACATCATAAGATTTTTTTACACCCTGCCAGAAGTGTTAGTCCAATATAAGCATATGAGTCGGTCGACGGGGTAGGCGGTACTTGGATACCGGGACAGGTTGCTGCTTCAGTTGGAGATCACGGCTGGTCGGTTCCCGATTCCGTGCCCTGGACCCACAGTGGCGGGGTGGGGGTGATGATGATGGGGGATTTGTAATGTGACGCCACCTGTGGTACCTGGTAATAGGGATTACCAGCACTGCGGCTGGCCGCTGAGGTGATGGAAATGCAGCTTTGGTAGTACAGCTCCCCACAGGCAGAGCCTTACCTCAGGGCAGCGGGGTTGATGAGGGTTGTAGTCCTCACCTCTGTGATGCTGTAGAGGCCCTCCAGGCGACGGATGAAAGGAGACCAGACACCAGATCAGCTCAAACTGTTCTTTACTGGCACCAGATGAAATCGATACACGGTACCGTCTGGGTTAACCGGGGGCCGTAGCCGTGGATTGTGGAGGCTTTTCCAGAGTCTGTCAGAGGTGTCCTTAAAACGGCTCTCCTGGTCCTTTTCCCTTCTGTGCCTGATGGCCTTCTGTACTCCCACTCGTGAGTCTAGTCTCTAGTCCTCGGGGTCTGTTGCCTAAAGTCTCTCTACTTCTCAGCGTCGTGAACCCAGCTGCGGGACTGATGTTGGACTTCTTGATGGGTGCTGTGGCTCCCTTGTGTCGTGCCCATAGCCTGCTGGTCTGCAGTTAGGGATAAACTGTAACTGTGTCCGTCTTCTCTGCTGTCTTACACCATCTGACTGACTAGTCTTCTAACTATCACTCCTCATCTCCCGCTCATTTAGGCTCCACCCCCCTGGGACATACTGAATATACGATCCCCTGTACTAAGGTGGCCTACTGTATGGGTGTTGAGGTGCAGACTCTGTAGGGTCCTCCATACCACGGCTACGGAGGCACTACACCTTCTGTTTGGAGTGCAGTACCTCCCTGTGGCGCCTTGCCATAGGGGCACCACACATACAATTCTTCTTTTGAGATATTGTTCCATTTTGTTTTTCCAGAAGCAATACATCTTCTTTTTAGGTTTGTTCATAAAAGCACCTCATCTGCAATATCTTCAGAAAAAAAGGACAGAAAACATCTTTAGGGGACAAGTATTATGGACTTCCCACATCTCCTTGAGTTTCTCTCACAATATTATGTATTGGGGTACGTCCAAGTACTGGAAGGGGTACTCTCCCAAAATACATTAGTAATGAATGTTCTTTTTATCAATTCCTTTGGATCCACTTCTTCATCATCAGAAGAATATCTGGACAAGGAAGCAGAGTGATTAGCTGATGGCAGGTACTCTTCATCAGGCAAAGAAAGTTCACTTTCATCATCACTTTCAAACATGATTGCTTCAATCTCTTGGTCAGTTAGGCCCACTTCACATCACGTTTTTTTGGGGATCCGTGGCTATCCATTGTAAAATGGGTAGCCATGGATCCAATTTGGCTTCCCATGTATCCCTATGGGCACGGATTGGTCCTTAATGGCCATCTGTGTGTGCCAGTTTTATCAGGGATCCGATTGGGTCCGCTTTTTTCAAGTACGATTCAAACAACATGGGGGTCTATGGAGCTCGGATCCGTGAAAAACACAGGTCCGTGAAACGGATCTATTTTGCTTTACTGAGCATGCATACAGCTCCTCCCACCCCTATCTCTGCACACTGATGTCGGATCCGAGAAAAACAAGGATCCAAGGGCATCGGTGGCATCTGTTTGCACAGATCTGTGCCTGTGCGTGTGGTGCTTGAAATTCCAGGATCCACAATGACAGACAAAAAAATGCAATGTGAAGGGGGCCTTAAACTCTTGGAAGAAGACTGTACCATTATTGACTTAGATGTCAGCAAAATAAAATGAAAAACAATGAATACAATCAGGATTGTCCACTCTTTCCTAGTGTGTGACATAACGGTAAAGTGCTTCCCTCCCCACTCCTCTCACCCTCAGCAGCTCTTACCTTTTAGACTTTCTTCTAGGTGATGTAGAATATTCTGGATTTTTGTTGCTCACAAGGTATACACTTTGCAAAGTTCTTCTAGAAACAAAGAGGCTGAGAAAAAGGCTGGATCCTTCTTCACAATATCACATGGCATCATCACAGGCACTTCTGTAATTACCTCACAGTGTATGCTGTCCTGATGCTCATTACTGTGTTCAGAAGTACCTGCGATGATGTCATGGCCTTATGACATTGGGAAGGAGGAGTCAGTCTGTTTCCCAAGATCACATCGCCATTACATCATCACACGCATGATCATCCCCAGCAACCCTGACTATAATAACACACTAACTTGAGACACAAACACTGGTGAGTACATGAAAAACATAGTACAGGCCTAAAAGGCCCGGGTTCTGTAAATATGGGGTTTTCCCCCAAAAGCATTGTTATTAGGGATGAACGAACACCTGAGAGTTTGGATTCAGTTCAGTTCGCCAAATGCTGGGGTGTTCGCCGAATTTTTCGCTCAACAGTTTGCTGCACCTCCCAAGCATCATTGAAATAAATATCAGGTGTCACAAAGACTGTCAGACAAAAAGGGGGGAGGGGGTGGGAGCGCATGTGAAGAAAGTTTTTGAAGTGGATTTAGGCCTAGGGCTGTGTAGCCACTCACCAGAGGTGGTTGTGCAACCCTGCACAACTGCGGTCTTACGCCTGTGAATCCACCTCCGCCTGGAGGTATAGTGGAGGCACTGAAAGTTGCTTCGGGAGCTCCAGCTCCTGTCGCGATCAATGACCGGAATGATGTCACCACAGGTCCTACAACGGTGACCGTGTTGTATTGCTAGGTCATGGAACTCAGGATCTAGGATTAATGGTATCTCTTGTCCAGAGCTGCTCTTGCCAGGTGTGCACAAGTGCAAGAAGCTGAGAGTAAAAAAAATCCCTGGTCTGTGGAACGCTAGGGCTAGAGATAAATGGCACTAGGGTTATTTTAGAAAAGGTTTCTTTATTAACCTCTTACAGGCCACTACGCGTTTCTGCAGCAGAGCGCTGCCTTCATCAGGTGATGCATCACCTGATGAAGGCAGCGCTCTGCTGCAGAAACGCGTAGTGACCTGTAAGAGGTTAATAAAGAAACCTTTTCTAAAATAACCCTAGTGCCATTTATCTCTAGCCCTAGCGCTCCACAGACCAGGGATTTTTTTACACTCACAAAGACTGTCAGGACCTGCAGCTCTCTGGCGCCCCTTTATCCTGCTGGACAAATCCGGTATTGCCACAGGATAAGAACGGAGCCCAGCTGCTCTAATTTATGTTGTATACTGCGGAGTGTGATGTGACAGGATGTATATATACCACCAGTTCCAGCCAGGAACGTATATATACCTCGATCCGGTCACCCTCAGGCCCACAATATCACATAAATACAAAAACGTTATGCTGCCTGCCACCACCGATCTCTTACAGGTGGATCGGTAACCTGTATGATAGTGTGAAACGAACAGTGAGGATGTGGTGAGCTCGCTCATAGAACAAGAAGAACGAAACTAGTAAATTATAATATTTTACTCCCAAAGTTGGCAGTGTTTACAAAAGATATACAAGTTGTTACAAAAGAGACAATGTTCAGATATGCATAAACAGTTATTAAATTAAAAGGAATAAAGTAAGAAATTGCAAGACCTGCCACGCAGTGACAATCTCAGACCTTGGTAGGGGGATAGGCTCCCCAGAAGAGTAGTATTGATTCCTCCACGCAGCAAGGTGTGACTGCGTCCAAGACCCAGGGTGGAATGCCCCAACATGGATGCTCTGGTTTTAGTAAAGGCAGCAGAACCTCAGCTGCCCCACGTAGTTTTCCCCTTCCTGGTGGGACGATCCTCAGAGATCCTCCTCTTTCACCATACTTAATAAACCTTTATTTTTCAAATCTGGGTATGGGGTGGGCCCACATCCACAATAAGTATCTCATGTTTACGTTTATTGAATTCTGTTCATTGAATTCTATTGGTATCAAATATGTCATATTTATGATGTTCAGAAAGCTAGAACTCATTTCCTGGGTTCCTGAGTGTTACATAGATATACAAGACATATCATTGTGAATCATTCAAAAATATGAATTATGTGTTTGTGGTATGAATGGGTCTTATTAAATTTGACATGAACAAAATCTATCTTTTAAGACAAAGGACTTTTGGAGGGAAGGATACAAACTTTAGCTCTGCTTAAGGCATTTATGGCTCTGCCGATCGTAAATACTGGATAGGGGAGGGGGAGAGAGAGAGAGGGATAGGAAATCTGATCTGCAGAAACCAGTACTGAGGGAACACTTATGTCGGTCTTAGCCGACTTTCCAAACGTCTTAAAATAATGAGAACCTAACATACTTTCCTGACATCAGGCAACATCAAATGCACAGAAAACACCTTCAAAGGTGTCCAAAAGCTGACAAACAGCTCAAATAGCACATGCACAGACACACACACACAGATCGATCTTACCAGTCTCACGCTGCTTGCTTCGGGGTCCGCTCACAGTCTACTGCTCTCCTGCTCACTTAAGTCCAGGGCTGACCATTAAGCTTCATGCATATTCACTTCACTGACCGACAACAGCCAATCAGAGACATTCATGCTCTGTGAGACCGTCTGTGATTGGCTGTTGCAATCAGACTGTATTTTCACAATCTGGGTGGCAACTGCGCTTGGTTGTAATACACATTAGTGTATGGAAACCAACCTGGCTTCATAGTGTGTAAAAGTAATAAATAATGGGAAAAAATGTGTAGGGCCAGCCCTATTTTTAATTGCCAGTCAAGGTAAAACTAGGCAGCTGGGAGATGGTATTCTCACCATGGTGAGGGCCCATATATACTATAGAATAGTAGCTCAGGTAACCATGGTACTTGCTAAGGTTAATGGCCACCATGGTTACCTGAACGGTGACCTCAGCGAGTCACCGCTTATTGGAACTGAGATGACAGTGAGTGACGTGGGCAGTAGCAATCGTGTTGCCTAAACAAATCGGGTCAGCTAATCTTGTCACCATATTAATCAAGTTAGGTGATCAGATCATCTGACCCGGGCTCTTCCCTCCTGTGACAGTGTGATGAAGGTAGTTGCTTAGAAGTATCAGGATGAGCCTCTGTGGAGCGGGGACACTATCACATATTAGGGTGAAGCAAATCTCCACTGTTAGTCAGGGTAAGTGGAGTGTAACCCACCAGGCGTAGACAGGAGTAATCATGATATAACGCATCAACTACTATGATTTTTTTTTATCCTGTGTCATTGGTATAGTTAGTTTGTTTTCTGTCTCAATAAAAATTATTATCTTTTATATACATGTGGGATTTATTTTTTGGATAGTGTATCAAGCTGGCCAATCAGCAGACACTTTGGCCGCACCCAACTCCAACTTCTCTCCAGGTCAGCCTCCTCCCACTACTTCTCAAATTGGTTAGTGGTGCCAACCTGACATTCGCCAACCACAACCCACCCCTTCATGTGCCACGACTTCATGAAAGTGACTTCATCCCCGATAAAGATGGTACGTAGTCTTTGGGGAAAATTGTCCTGCTGAATGGCGGAGCGGTTGATGTACCACTGATGTTATTGCTATGTTTCACTAGGGACCCATACCCCTTATTGTGCCAGAATGACAACCACCTCCAACACCCCCTCCATGTCATTATGTGGCTCTCAATTCTTTTTTTAAGAGGACCAGCAGGTGTCCTAAAACCTGAGTTTTGTGAGGGACCTCAGGTAGCCTTGTACCATACATTTGGGAGGGACGGCTGTTACTTATTCATTGTTATTGAGATAATGGAATACATATTCCATAACACTTTACCATGCCAGCTAGAGTGTGCCCATTGGTATGTTGGGCTTTGCCCTCCTCCTTCTCCAACACGAAATCCATGTCATTATGCGACCCTCAATTTATATTTTGAGAGGGCCAACAGATGTCAGGAAACCTGAGTTTTGTGAGGGGCCTCAGGTGGCCCTGTAGCATGGCTAAATAGGCCATCCTCACACCACATTCTTGCACCAAATATTAATAGGCTAGTCTGGTGGCCCTCTCTCTAAATTTTTTATAGGCTCATGATGCCACCTTTGCTTCAAGTAAAGAGTTTAAACAGGAGGCCCTCGCGCAAAATTTTTAGAGGGTCATCAGGCCACTTCTGCGGCAAATGTTAAGGTGGTAAATGGGCAGCCATTGCTCAATAATTTTATAGGGTCACCAGACTGCGTTTGCTGCAAAATTTAAGATAGTAAATGATGGCTTCCTTCATATTTTTTTCAGGATGTGTATGCAGAATACCTCTACAATTCTCAGACATATATAGATGTATACCCCACATGGCTAAATGTTTTTTTAGCCCTTACGATTATATCATAAGCCTTACCATTCTAGTCCTGTTCTGTCCCCATCTGATGGCTGTAAATCTAAGCGCTCTAATTATCAGTCCCTTAGATAATTGTATGCTCAGTACTTACCCCACAGGAACCTGCCAATATCCACTGGTAAGATCTAAGGTGGAAAAGTAGTTAGCAGTTCTCAATGCAGCCAGTGACTCTTCAATTCTGGGTAATGGGTATACATCCTTATGTGTTATGCAGTTTATCTGTCTGTAATCTACACACATTCTCATTGTACCATCTTTATTTTAACTAAGACTAGAGGAGCTGCCCAGGGGCTACAACTATCTCTTATAACCCCAGCCTCATTCATCTCCCGTAACATCTCTTTGGCACATTTAATAGTGAGCTGGTGTTACAGGCCAGTATCTTTCTTTAATGGGCGGATGATCACTAGTGGAGATATAGTGTTGAACCCCTTTTACCTGACCAAAGTCTAAAGGATGTTTACTGAAGACTTGTTCATATTCCTGCTCTAACCGCTACACTCAATGCTTTTGGTGTGAAGGGGTGGAGTCAGTACCTACATGTAACTTCTGGCACCAATCCTCCAGCTTTCCCTCAGCGCCATTGTCTTCTGCCTGCTCACAGACAGGTTCAAGGGCTCTACTGCCTTGATGGATTTGTTGTTGACAGTGTACAATTTAGCAATGGTAGCATACCTGGGCAAATGTGCCCTCTGCTTCGGTAGGGATGTCACTGGTGGCCTGCCCAGACCCGTGGCCCTAGGGTCTTAATTAAAAAGGGGGTAGTTGGTGTTGGAATGGAGATAAAAGTTTATAAAGTTTATCGTGATGCCACCTGTAGTATTTGGTGACTGCACCAGCACTGCATAGGACCTCCAGCGATGATGGATGAGCAGCTAGGTGGTGAAGCTCCCCACAGGCAGAGCTGAATCCCTGGGGTGTTTGGTTATGAAGATGTGGGATGGAGCAGGGGTGTGACTGGGCTGCGAGACAACAGGACAGTCTCTGTGGATGGCAGGGGCGTGGGTAAGGAACTGACCCACACCACTAGTTGTCCTTTACCTTTTACTGGTGTTGTTGCAGGTAATCATCCAGAGCACTGCCCGGTGTTCAGGATGCACTTCTGGGTCTCCACAGCGAGTTGGTATAAGGCCTCCTTGTCTCTTTCCCCGTGTGTGTGAAGCCCCTGCCCTGTGTGAAACTTGGCTAGCCTCCTCTGCTCTCTTCCTATCCACCTGTGCTGTCTTCGGGTAACCCTTGATGGACTACCGCTACTCTTTTCTTTGTGGTGACTGGCTCCCTGGTGTGTGACTGCGCAGATGTCCGGGAGACTGAAGTCTCCGTGGTGCACCGGTAGTCTCTACTGGGTGTTCTCCAGTAGACTTGGACTCCGGCGTCCGGTGTGTGATTTGGGCGAACCTAGCACTGGCTCCTCGATTCCCACTTTGTTCCTTCTACTCTCCTCGCCTTTCGACCCCACTCTTGGGCCTTGCAGGACTACTCGGAGGCTGTTCCGGGCAACTGGCTCGGGCCTAACGCAGCACCAAACACCAGTACGTCTTCACAGCTCTTGTCTGCACACTCCAACTAACTCCGCCCCCAGCACCAGTATTTATAGGGTATCTTGCCTAAAGGCAGCAAGTGCAACTCCCCCTACTATGCTGGGATGGAAGATGTTGTCTGTGTTTGTGTACCCGCTGTGGAAACCCATCCATCCTGTAGGTGAGTCTGTGGTTACCTGTGTTAGCAAGGCGCCACACTTCTTCTTCACCACAGTTCAAAACACGTACTGGTACCCTACCCTTGCGAACATCAACTACCCCTATGGCTTTTAGGACAGTGGGCCTGCTGTCTGAGTACATGGGCTCTACCAAGGCTTGGTAATCTTGCCCTCTAATGCCTATTGCTGCCCTACACCAGATTAACATTTCACTCCATGGGGGTATTACAATGGGTACCGGATCACATACTCTTAAGGTACCTTTACACGCCGCCACTGTGCCTAGCAACAGGTATCAACCGTACGTGCACGCGCACGTTTTTGATGGTTGTTACCGATCACCGATGGCACATGTACACGCCGCCATTGCGTTGTCAACTGAAGGTATCTTTGTTCCCCGGAAGTTCCGACAGATCCTGCGGATCACTTCCTGTTGAATACCTTCGCCGCTTCACACGCCGCTATCCACAAAGGAATATGGGCGTACCTGGCAAGCAGCTACAACACATAGGCGTGCCACACTCCGTCACGCCGCGCCCAAACTACAACCATTGGCCAACACAATAGCGTCCTGATTGGTCAGGGCGCGAAGGGCGGATGGCGAATACTTGATTCAATTGTGTTTGGCTTGTCACACGGAATAGGCACTTGTGGCGTAGCAAAGTGTTCCGATATCCACTTAGGAGCCGCTCACGCGTCACACAGGAGCGGTTTAGAGTCACACAGTCAGTGCGTTACCATACTATGTGTTTTGCTATGTGTGCGTCTGGATCTAAATGTGTGAATAGAGCCACAATGCAGATAGCATATGTGCCTACATATGTCCATGGCATTGAGCAGCTGCCATGCCACCACTACACTATGTGTGTGTCTGCACATGTGCTGCACTACTTTAGTCAACCTACATGCCACACAATATTATGTGCTGCATCAATGTGTTGTGTCCAGGTGACCCTCTGCCCACACCACACCACAATGGTTATGTACCCACATTTGTCACATACACTGTTGACCAAATACCTTAACATGGCTCATACCTACCAACACATAATGTGTCTCGTACCCAGCCATAGGTGCCAATGGGTGTGAAAGCACTGGGCACAACACAAACCTTGATTACACTGCCCTCCATCCCCAAGTAATCAGTCTCACACGTAGTCATTTGGATCCAAAAAAATATCGGTATTATTAGTAGGCACATAAAAAAAAGTACAGAAAGGAAAGACAATGGACATTAAAACATCATGTAACATTGTAAACATAAATCAAACACAGAAACACAATACATCATAAACTTGGTAAGAATGTGAAAGTGTGCACCACCCACATAACACAAATAAAACCTCAACTAACTAAAACATGTGCACACCAGAACATTTTCAAAGACAAAAAACATGGTGCACCCACCATGCTGTGTACACCATGGCGAACATGCCCTGCCCTCACAGCACCTTCCACACTACAAGTGCTGGTGCTGCCAGCCCACTGCCCCAGGGCCATTAAAGTAGGAGCAGTATGTGCCTCTATTGTTCCTGGCCTCCTGCTGGGTGCGACCATGGCTCAGCGGCTGGAGTGGCGCCACACCATGGTCGTCATCACGCCAAGCCCCTGGACGGACCTCCCCTGTTGCGGTGTCCACGGAATCCACATAACTGGCCGGCGTGTATGATGCTCGATCCCTACGACGCAGGAAGTAATGCAGCACACAGCAGGCCAGCACTACCGCGTCAATAGATTCCAGTTTCATATGCATACGCGTATGAAAAACCCGGAATGTATTCGCCATGATCCCGAACGCATTTTCAACCACACTGCAGGCCCGGGATAGCCGATAATTGAAAATGCGCCATTCAGAAGTAAGGGTCCTCTGGGGATATGGCCGTAGTAGGTGTGCCTGAAGTGGGAACGCTTCATCCCCCACAAACGCAAAGTTGAGATGATGGCTTGGCTCTTCATTTGAGGGCAAGTTCAGCCCACCTCTCCTTAGTTCTTGCGCCAAGGAGCAGTGTGCGAACACACCCCCATCTGAGATTCGCCCATTCATGCCAACGTCCACGTAGAGGAACTGATAGTTCGCATCCACCAGGGCCATGAGGACTATACTAAAATACCATTTGTAATTATAATACAAAGAGCCCGAGTTGGGGGGTTTAGTAATCCTCACGTGCTTGCCATCCAAAGCGCCACCGCAGTTTGGGAAGTTCCACCGGCTTTCAAAGCCTCGGGCTACTTGCATTCATTCTGCGGTGTTTCTGGCAACTGCATGTAGGATGGCAGCAGAGCACTCCACGTCTCACACGTCTCAGGGATCAGGCGGCTCAGCAGGGACAGTGATACACGTGAACTGTATTGCAGGTCGGTCCTTCACCAGCCTGTAGCCAGGAACCGCAAAGTAATCGCCAAACGCTCCTCAGCTGATACTGATTGACGCATGACAGTGTCTTGACAGGCTATCCGTGGCCCAACGCGATCCAAAAGGAAGGTGAAAGAGTTCTCGGACATACGGAGGTAGTTTCTGAAATCATGCTCATTATTATCCTCCAGCTCACGCAACAGCTGCATGTGGCTCAGGGTGTCCCGGCGGCGAAGCCAATTCCGACTCCACACACGCCGTTGTCTGTGACGCGGCAACCTTTCATATCTATCCTCCATCCACAATTGCTCTTCCACCAAGGCAAGAGCCACGATCACATCTCCATCAGGGTCAAACATCATGTCACGTATCAGCACCTGTATATGATAAACAGAAATCATCAGTAAATTTAGCAATATGGTCACATGTTTGCATATAAAGTAAGCATCACAATACTTAGACTGGCCACTAGGGAAAAGCATATACAAACAGTCGTGTGGCCAACACACACATCCTTTTTACCATTGCAAGCCCATCAAGCACAGTGGGCCTAAAACAAAGGAAACATGCTCACTGATCAGCCCCGTCCATCCTTGAACACTTTGTAGATGTGAAAATTGTTAAGCATCAGGCCATATCTGTGTTAAAAATGTACATGTGTCACCACAAAGCACGTCCATACATGTCATAACAACAATGTAGTATACCATATATTTACACTTCTACAGTCTGTAAGTAAAAACATACCACAGCCTTTGTGGGTGAGTAATCGCAGATGCCACGAAGAAGAGTATACATGACACCTCATGTAGTGGTGCAGGGCCACATGTGTTTGCAAGGGGGGATCTCCACATCTACACATTCTGTGCTGGCACAAGCCTCAATCCATGTCTGATCCTAGCCATGTAGGTCCCAGTGTGTGTTGCCCCCAAACAGTATGATGTTTCCGCTAAATTGTCCATCTCTGCAAACAAACACTCAAGCATCCTGCAGCCATGATCCTGTATGGCAAATGGAAATTAACACATTACTTCAAAACCTACAATGTTCCAATGTGGGGGAACAACATGCTTTGCAAAACACACCATCGTGCTATTCAAAATATTTTTTTAACTAAACTGACAACGCATGTGCGTCACATACAGTACCCTATTGCGTTACCAAAGGCAATTTAGCGTACTGCCTCTACACGCTGCTACATCCATGTCTGCACACAAATACTTATTAATGACTCTGGGCAGCAAGCGTGTCGCCCATCCGGCGTGAGCTAATTTTGTCTGTGAATCAACCAATCACGACGCTTTGTCGTCACGTACTCAGCAGGCGCATGGGTGTTCACAGGTGTTGCAAAGTAATGTGCCTAATTGGTGTCTGACGATTGGTCAGGGTCAGGATAAATTTCCCGTGTTGTCGGCTCGCCCTTGTCCAGACGGGAATGTGCATTGAGCTAGTGGTGTCTACAATTCCTTTCTCTGTTGCAACGACAGTAAGTGTTCTTACGTTGTTTTTTTGTTTGCCAGGCTAACTGTTTTTCTGAGACGCTGATGCTGTAGCTACATGCTGCTTCGGCGGATTGTAAGTCAGTTCAGGGAGCGCCATGTCGAAGTGTATTTAGTGTGTTGATAATAGTCTTTAATGATCAAACCTATCTGCACCACACATTGTTAATTAGTAGTGATGAGCGAGTACTAAAATGCTCGGGTGCTCGAAGCTCGGGCCGAGCATCCCGAGATACTCGTGTACTCGGCCCGAGTAACGAGCCCAATGTTATCCTATGGGAGACACGAGTAATTTTATGAAATGACTGCCGGCAGCATGGAAAAACCCTAAAAATGTCACAAAAGTCTCAGAAGAGTGCTCAAATGACATGGCAACACCATGGGGAAGACCCCTGGAAGCATTTCTCACTCAAAAGTCACAGCTGTGAACAATCTTGTCCGAGTTTCACGCCAATTTTACGGAGTCTCCAGAAAACCTTCCAAAATGACACCAAAATGAATATTTAGGGTGGAAATGTTAAGGGCACATACCCAATAGTGAGATACAGCTGGTGTATGTCACTTTTTGTGATTACATGAAAGATTTTACGTGAAAACATTGTGCGACACTCCGATGACCCTGACAAGAGACGTACATGAAGCCCTTTCTAGAAATAAAGTGCCAATTTTGAGGAACTGGGTCTATTGTAGTATCTTCCTTTGCCAGGGCAGTCCAAAATTGGGAGGTTCACCAATGCCCCTGGATACAGACATGCAGGATGGCCTGTAAACAAGAACTGGGTGTATTGTAGTATAGCCCTTTGGCCAGGGCAGCCAAAAATTGGGAGGTTCAACAATGACCCATGCATACAGACATGTAGTAGGGCCTGTAACCCTCAAGTGGGTGTATTTTAGTATAGCCCTCTGGCCAGGGCAGCCAAAAATTGGGAGGCTCCACATTGTCCCTGGATAGAGACGTGCAGGAGGGCCTGTAAAGAAGAACTGGGTGTATTGTAGTATAGGCCTTTGGCCAGGGCAGCCAAAAATTGGGAGGCTCCTCATTGTCCCTGGATAGAGACGTGCAGGAGGGCCTGTAAAGAAGAACTGGGTGTATTGTAGTATAGGCCTTTGGCCAGGGCAGCCAAAAATTGGGAGGTTCAACAATGACCCATGCATGCAGACAAGTAGTAGGGCCTGTAACCCTGAAGTGGGTGTATTGTAGTATAGGCCTTTGGCCAGGGCAGCCAAAAATTGGGAGGCTCCTCATTGTCCCTGGATAGAGACGTGCAGGAGGGCCTCAAAACATTTTCCACATTGAAAAGATGCGGGTATCCTGTCTTTGTAATGCCCATCCAAAAAGAATGGGCGTAAAAATTTACCACTGGGGGTATACCTGAAACAACAGCCAAACTATTGTAACGGTCATCATGGTGGCTCATGAGGAGAAGGAGGAGCAGTCCAGCGATTAGCCAAGGAATAGGAAGACGATGTGGTGGATGATCCAGTAACTGACCCAACCTGGCAGGAGTATATGCAGAGCGAGGACAGCAGTGCACAGGGTGAGGGAGGCGTAGCATCCCAACAGGCAGTACGAAACAGTGTCGGGTACGCAGGCATAAGGCAGGCAACCGTTCTCCGGAACAACAACACGACACAAGGTGCCTGTGCAAATGTTATGTCTTCCCGAGTCTGGCAGTATTTTAAGTTGGCTCCAGATGACTCTAAAAAGGCCATTTGCAACACCTGCCATGCCAGCATCAGCAGGGGTACGAAAAGTAGCAGCCTGACCACCACCAGCATGAACAGGCAGATGTCAGCCAAGCACCCGACTTTGTGGGAAGTACAACAGAGTCGAGGAGCGGTGCTTGCTGATGTCACTGCTACGTCTTCGCCTGTTGTGCATGCGAGCCAATCCCCTGTCCATGCTGGCCGCGAACAAGCTTCCGGCCCTGCACCTGAAGTTGCCCACGCACAAATTACACCACCATCAAGCACGTCCTTGTCCCAGCGCAGAGTTCAATTATCCATTCAGCAAACATTTGAACGCAGGCGTAAATACGCTGCCAACGCCCCACATGCCACAGTCCTGAATGATCACATTTCGCGACTCATAGCGCTACAAATGTTGCCTTTCCGGCTGGTGGAGACGGAAGCATTCCGCGACCTGATGGCGGCTGCTGTCCCACGTTACTCGGTCCCCAGCCGCTACTATTTCTCCAGATGTGCCGTCCCCGCATTGCATAACCACGTGTCCAACAGCATCACACGTGCCCTCAACAACACTGTTTCAGCCAAAGTCCACCTAATAATAATAATAATAATACAGCTTTATTTATATAGCGCCAACATATTACGCAACGCTTTACAATGTAGGGTTAGAGTACAGAAAATATAATACAGTAAGTAATTACAGTAGAGAACAAATACAGTAGAATAATTGGATACAAAACAATAGGCATAGAATCAATGTAAAAAAGAAAATACAAAAAATAAAGCAAGAAATGAAGGTGACCCTGCTCAAAAGAGCTTACAATCTACAACAAGATAGGGGTTGCACAAGGTACAGGGGCTTATTGCACTGATGGTCCAGGCATCTTGAGGAAATGGGGCATAGAACTAAGCTTACATGGATGGTCATTATACAGTCTGTGTAGACCTTTTTGGTTTGGTGGAGTTTGTAGAAGAGTAATGTCCAGAGGCATAGCCCATTCACTATCTACAGTACAAAGGACTTCTATTAGGGAGTATGATAGGCCGCCTTAAAAAGATGCGTTTTTAGGGATCGTCTGAAGCCATGCAAGTTGTGGATACTCCTGATTTCTTGGGGTAAAGCATTCCAGAGGTTTGGTGCAGCTCTGGAGAAGTCTTGAAGCCGGGAGTGGGAGGATCGGATTATTACAGATGTCAGTCGAAGGTAATTTGAGGAACGTAGAGTGCGAGTGGGGTGATAGACAGAGATGAGGGAGGAGAGGTAGGGGGGTGCTGCACTGTGAAGAGCTTTGTGGGTGAGAAGAAGCAATTTGAATTTGATCCTGTAGTATACGGGCAGCCAGTGCAATGACTGGCACAGAGCAGAGGCATCTGAGTAATGATTGGCCAGATGGGTGATTCTGGCTGCTGCATTAAGGATGGACTGGAGAGGAGAAACTCTGGTGAGGGGGAGGCCGCTTAATAGAGAATTGCAATAGTCAAGGCGGGAATGGATTAGGGCCACGGTCAGGGTTTTTGTTGTTTACAGGGTGAGAAAGAGACAGACTCTGGAGATATTCTTCAGGTGTAAGTGACATGAGCGGACGAGACATTGTGTGTGGGAGGAGAAGGAGAGATCGGTGTCAAACATAACACCCAGACAACGAGCCTGCTGCCTAGGCGTTATCGTGGTGCCACAAACTGAGAGAGAGATGTCCGATTTAGGGAGGTTAGTGGATGGGGGAAGCAGAAGAAGTTCAGTTTTGGAAAGGTTTAGTTTCAAATAGAGAGTGGACATGATATTGGAAACTGCAGCTAGACAGTCATTGCTGTTCTTTAATACCGCAGGGGTAAGGTCAGGGGCTGAAGTGTATAACCACAGACACGTGGACAAGTGCTTGTGGGCAAGGCCGCTACATCTCCTTGACAAAACACTGAGTTAATATTGTGGAGGCTGTGACACAGTCTGAGCGAGGGACGGAACACGTCCTTCCCACACCAAGGATAGCAGGCCCTACCTCTGTCAGGGTTTCACCGACACTCTACAGCTCCGGAATGTCATGCTCTTCAGCCTCCTCCTCCTCCTCCTGCGCATCCTCATCCACTGTACCCTCCACAACAGTCCCAAGCTGGAAGCACTGCAGCACTGCCTCTGCGAAGAGGCAACAGGCTGTGCTGAAGTTAGTCTGCATAGGTGACAAACCCCACAATGCAGAAGAGGTGTGGACAGCTCTGAAACAGCAGGCAGATCACTGTCTCACACCTGTAAACCTAAAGCCAGGGAAGGTCGTGTGTGACAATGGCAGCTTTGAGGCGAGGCCAGCTGACGCATGTTCCATGCGTGGCCCACGTGCTCAACCTGGTGGTTCAGAGGTTTGTAAAGTCATACCCAGAGCTGTCTGAACTGCTGATAAAAGTTTGCCGTCTGTCTGCACATTTTCGCAAGTCACCTGCTGCTTCAGCCGGCCTTGGCGGATTTCAGCGCCGGTAGCGTCTTACGGCACACTGACTGGTGTGTGATGTCCCCACGCGTTGGAATTCAACTCTGCACATGTTGGTCAGGATATGTGAGCAGAAGAGGGCAGTTGTTGACTACCTGCATCACCTAAGCCGTCGGGAAATGGTTCAAACTCCACACATAACACCTGAGGAGTGGAGATGGATGTCCGACCTATGTACCGTCCTCCAAAACTTTGAGGACTCCACCAAGATGGTGAGCGGCGAGGACGCCATTATTAGCGTCACCATACCACTACTCTGCCTTCTAAAACGGTCTCTGCTGAAAAACAAAGAGGATGCATTGCAGGCCAAGCGCGATGACTTGGAGCAAGAAACAGTAGTGGGTGTGGGTGAAAACACACAGTCCAGCCTCATCTCATCACAACGTGCAGTGGAGGACTATGACGAGGAGGAGGAGGATGAAGACATGGAGCAACTCTCTGGCCAAATTGAGGATATGACATGCACACTAGTCATACCCTCGATTCAGCGTGGCTGGCCAGAGGACAGGGGAGATGAGGAGGAGGAGGAGGAGGACAGCATGTTCAGTCATCGTGTTGGTCTGGATACTGAAGTGATGGCTGTTAAGAGTCTGGCGCACATGGCTGACTTTATGGTAAGCTGCCTGGCTCGTGACCCTCGCGTTCAGAACATCTTGGCCGACAATCTGTACTGGTTGGCAACACTGTTAGACCCACGCTACAAGGAGAACTTTATGTTTGTCATTCCTGAGGCGGAGAGGTCAGCCAAAATGCAGCAGTTCCAGAAGGCCATAGTCACGGAAGTAGGCAAATCATTCCGCTCACAAAACGCTAGCGGCATAGGTCTGGAATCGGTGGACAACCAAGGCGTACGGCCGAGAGGGGCACAAGTCCAATCCGCCAAAGGTAGGGGAACAGTCTTTATGAGGTGGGACAGTTTTCTCAGCCCCTCACGTACCACAGCCCCTGAGGTGCGGGGTAGTGCCACAAGAAATGCTAAGTTTGGCCAGATGCTGAAGGAGTACCGTGCCGATCGAACAACTGTACTGCGAGATTCCTCTGTGCCTTACAATTATTGGGTCTTCCAGCTGGACAAGTGGCATGAATTGGCTCTCTACGCCTTGGAAGTCCTGGCCTGCACTGCCGCTAGCGTTTTGTCAGAGCGTGTTTTCAGTGCCGCAGGTGGAATCATTACTGATAAACGCAACCGCCTGTCAATTGAAAATGCTGACAGGCTGACTCAGATCAAGATGAACAAGGGTTGGATTGGGCCAGACTTCACCACACCACCAACAAATGACAACTGAATTTAAATTTTGTAATGGGAATTTGCCATGTACCTCCACTGACCCATGGGTACACACTTCTGGACTTCCGAGTGTCCAAGTGTGGGATCAATAATGTCCGTGGACGTGTACTCGGCCTGTTGGTAGGAAGGAGGATCAGGTTGGGAAATGTGCGGTGCAGTATCACGGCTACTGACACTTGACCGTGTGGAAGACAGGGTGTTTGTGGAGGTGCCAATCAGACTTGAAGCATTATCCGCTATCCAAGTAACAAGCTGTTGACACTGGTGTTGGTTCAAGAGCGGTGAACTGCAGCGGGCACCAACAATTTGGGACAGGACGTGTGAGCGAGTAGATGTGCCACTTTCTTGTTGCGAAATTAGTGCTTGCACACGACCTCGGCCTCTGCCTGCACCACCATCACGTTCACCTCCTTGTTCCTTGCCAACGCCCTTGCGCATTTTGCTTGTATACAGCGACAACAGTCACAGGAGAGGATTTTAGTCCCTAACCTGTATTAAGGTAGTACGTACACCTGTCTGGTGACTGTAATGGTTTCAGGAGAGGATTTTAGTCCATAACCTGTATCAAGGTATGACGTACACCAGTCTGGTGACTGTTCAGATCACAAGAGATTAGGATTTCTCCCATCGCCTTCCACGACA
Organism: Allobates femoralis; assembly: GCA_033576535.1. NCBI lineage: Eukaryota > Metazoa > Chordata > Amphibia > Anura > Aromobatidae > Allobates > Allobates femoralis. The sequence goes on from JARQOC010000003.1 coordinate 291,652,487, forward strand.
GCATTGGAGGATGTCGTCCACGCCCTATTGGGGGACAGGAACACAGAGAGGTTAAAAGCCCCTCCCCTTCCTCCGTACTCCAGTGTCTTCCTGTCCCCCTTGGGGCATGGAGAGGTTCCAGTGCTGTCAGGCCGGCAGGGGCAGCATTTGGGTGAACTTACGGCCGGGCCAGAGATGGGCGTCGGGGGCGTCCTCCTCCTCCTTCTCGGGGCTCCCATATGGGACCTGGCGGCCTTCCTGCGTCCTCCGGGGCAAAGCAGGCCGTTTTCAGAGCGCCGGAGGCCTGTCTCAGCTCTCCGGCGTCTCCCTCCTCCAGCTGCAGTCCCGGGAGCGCGCGCCGAGAGTGCCACGACGTCACTTCCGGTTTCGGGTGACATCACTTCCGGTTTTCGGCTGGCGGCTCCTGTGCGCGCGGTGACTGCTTGGGCGCGGCTCCAGGGACCCAGCAGGCCTATCGCACGCGTTTGCCTGCGGCCAGTGACCGGGAGGAGGGAGGGAACAGCTGTTCCACGTTGGGGGCACGGTGCTTAGAGATAAGTACCCGCCGGAAGACTACACCCAGGTAAGGAGATCCCTGAAGATGGAGGGTGGTAGATCTTCCTCCTCTGCCTCTGCAGAGCCCAGCGTTCCCCCAGCTCCTGTAAGTGTATTGGGGGTGGTCACTGCGGTCAGGGGCTTAGATCCCTTCACTCACTCTGGGTCCCCTTCTCCCCCTTTTTCTATAGGGAGACAAGGGCCCCCCTGTTAAAAGCAGCAAAACCCCATCCAGAAAATGTGGCATCTGCGGCATGAAACTTCCTTCTTCCTACAAAAAGAAGTTGTGTCAGCCATGTACGGACGGTGTGGTCAGGGAAGAATCCCCGTCCCTGCTTGAGGAACTCCGGTCCATGGTTAGACACGAAGTTCAAGCGGTTAGACAGGAGGTACAGGCTTCTATCTCAGCCTTGCCAGGTTTTGCTGCAGCATCCAGGCCTTCCCCTCCAAAAAAGAGGAAGCTCCAGGACTGTGAGTCGATGGCTTTCATGGCAGCTGTCCAGAGCTCTGCGTCTGAGGACGGCGAGGATGTTGCCTCTGTTGCCTCTGCACAGGCACGAGATTCTGGACACTACTATTTTTCCTCTGAGTCCATGGGAGAATTGCTGGACGCTGTCCGTAGCACCATGGGAGTTGAGGAGGTCGAACCCCCTTGTTCAGTGCAGGACGCCATGTTCGGTGGCTTGAGGGCTAAGCGGCAGGTGGGCTTCCCTGTCCATGAGGTCATCCGGGAGCTCATCCAGCGGGAGTGGGAGTTGCCAGAAAATAGGCTGATCACCCCTTCCGAGTTAAAACAGCGGTTCCCCTTGGAGGGTGCTGACTTTCTCGGGGACGTTCCGAAGGTGGACATCCAGGTGGCCAGGGTGGCGAAAAAGACCGCCTTACCGTTTGAAGATTCCTCCCAGTTGAAGGACCCCCTCGATCGTAAGATGGAGAGTGTTCTCAAAAAATCCTGGGAGGCGGCCGCTATGTCTTTGAAGGTGAACATTTCATCGACATGTGTGGCCAGATCACTCTTTAGGTGGATCTCCCAGCTGGAAGATCACATCCTGCAGGGTACTTCCAGGGAGGAGCTGTTGGATTCCGTTCCACTTCTAAGACGTGCTACAGGCTTCCTGGCTGATGCCTCGGCGGAGTCAGTCCGCATTGGCGCCAGGTGCGCAGTGTTGTCCAACACAGCTCGCAGAGCTGTGTGGCTTAAGATGTGGAATGGGGATGTCACGTCTAAACTTAAGCTGTGTGGCATCCCTTTTCAGGGGTCTTATGTCTTTGGTCCGGCATTGGATGACATCTTGGAAAAGGTGTCAGACCGGAAAAAGTGTCTCCCGGAACAGAAGCCCTTTCGGAAGCAGTCCTTTCGGGCCGAGCGTAGCCAGCCCTCCCAGTATAGGGGGAAGGGGAAGTCCGGTCGCTGGGCTTACCAGAAAGGTGACAAAAACCGTAATATCTTGCTCCCCCAGCACCGAAGTCAGGGGGCGGGGGGCCAGCCGGGCTCTAAGCAGTGACGCCGGGCCCATTGCGGGGCGGCTCTTGAGGTTTCTTCCCCAATGGGAAGCAATCTCCTCATGCCCGTGGATCCTCTCGACCATTCGGGAGGGTCTGCGGTTGGAATTCGAAAGTCTGCCCCCTCAATGTCTGCGGATCACTCCCCTTCCTCTAGGGGACTCTCGCACACTGTTTTTGTCGGGTCTGCAAGACCTGTTAGGTTCCGGCGTGGTGTCTCCGGTCCCTCCGGGAGAAGTGGGCCAGGGGCACTACTCCAGGTTGTTTGTGGTACGAAAACCCTCCGGGGCGCCCCGTATCATCTTCAATCTGAAACTTCTCAATCGTCATGTTCTTTACAGGCGATTCAAGATGGAATCTGTCCGCTCGGCGATTCCCCTGATTGGTCAGGATTACATGATGGCCACCATCGACCTCCAGGACGCGTACTATCACGTCCCCATTCACCCGTCTCACAAACGCTTTCTGCGCTTTGCGATCTCCGGGGCAGGTGGGACGGGCCATTATCAGTTCAATGTGCTGCCGTTCGGGATCTCGTCAGCCCCCAGGGTTTTCACCAAACTCATGGGGGAGGTGATAGCATTCATCCAGTCCCAGGGCTTATGCGTGATTCCCTATCTAGACGACATGCTGGTAGTGGCACCTTCGGCAGAGGTCCTGCGCACCCATGTGTCCAGAACTTTAGAGATTCTTCAGGGTCTAGGGTGGGTGCCCAATCTTCGGAAGTCGGAACTGGTTCCGGCGACCCGCCGTCAATTTTTGGGAGTCTTGCTGGACTCCTCCAAACAGACCTCGTTCCTTCCTGTCGCACACCGGCTTCTGCTCCGCGAGAAACTGACCCGCTTCCGGGCTCGGGAGTCTCCCACCTTGCGGGAGGCGATGTCCCTGTTGGGGTCCATGACGGCCTGCATTCCATCAGTGGCTTGGGCTCAGGCTCATTCCCGTCTGCTTCAGGAACACATTCTGTGCTCCTGGGACAGGCGCCAGGATTCCCTGAACTCTCGGGTCCAGACCCCGGGGAGGGTGGTGGCCTCCCTTTCCTGGTGGATGAATCCCGGGAACCTCCGGACGGGGGTGGCCTGGCTGCAGGCTCCAGTAACCACCGTAACTACGGATGCCAGCGGGTCCGGTTGGGGAGCGATGGTGGATCGCGTGCCGTTCCAGGGGGTTTGGAGTCTCTCAATCAGTCGTCATTCTTCGAACTTCCGGGAACTTCTAGCGGTGGAGGAGACTCTTCATGCTGCAGTTCACATCCTACAAGGGCGTCACGTCAAGGTTCTGTCGGACAATGTGACTACGGTTGCCTTTTTGCGCCACCAAGGTGGTACTCGGGGCATCCACTTGCAGGTGCTCGCAAGACGAATATTTTCCTGGGCAGAACGCCATCTTCTCTCCTTGTCAGCTGTTCATCTGAGGGGAGCGGACAATGTACAGGCAGATTTTTTGAGCCGCACGGAGGTCCACCCTGGCGAATGGAGCCTCCATCCGGCCGTGTTTCGCTCTCTTACGGACAGGTGGGGAGTCCCATCAATCGACCTGTTTGCATCGGGAGCAAATGCCAAAGTGCCAACATATTTTTCCCTGAGTCGGTCGGACCATCCTCTGGGGCTGGACGCCTTCGCCCATCGCTGGGACTTCCGGTTGGTGTATGCATTTCCTCCGATCCCGCTGCTCCCCAAGACGTTGCAGAAGATTCGGGTGGAGGGGGTGACGGCTATCCTGGTCGCTCCCCTGTGGCCCAAACGGGCATGGTACGGCGCTATCCAAGACCTGTGCCTGGAGGGTCCGATTCGGTTGCCCCACAACCTCGACCTGCTGTCCCAGGGTCCTCTGTTTCACCCGGACCCTCAGTGGCTCAATCTGGCGGCCTGGCTGTTGAGGTCGAGATCCTGACGGCCAAGGGCCTCTCCCAAGCAGTAATCCGCACGCTTCAGCAGAGCAGGAAGCCCGTGACGAACGCCATTTACGGGAAGGTTTGGAAACGGTTTCTGTCCTGGTGCGCTCCTTCCGTTCCGGATATCCATCATCCTAATGTGGCTCTCATTTTGGATTTTTTGCAGCGAGGCTTGGATTTGGGCCTTCAGCCGAGCACCCTTAAGGTCCAGGTTTCAGCTCTCAGTGCCGTATTTGATCAGGATCTTGCTGCCCATCGATGGATCAAACGATTTTTTACCTCTGCTTGTAGACTGCGTCCCAGGCTTCGGCCTTTCGTCCCTTCGTGGGATTTGAACATTGTTCTTCAAGGGCTTTCTCAGGATCCCTTTGAGCCTTTGTCTACTGCTTCCCTTCCATCTCTCTCGCACAAGACGGCATTTTTGGTGGCCATTACTTCGGCCAGGCGAGTTGGGGAGCTGCAGGCGCTCTCGGTCCGGCGCCTTACCTCGTGGTTTCCGATGATCGCATTACGCTTCGGTTGGATCCGTCCTTTCTTCCTAAGGTTGTGTCGGATTTCCATCGGTCCCAGGAAGTGGTGCTCCCGTCCTTTTGTCATTCTCCTGCTAACGCGGCTGAAGCCGTGTTTCACACCTTGGATGTGCGTCGGTCTGTCCTCCACTATCTCCAAGTGACCGCTTCCTGGAGGTTGGATCAGAACCTGTTTGTTCAGCATTTTGGGAAAAACAAAGGGAAGAAGGCTTCCAAGGCTACCATCGCTTCCTGGATCAAGAAGGCGATCTGTTCGGCCTACGTCGCTCAAGACCTTGCTCCTCCGGTGGGGTTGAAGGCTCATTCCACTCGGGCTGCTGCTACATCCTGGGCGGAGCGGGCTGGAGCTTCATCTGAGCAGATATGCAGAGCGGCTACATGGTCGTCCCTCCACACCTTTTCTCGCCACTATAGGTTAGATCTGTCCTCTAGTCGGGATCTGTCCTTTGGTAGGAAAGTCCTACAGGCAATTGTCCCACCCTGAGGAGTATCGGTGGTATTCCTCCAATGCTGTCGTGGAAGGCGATGGGAGAAAACTGAATTAGTCCTTACCGGTAATTCCTTTTCTTGGAGCCTTCCACGACAGCATCAGTTCCCCCCCTTATTGTCGGTATTTGGATCCGGTTATATCAGGTAATCCATGTCTTCAGGTGATCTTGGTAATACACTGGAGTACGGAGGAAGGGGAGGGGCTTTTAACCTCTCTGTGTTCCTGTCCCCCAATAGGGCGTGGACGACATCCTCCAATGCTGTCGTGGAAGGCTCCAAGAAAAGGAATTACCGGTAAGGACTAATTCAGTTTTTAGTTCGCTAACCTGTGTCAAGGTATGACGTACACCAGTCTGGTGACTGTAATGGTTTCAGGAGAGGATTTTAGTCCCTAACCTGTATCAAGGTATGACGTACACCAGTCTGGTGACTGTAATGGTTTCAGGAGAGGATTTTAGTCCCTAACCTGTATCAAGGTATGACGTACACCAGTCTGGTGACTGTAATGGTTTCAGGAGAGGATTTTAGTCCCTAACCTGTATCAAGGTATGACGTACAACACTCTGGTGACTTGAATGGTTTCAGAAGAGGATTTTAGTCCCTAACCTGTATCAAGGTATGACGTACACCAGTCTGGTGACTGTTCAGATCACAAGAGATTAGGATTTTAGTCCCTAACCTGTATCAAGGTATGACGTACAACAGTCTGGTGACTGTAATGGTTTCAGGAGAGGATTTTAGTCCCTAACCTGTATTAAGGTAGCACGTACACCTCTCTGGTGACTGTAATGGTTTCAGGAGAGGATTTTAGTCCCTAACCTGTATTAAGGTAGTACGTACACCAGTCTGGTGACTGTAATGGTTTCAGGAGAGGATTTTAGTCCCTAACCTGTATCAAGGTATGACGTACAACAGTGTGGTGACTGTTGAGATGACGAGAGTTAGGATTTTAGTTCCCTAACCTGTATAAAGGTATGACGTACAACAGTGTGGTGACTGTTGAGATCACAAGAGTTAGGATTGTAGTTCCCTAACCTGTATAAAGGTATGACGTACAACAGTGTGGTGACTGTTGAGATGACAAGAGTTAGGATTTTAGTTCCCTAACCTGTATAAAGGTATGACGTACAACAGTGTGGTGACTGTTGAGATGACAAGAGTTAGGATTTTAGTTCCCTAACCTGTATAAAGGTATGACGTACAACAGTGTGGTGACTGTTGAGATGACAAGAGTTAGGATTTTAGTTCCCTAACCTGTATAAAGGTATGACGTACAACAGTGTGGTGACTGGTGAGATCACAAGAGGTTAGGATTTTAGTTCCCTAACCTGTATAAAGGTATGACGTACACCAGTGTGGTGACTGTTGAGATGACAAGAGTTAGGATTTTAGTTCCCTAACCTGTATAAAGGTAGTACGTACACCTGTCTGTTGACTTTAATGGTTTCAGGAGAGTATTTTAGTCCCTAACCTGTATTAAGGTAGTACGTACACCTGTCTGGTGACTGTAATGGTTTCAGGAGAGGATTTTAGTCCCTAACCTGTATTAAGATAGTACGTACACCTGTCTGGTGACTGTAATGGTTTCAGGAGAGTATTTTAGTCCCTAACCTGTATTAAGGTAGTACGTACACCTGTCTGGTGACTTTAATGGTTTCAGGAGAGGATTTTAGTCCCTAACCTGTATTAAGGTAGTACGTACACCTGTCTGGTGACTTTAATGGTTTCAGGAGAGGATTTTAGTCCCTAACCTGTATTAAGGTAGTACGTACACCTGTCTAGTGACTGTAATGGTTTCAGGAGACGATTTTAGTCCCTAACCTGTATTAAGGTAGTACGTACACCTGTCTGTTGACTTTAATGGTTTCAGGAGAGTATTTTAGTCCCTAACCTGTATTAAGGTAGTACGTACACCTGTCTGGTGACTGTAATGGTTTCAGGAGAGGATTTTAGTCCCTAACCTGTATTAAGATAGTACGTACACCTGTCTGGTGACTGTAATGGTTTCAGGAGAGTATTTTAGTCCCTAACCTGTATTAAGGTAGTACGTACACCTGTCTGGTGACTTTAATGGTTTCAGGAGAGGATTTTAGTCCCTAACCTGTATTAAGGTAGTACGTACACCTGTCTGGTGACTTTAATGGTTTCAGGAGAGGATTTTAGTCCCTAACCTGTATTAAGGTAGTACGTACACCTGTCTAGTGACTGTAATGGTTTCAGGAGACGATTTTAGTCCCTAACCTGTATTAAGGTAGTACGTACACCTGTCTGGTGACTTTAATGGTTTCAGGAGAGGATTTTAGTCCCTAACCTGTATTAAGGTAGTACGTACACCTGTCTGGTGACTTTAATGGTTTCAGGAGAGGATTTTAGTCCCTAACCTGTATTAAGGTAGTACGTACACCTGTCTAGTGACTGTAATGGTTTCAGGAGACGATTTTAGTCCCTAACCTGTATTAAGGGAGTACGTACACCTGTCTGGTGACTGTAATGGTTTCAGGAGAGGATTTTAGTCCCTAACCTGTATTAAGGTAGTACGTACACCTGTCTGGTGACTGTAATGGTTTCAGGAGAGGATTTTAGTCCCTAACCTGTATTAAGGTAGTACGTACACCTGTCTGGTGACTGTAATGGTTTCAGGAGAGGATTTTCGTCCCTAACCTGTATTAAGGTAGTAAGTACAAGAGTGTGGTGACTCTAATGGTCACAGAAAAGCTTGGATTCCAATCTGTATCACCCTGCCTATATCCTCCTAGATTAGTCCTGAGAAGGACTGTTGTGGTCAGCAGCAACAGTTTGCAGCCCTGCTCCGGATCTACCTGTAAGGGCCGCAAATCTGTCCCTAATCAGCAGCAGACACTCTCTCTACACTCACTGTTTGGAAGTCTGTGTGCCGAGCACAGCGAGCCGGGAGTTATAAAGGCTCGGTCACGCTGTGCAGGGCGGCCAATCACTGCTATGCCACAACTAACAGGGCTGTGGCATTGCAGTGGTCTGCTAGCCAATCCCTGCACGTGGGCTGGCTCTCAAAAGAGCGCCAACATGCAGAGATGACGACCACGAGCACAGCACGAGTATCACAAGATTACTCGGTGCTCGGCGAGTCGCCCGAGTACAGTGATACTCGTGCGAGTACCGAGTAGTGGCGAGCATGCTCGCTCATCACTATTAATTAGTTATGTAGCCATGTTTATGTGCAATTCAGAACGTTGTTGTGGTGTGCTACTTCGGTGTCGGAGGTGTGTTTATCCAAATGATCTAGGGCTTTTTTGAAATTTATAACATTAGATTATAACATAGGCATACATACATTCAAATCACAGCTTAGTGATGCCTCCTTCAGCAAGGGTGTTCCACATGCAAACATACATGATACACACATGTTATTTCCGTGCAACCAGAGGGGATGTCGATACTCAGTATTGTTTAATGTATGCTGGGCATGTGTTGGCCATGAATGTTCATATGTTGTAATTTTACACAGATGACTGGGTATCCGGAATTTGTGACCCAACTCCTCTTTATCAGGAGCACGAATGCCTGTGGCGGACGGCGCTGCCTGAGTACCATGACACGGGCTGCGGCCTACAAGCCTCTGGTTGAGCTGGCGAAACGCCTCCAGCCCAGCAAGAGGTGGGACGCGCGCAAAATTTATGATAAAATCAAAGGCCTGCACTCCGCGTTCCAGCAGGTCCACAAGCAATACATAGAGGGACGGTTCGGGGCTGGAGCTGAGGAGTCCCAAAGCCCACTTTGTCGTATTATGACCTCCTCCCCTTCACCCTGGGCCAAGAGGGACCGCGTGGAACGCGGAGAAGCCTGCGTCGGCGCAAGTCCTCTGTAGCCCCAGCCCAAGAAACATCCCAGCCGCAGGAGGTGGGTAATTGTGTTGGTGTGTGTGGGGAGAGCACCATGTTCACTACACAGGTGTGATTGGCTGCATGCATTTCCTATGCACACTTGTCTATTGGTGTTACCTTTGAATTTATCTGGGGGTGTAGATATTTTTTTGGGGGTATGTGCCCACAGGGGGATTTTAACACATTCCGTGACCTACCTAAACCGGAGGATCACACAGTCCTTCACACTACACTAGCTAGGTGTTTTTTTGATTTGGGAGTGGTATTTTATTATTTTCAGGTTTGTTTGTGTAAAATATGGGCGAATTTAAATAAAGGAACAATGGAACACAGCCATGTTTCATGCCTTTGGCCCATTGACTGTATGTAAAATGCAGTTATAAGTTACCTTAATTATTGAATAGGTAAGGCTGTGCAGCATGGCCAACCAGCTGGGAAAAGACAGCATAAAGCTCCTGTGGGCACCCTTTTGTTTTTTGTGTGTGTGTGATTGTTTTTTCATTTCTTATTTTCCAAGATTGTTTGCTGGCGCAGGTGAGTATACGTCACTAGTGCGGTTGTTAGCCATTTGAAGCTCTCTCCTGTTCTTTGTTTCCGTGCTTTGGGACATGGTCTGTTGTGTGGTGGGCTTGCTGATGTATGGTTTTTGGCGTTTGACATCAATGATAGTGGGTCGTGGTTTTGATTTAGTTTTTTTTTTCTTTCTTTTGCAGGCCCCTCAGCTGCCTGGCTCCAGTGAAGACGAGTCAGCAGCTGGCGAGGCTCTCCCTTCAACATCTGCGGGAGAGCCAGTGCCTGGAACCAGTGGTGGAGGGCCGGGCCCAGGGCCCAGCTCTGCAATTCGACGTAGAAGACCACCTGCTCCACCTAATACGGAGCTGGGTACCTGGGCAAAACAGGTCCTGCTTGACCGAGAGAGAACACCCAGCTCTGGTTTTGGGTACGTCGCCAGTGAAATGCTGGCCCTGATGGAGACAGAGCAGCGAAACATCGCAGAGCGGGCCATGTTTCGTATACTGGAGGGGGGCGTAGATGGGTGCCTGCGCTGGGGGGCCTCGATGACCTTCCCCGTAAAGAGCACCCCTTGGCCCACTGCGCCCACCCAATGCAGAGTGAGGAGGACCCAACCTCCGGATACTCCACCTCCCCAAAGAAGATCTTCAAGAAGACAAGCACCCTCTCAGGGAGGGTAGGTCTAACGTGAGAGGGTGGGGGAGGAGCTATCCACCAGAGGATGATCAGGAGAGTGGACACTACTAGCCTATGTTGCCCGAATGGACTGGCTAGAGCCATTTTATTTCCTTATTTTTTTTTTTAATTTTGCAAGGCCACAATTATGGTCGATTTGACCTTTGAAAATGTATTTATGTTGGGCCATAAAATTTGAAAAAGGCAATAATAAATTTGATTTGAAATTCAAAATGTCCTTATCTGTGTTAACAACACAAGTGTGGGGAGTTGGCGTATGTGACTCACCGTTGCCGGATGCTCACGTCTCAGACGTTGATTCCCTCGTCACGGTTCCGTGCCTCAGGCTGTGGGGCCCGGTGGTCAGATCAAAGGGGATAAAAGGATTGGGATGATTCTTGTTTGTCGTGATGCCACCTGTGGGGGTCCGGTGAAGGCACCGGCGTTGCTTGGGCCTCCGGGGGATGTGCAGCAGCTAGATGGGATGCTCCCCACAGGATGAGCAGGAGTCCCCGGGGCCAGGAGCTGCACCAGATGGAATACGGCAGCTCAGGTAGTTGCTGAGTGTTAATAGCTGTTTTGAAGAAAGGCAAGGACACCAGATTCCTCTGTAACGGGTCTTTACTGTAACGGTTGTTGTGGTACAGGGTATACAGTCTTACGTAACAGACCGGGTGATCTCAGCGGTGACTGGTCTTAGTCCAGAGCTCCAAGGTGTTCCTCCTTTGTCTAACCTTTCTATATTGGTTGCCGGTGTCGCCTTGGTGCGCCAGTTCGAGGTACGGGGAAGACTTCTGAAGGATTCCCTACCGGGTGCTAACCGGTTGTACGGGGCCTGTTTCCCTATGGTGGGTATCTCGCTGGCAAGACGGCTAGGTTGCAGCTGCAGTGAGGTGCTCCTAAGAAGCGGTTACTTCTCTCCAGAGTCTCCAGAACAGTGGTGGACGCCTGTTCGCCTCGGTCCCGGTGTCCGGTGGGTTGGGCATGGGTATGTTTGAGCCCGCTCTGGTTGCCCGTATTCCGGTCTGGATTACCGCTTATTGGTGCCCAGCCAGTAAGTTACTTGTTCAGGGCTGCATGGCACTGTGCAAGTCCCTGCTTCTTCCTCTCCCTCCTTCCACTTCTCCTACGTTACTAACTTTCCCCCAGAAACTACACCTTTCACTCCTCCCACCAGGACCTGATTGGCCCTCTACCTCTAGTGTGTTGTGTGGTGTATGGAGCTCTGGGTTTAACCATGTCATCACTAAGACGGAAGATATTACATCTTCAGTTAGGGATGCAATACCTTCCTGTGACGCACTCGTTGCGGGGCGCCACACTATGAGTGGCCACCGCTGCTGCAGAACCTCTGGGGACGATGGATGGGCAGCTAGGATGTAGTGGCTCCCCACGGGTTGAGCTGATCCCCAGGGTAGTGGATGTTGAAAGAGTGTTGGGTGCAGGATGGAGGGCGCGAAGTAACTGACAGACTCATGGTTTGTTGGTTCCTCAAGTCCTTTACTGGTGATACTGGCACAATGACAGATGATATTGCTGGACTCTGGCAACCTGGGAGCAACTCGGGGTTCTCCTCACCCGGCAGGTTCTGAGGCCTCCCTGCTGCGCTTTCTCTACGAGTCCCTGCCTCTGCTTTAAGCTGAGCTGCGGCCCTTTCTCTCTCCTGCAGTGTGCCGTATGACAGGCAGCTTGAGTCCTTCTCCAGCCCCACTTCTCTGGTGGCTGCTCCTGGGCTCTTCACGCTGCTGTGCCTCCAGGCACTTTGGTGTGGATTGGGGACTTGGAATCCCACACCCTCCGGTATTGGCTATCGGGACGTTAGGCCCAGCATAGCATCTGACTCCGGTCTTCGCTTCAAGGTGCTTACAACTCTGGGGTGAGCTCGACACAGCTTTACTCCCCAGGCTCTCCTCGACTTCCTCAGACCCTTGCCTATGGGTCACTCAAGCTAAGTCTGGCTCGCCTGGGACAAGCTTAGTACAGCTCCAGTCCACAGGATGTCTTCCTCAGTCCTCCTCGGAACTGAACTAACTCTACCCCAGATCAGAATTTATAGGGAAGCTTCCCTGAACCCGGGCTTTAGAGCTCCCCCTTTATGCCTGGAGGCAGAAAGGTGTTGTGTGCTTTGGGTTTTGCCTGGTGTGGATACACTCTGTTGCTCTTAGGTATGACACTACCCCCCGAGGGAGATAATGACATAGTGGCATCCGAACTCTGGGGTGCCACATATATACCTCTAATCCAAAGTATCTTTGCTCCAGAAGCTATATCAACACTGAATGCAGGTAACAGTGGTTTTACTCAAATAGAGAACAGTATTTAGTCTTCAAAGGGACTTTTGTTTTTAGGTTGTAGCAGCAGTAAACCTTTAGAAGGACTGTAAGGCAATAAACCCTGCCTATATGCCTGCTATATTTTAAATTCCCCCACCCTAGATTAACTATTCTGAACTGCAGTGTGATGAGCATCACTGGGTCTCATAGAAGACCTGATGACATAATGCGGCCAGCTAATTACAGTAATGCCAGTAGCCAAAATGGTTGTAGCATTACTGTGTATGCCAGGCAATCCCTGCATGTTGATTATCTGTGAAAAAGCTGTGAAATATGCAGGGCTGGGACTCTAGCATGGTTCTCAAGCACCGGTGATATTCGATTAGCGAGTAACCATGAGCACCCTGATGCTCGATTGTGTATTGAGCAGTGTCAAACTATTGATAGGACCAAAGACGGCGGGTGAGGGCTGGGTATTTATTGTTTTATTAGCCACCATTTTGCTGCATTCACGTTCAAATAGTAAAAAATTGGGTTCTGGTTAAAGGGAACCTGTCACCTGGATCTAAGCCCCTACACTATCACTACCTGTCCCTGCACCTTCCTAGCTGCTCCCTATCTATCCCTCTCTTAGCTAAATCCGCCCTATAAAACTGCAGAAAAATAACTTATAACTTACAGAAGTCCCTGAGGCTGGGGACTGAGAAGGCGGCGCCAGGCTCCATTCAGCCCCTCCTCCATGTAGCAGCACACGCCCCACTGGGCGGCTTTATTCTTTTTTCATCGCCGCCTCCTCCATTTGGAATCTCCCACCTGCTTTACACCTATCATGTTGTGGTGATGCCACCTCGATGTGTCCCCTGACTGAGACACAGCATATGGGAGATTGTATCTTCTGCTCGGTAGCAGCACACACAGGGTGAGCTGCTACTGGAGTTAAGTGCTGATTGAAATCACTGACCCCCAGGTGTGCGGGTGAATAGGAGATGATATGAGCTGCCCTGGGCTGTGGGGATGGGGTGGAGTGTGTCAGGACAGCAGCAGGAGCTGCTGGGATTGTATGAGGTTCTACTCGGCTGTGCCCCGGTGTAACAGGCCAGACTAACCCCCCCGACCAGAATATACTCGGGGTTAAAGTGGCCTAGGCCAGATTAACCCCTCCGTATACCACAGCAGCTGTAGATCAGGGCTCCAAGCAACACATGGGGGCCCGAGGCAGCACAAAGTGGCCCCAGGCAGCAGAAAGTGGCCCTACGCAACATAAAGGGGCCCCAGGCAGTGCTAGGGCCCCAGGCAGTGCTAGGGGCCCCAGGCAGTGCTAGGGGCCCCAGGCAGCACAAAGTGGCCCCAAGCAGCACACAGGGGCCCCAGGCAACATACAGGGGCCCCAGGCTACACACAGGGTCCCAGGCTACATACAGGGGCCCCATGCAGCATACAAGGGCCCCAGGCAGTATAAAGGGGTCCCAGGCAGCGCATGGGGGCCAGAGGCAGCACACAGGGGCCCCAGGCAGCACAAAGTGGCCCCGGATGGCCCACTGCCTGGGGCCCCTGTATATTGCCTGTGGTCACTTTGTGCTGCCTGGGGCCCCTGGTACTGCCTGGGGCCCCTGTATGTTGCCTGGGGCCACTTTGTGCTGCCTGGGGCCCCGTGCACTGCCTGGGGCCCCGTGCACTGCCTGGGGTCCTTGTATGCTGCATGGGGCCCCTGTGTGTAGCCTGGGATCCTGTGTGTAGCTTGTGGCCCCTAGTACTGCCTGGGGCCCCTGTGTGCTGCTTGGGGACACTTTGTGCTGCCTGGGGCCCTGTGCACTGCCTGGGGCCCCTAGCACTGCCTGGGGCCCCTGTATGTTGCGTAGGGCCACTTTCTGCTGCCTGGGGCCACTTTGTGCTGCCTTGGGCCCCCATGTGTTGATTGGAGCCCTGATCTACAGCTGCTGTGGTATACGGAGGGGTATAATCTGGCCTAGGCCACTTTAACCCCGAGTATATTCTGGTCGGGGGGGTTAGTCTGGCCTGTTACACCGGGGCACAGCCGAGTAGAACCTCATACAATCCCAGCAGCTCCTGCTGCTGTCCTGACACACTCCACCCCATCCCCACAGCCCAGGGCAGCTCATATCATCTCCTATTCACCCGCACACCTGGGGGTCAGTGATTTCAATCAGCACTTAACTCCAGTAGCAGCTCACCCTGTGTGTGCTGCTACCGAGCAGAAGATACAATCTCCCATATGCTGTGTCTCAGTCAGGGGACACATCGAGGGAGGTGGCATCACCACAACATGATAGGTGTAAAGCAGGCAGGAGATTCCAAATGGAGGAGGCGGCGATGAAGAAAGAATAATGCCGCCCAGTGGGGCGAGCGCTGCTACATGGAGGAGGGGCTGAATGGAGCCTGGCGCCACCTTTTCAGTCCCCAGCCTCAGGGACTTCTGTAAGTTATAAGTTATTTTTCTGCAGTTTTATAGGGCGGATTTAGCTCAGAGAGGGATAGATAAGGAGCAGCTAGGAAGGTGCAGGGACAGGTAGTGATAGTGTAGGGGCTTAGATCCAGGTGACAGGTTCCCTTTAATCCCCTCCATCTCTCGCATAAATATTCAATCTAACATCCAATTCCTGAAAAATTTGGGAGAGAGCTTTGAAGAAATGATGAACCATTTAATTAAAAACATTTTTGATACAAATATTGGTTTTAAAGTGTTAAAGGAGTTTTCCTGTCATTGTACAGCATTTTGCTGAATAGCATTCTAATAGTGAAGGTGAGAAAGTTTTCAACCTCCAGAATAATTTAGATTGTGTTTGCCGCACTTTTATTGTCTTTTTACTAACAATCATTTCTCTTTATATTTAGAATGACTAAAATATAGATTTCAAAGATTATTAAATATATATTTTATCTCAGAACTTGCTATTTGACTATTTGCTAGTAGAGTACCTTATGTTTCTAATAATGTATATTTGCTAATGTTCAAAACTGTCTTAAAGCTGCAAAGTATAAATAGCAGGCAATGTCAAAATGCACAATCATACAGAAACCGAACAGAAAACTAGTATGCAAATTGTCTGATTGAAACTAGATTTCATAAAGCAACCAGCGCTTATTTCTTGTTCGTTTGTTTTTAACCATTAAACGCCATAAATCTTATTGAAGCGAATGTTCTTATTAAAACATTTATTTCCAAAAGGATGATGAGATTTGATATTTATTGGAGAAACTAGATGTTTATTGCACCATTACATTGGAAAATACATCTTCTTTATCATATTTTTATCTTTTTATAACTACCTAATTTTATTACTTACAGAGGGTGAAAAAAGGTTTGAAGTTCACCAATTTTCTAAGTAAATATATTTTTAAAAGTGCTATTGATATGATTTTCTAACCAGATGTTTGTAACAACCCATCCAATCCACCCAGGCAAATAAATTAAACAAAGATTAAAAAAAGAGAATAAAAAAAGGCGGCACTCACCGTGTAGGCTGGTGGAAGAATGTTTTAATCCAGGAAAATCAATCCATTAAAACATTGTTAGTGCGGTGGGAGAGGGAGTGAGAGGCCGTCGGAACGACGGTACCGTTTCGTATCGTGTAGTGATACTTCTGCGGGTTCCAGTATATACGATACGAAACGGTACCGTCGTTCCGACGGCCTCTCCCTCCCTCTCCCCACCGCACTAACAATGTTTTAATGGATTGATTTTCCTGGATTAAAACACCCTTCCACCAGCCTACACGGGAGTGCCGCCTTTCTTTATTCTCTTTTTTGAATCTCTGATTATTCTTTTAAGGCTGTGCAACACCAGGCACCGGGGATAGCCGACAGGCTTTTAGCAGAGCTCCACAGGTGTAGTACCCGGTCATTGGACTCTTTTCCTGCATTAATAAATTAAACGATAGATGTCCATTGTAGAGAGAAGTGTCCCAATAACTTGTAATTTTTTTTGCTGCAGGTGTTCGGCACTTCACTGCTGCCAGGTTGCGAGCAATGAACAAGTGTGCCATGGTGGTGACTTGTGCCCTGCAAGTACATGGGCACAGGGCAGGATAACACAGGACCGCACCCCGCCTGGTGGTAGCGTTCAGTCTCTTTTGCTCCACTGCTGATGAACCCCTGCAGCCTCTTCAGTCCCCATTCTGCCCCTGTTCCTCATCTCTTTCCTCCTCCACCACCGCTGCTCTATCGTCTAGCATCCCATCAGCCAAGGAGCCCAGGCGACCACACCATCAAGGCAACATATTGGGGTAAGTACCCACCCCTGATATCTCTGTATTAACCCCTGTATTCCCATCTATCCCAGCATTAATCCAATTCCCTGCTCCTGCATTTTCTGTACTGCAATGCTATTAATCTCTTGATTTCTATATAGTGTGAGAAGTAGACACGGAGTTAAAAGCCTGGTCAGGAGGCAGGGCGGGGTTCCTTGTACACAGTTTTTTGACTAAGCTGCAGCAGCAGCAGTGATAGACTGGAGAGGTCTAGAGTTCCAGGAGGCCGTGTGCTAAACTAACACGGTCTAGCCCAGGAGGGCTGGGAGCTCGGGGTGACCTATAACGGAAGCCCAAACCTGAAGGAACCGGGTTACTTTGTATGAACTGTATCCTGTGTACCCGGCTGCGACCCGGATTCCGGCAGCTTGTGCCACTGCTGTGTGTATCAGCAATAAAACCGGGTACTGTTTGAACTATTGCCGGGCTCAACGTGTTTCCTGACTTGCAATCCCGGCGCTGCCCCACAATAGGGACAGTTAGTATCAGGTGGGTGGGCTGCTATTATTGCATGTGTATGTGTTTAGTTAACGTGGGTAGGAAATATAACTAAGTTATTGCAGGTTTCATTGTGATTGTGTACTATTACTGTATCCCTTATTTGTGTGGTAGTTACCTTTGGCATATATAACAAATACTCTTTTGTTGTACGGTTTTGTCTCATTTAGTCACTGTTAATATGCAAAAGGACAGAAAGCATTAAAGTATCATTTGAAATTTCATACTACTTATTGCCAATGCTGACATTAATAATTAATATTCAGAGTTCCCCTTTATTACAGGTGGAGTCAGTATTAATTCCATCCTCTTTAATATTAGCAGGAACTCCTCTTTAACATCCATAAATTAAGTTATATGTAACAATGAGAAATGACACAGGGAAAAAGCATTGAACATGATACTTTGAACAAAAGCCTTTGTTGGTGATGACAGCTTCAAGACACCTCCTGTATGGAGAAACTAGCTGCATGCATTTCTCAGGTGTGCTTTTGGCCCATTCTTCTAAACAAAATGTCTAGACTCTGAATATTTCGATTACCTTTTGGGCATTCTTGCCCTCTTCCAAAATGGCATTCTCTGCCTCATGTATCCTTTGTCTTCTTGCCTTTATAAACCCCACCCCAGCCTCTCGTCAGTTCTATACTATTCTGCCTGTTTCCTGTTTCTAGTGGCTTCTCAAGTTCTCTGCCTACTTCTGCAGACATGTGTGAATCTCCTGATTGCTGCTCTTCAGTGGTTCTGCTACCTACACCTGTACCAACAGTCCTTCTGTTTCTGTCTGCTCGTGCTACTCCCCCTGCAGCTCTTGTCTCACCTGCCTTTGCTGACCTGTAAGCTGGTTGCTGCTCTGTCGCATCCTACGTTTAAATAGATGCAGAGCACAAGACTGTTCCCGACTCTGGTAATTTGCTCTGCATCTGGTTCTGGCTTTTCTAAGACTTCCTTTCCCAGGCCTCCCTGGATTATTTAATGTGTTATATGGACTGGGTTATACATCTCCATGTTTGAACTTGAAATAGACTTTCTTATTACAGCATCTCCAAGTGTAAACTGCGCTTTATAGACTGCTCCGCTGATTGTGTTTTCCTCTGAGGTTTATCAACAGACTTTTTATTACGATTTTATTCAATATCTACACTGTGTGTTTATGGACTTTGAGTTTTTCTCTGCACTTTGTTGTGAATCACCATGTGTTATAATGCAGACTTTTTCACCTATAAACTGTGTTCTGTTGTGTCTTTGCTCCACTCAAAAATACTTCTGAGTTATCCATTATAATTATTTCACAAACACTCTTCAAATCCTGAAGATTCTGTGGGCTCTGAACTTTAGTTCTTTACATAAATTTTCTGTCATATTCAAGTTAGGTGATTCACTGGGTCATTCTAGCACCTTATTTTCTTACTCTTAAACCAATTGAGAGTTTCCTTGTCTGTGTGTTTAGGTTCATTGTCTTGGTGAAAAATCCACCTTCATTTCCTTTTCAACATCCTGGTAGATGGCAGCAGATTTTTTGTTATCAATTATGTCTCTGTACATATGGCCATTCATCCTGCATTTAATTACAGAAATTTTGCCAGTGCCGTATAGTGAGAAACAGTCATATACAGGGCCAAATTTGCCCTTAGGCACTTGTGGGCACGTGCTTACGGCACCGGAATTCGGGAAGGGGGGTGGGGGGCGACGCCTGATTGTTTTTTTACTTATTTTACCGGGTTATGGCCGGGTTGGGTTGGTGCGCGCCACCCCCCCATCATCAGGCCTGCCCTTGCTCCCGCCCAGCCACCTCAGCAGGCTACTGCGATCTGAGTACCCGGCGGCCGCTGAAGGGATGTGGAGAAGGATGAGCCCGCCAAGGAGGAGACCTGAAGTTTCTGCGGAGGCCCGGGCAGCACATCGCTGGCCCTGGTCAGGAGTCAGCGGGTCAGTCCAGTCAGCGCCGATATGTCTGTGTCAACAAGTGATGGTGCCGCACTGCCGACCGTACCAGTGGATGAGGCTGATGAGCTGCAGACTCAGTCTGCAGATTGCATCATGATTGATAGTGGGCGGTGGGGTGGGTGGCGGGATAGCCCAGCTGGTACTGTCCGTGACTGTGCTGTGCACAGTACCGCCAGCAGTGCCAGCCTGAGCTGAGCCCAAACTGCTCTGACTGACTCTGAGGAGTCTGACTGACAACATGAATGATGCCAGGGTGCTTGGGTTCCAGGGTGCCTTGGTGCCAGGGTGTCTGGGTGCCAGGGTGCCTGGATGCCAGGGTGCTGGGCGCCAGGGTGCCAGGGTGTCTTGGTGCCAGGGTGCTGGGTGCCTGGGTGCCAGGGTGCCGAGCGCCTGGTGCCGAGCGCCTTGGTGCCAGGTGCCTAGCTGCCTGGTGCCAGGATGCCTGGTGCTGGGTGCCTGGGTGCCAAGGTGTCGGGCGCTTAGTGCCAGGGTGCCAGGCGCCTGGGTACCAGGTTGCTGGGTGCTGTGTGCCGGGCACCTGAGTGCCAGGTCCTGGGTGCCTCGTGGCGGGTGCCTTGATGCTGGGGTGCCTTGGTGCTGGGGTGCCTTCATGCCAGGTTGCCTGGTGCCTGGGCTCTGGGCACCTGGGTGCCAGGTGCCTGGTGCTGCCAGGTGCCTGGTGCTGCTGGGTGCCTGGTGCTGCCAGGTGCCGGGTATCAGAGACCGGAAGCCGCAGAGGAAGAAGGTGCTGGGTACCTGGTGCCGGAGACCAGGAGCCACAGAGGAAAAAGCTGCTGGGTGCCGGGCGCCTGGTGCTGTGTGTTGGGTACCAAAGACAGGGAGCCGCAGAGGAAGAAGCTTCCGGATGTCTGGTGCTGGAGACCGGGAGCCACAGAAGAAGAAGCTGCCTGGTGCCAGGTGACTGGTGTCAGCGAGCAGGAGACTGGGAGCCGCAGAGGAAGAAGCTGCCTGGTGCTAGCGAAAACGAGACTAGGAGCCGCAGAGGAAGAAGCTGCTGAGATCAGGAGCGTGGAGTCAGGTAAGGCACTGTTTCAGCCCAAGATAGCAGCCTGGGGGGACAGAATGGGATAGATGGATGGGGCAGCCTGGAACAGGGGGCAGAATGGCATGGATTGGTGGGGAGGTGGCATGGAAAAGGGGGAAGAATGGGATGGATGGGGGGTGGGATGGATGGATGTGACATGGAAAAGGGGGGAGAACGGGATGGATGGATGGATTGGGGGGTGGCATGGAAAAGGGGGGAGTAGCTGGGTGGATGGATGGGGGGATGGCATGGAAAAGGGGGGAGCAGATGGATGGGGGTGGCATGGAAAAGGAGGGAGAAGATGAATGGATGGGGTGAAGGTACATGGATGGAGGGGGATGGAGGAGAAGGTACATGGATGGTTTGGTGGATGGGGAGAAGGTACATGGATGGATGGGTGGATGCGGGAGAAGGTACATGGATGGATGGGGGATAGAGGAATAAGGTACATGGATGGATGGGGAGGAGAAGCTGCATGTAATGTGGGGGAGAAGCTACATGGAGCATGGGAGGGGGAAGAAGCTACATGGATGAGGGATGGGGGAGAGGCTGCGTGGAACATGGGAGGGGAGCGGCTGTGTGGAACATGGGAGGGGAGAAACTGCGTTGAACATGGGAGGGGAGATGCTGCACGGAATATGGGAGGGTGATATGGGAATGATGAGCTGCATGAGATGTATGGGTGGGAAGATAAGCAACATGGAATTCAGGGGAATGGGGGTGAGGATGAGCTGCATGGAACATATGGATGGAGGATGAGCTGCTTGGAACATATGGATGGAGGATGAGCTGCATAGAACATATGAATGGAGGACGAGCTGCATGGGACATGTGGGAGGAGGATGAGCAGTATCGGACATGTGGAAGGAGGATGAGCAGTATGGGACATTTAATCTGCATACACATTTATATAGGGAACGTACTGTTCTGGTGATGTATTGACGGTGGTTATGATTATGACAGGGGTTATTGTGATAATGTATTATTGTATTGATGGGGGTTTTAGTGATCTGTTGACTGGTTTTGGTGATGTATTACTGTATTGACAATGGTTCTGGTAATATACTGACAGTTGTTCTGGTGAGGTATTATTGTATTGACAGTTGTTCTGATGATATACTGACAGGGGTTCTAGTTATGTGTTATTGTATTGCCGGTGGTAATGGTGATGTAGTCATCTGGATGTTGTAATCTTTATTTTAACAGACTTGATCTTAAAACATTATAGGGCAAGCGTGCTTACCTAAAAATACAGCTGAGTGTCAGCCAAACAATTGACTAAAGCCCCAAGCACTATA
This sequence comes from Allobates femoralis, assembly GCA_033576535.1. Classification (NCBI taxonomy): domain Eukaryota; kingdom Metazoa; phylum Chordata; class Amphibia; order Anura; family Aromobatidae; genus Allobates; species Allobates femoralis. Next base: position 291,673,811 of record JARQOC010000003.1, read on the forward strand.
GATAGGTGTCCGATCACTCGGCTGGCAACGATCTTGCTCGGCTCTCCCATATACAGGAGCACTCATTCTTCCCAGTGTTCCTGTATACTGTATGGAAGCTGTTGTTAGGCCCCTTTCACATCAGCGGTTTGCTGATGTATCCGGCCGATCCGGCAGATGGCACTGGATCTGCCGCCTAATGGCCGACTTGCAGCACCTATCCAGCAAGCCGGCAGATCCGGCACTTGCTGCGGTGAAAAGAAAATGCTGCTAACCACGTTTTTTTTAGTGGCTGCAACTGCCGGATTTGCCAGATCGCGGCAAAACCGCAATTGCCGCAAGCCCCATAGAGAATGAATAGGGGCTTGCCACAAGTGTACCGCAAGTCGGCCTTTAGGTGGCAGATGCAGTAAATCTGACGGATCGGCTGGATCTGGACGAAACTGCTGATGTGAAAGGGGCCTTAGACGTCTCTGGCTGCAGTTTATCACTTAGAGGACAAAAGGATCTACAGCTTGTAATCAGACATGCTGGATCCTTATTTCCCGTGACCGATATTCAGTTAGAGCCCCCATACACATTAGACTGTCCTTGCAGGTTTAGACAACTTTAGTCTCATGTGTATGGAGGTCTTCACTACTATCTGAAGGCTATGAGCACTGACATCTGTGAACCCCTTGAGTGCTGGAATTCAGATAATAGATAGGACACACTGTTAAAAGGGAAAACCTTAAAAGACTGAACATATGAGCAGCAATCCATTTATACATTGCGGTGCAGGAGTTCATTCCTTTTAGCATTTATTTGTTGCTTTTCAGGTGGAATACTGAGCGTATCTGCCTGAAAAATAAAATGCTGTGTCTACATACGCTTAGTCTGACTGATCGAAAAGAGAGGGTGACCGCTGAAAGTGCCTAGGGCAGCACAAACTCCCAATACGAGTCTGGTCATACACCATGATGTTTCCACCTACATACTTAACTGTTGGTATGGTGTTTTGAGGGTTATATGCAGTGCCCTATTGTGGCGCCCCACTGGTCAGTGCGCCACAGTAGGGGTACTGCACCCAAAACAGAGTGTGCGGTATCCCAGTCATTGGAGGGGATAATGTCGAACTGAGGCTCTCATCCCAGTATCCCTACACCTAGATTAGGGGACCAATTGGCTAACCCATAACCAGGGTAATTGGTCCCGGTGGGAAGAGTGTTAGGGTAGAAGGAGCAGGAAACACACAGACTGATTTAGTCTAGTTTGAGGAGAGAAGCAAGGAGCAAGTCCTAGAGGGACACCATAGGGAGGGCACCTGAAAAGGAGTGGCAACCCAGACTTAAGGGGGAGACCCAGTTCCAGACTGTCAGAGTAAACAGTCTGGGGGAATCCAGGTCCACAACGGGGTACCGGCTCCGAGTCGCGGTGCAGGTGAGTCCAACCCTGAGTCACCAATACCGGTGGGTCACAGGTCTGCCAAGCAGCCACTGACCTCGTCCACAACGTACAGCTGCACCAGGTACCCTCAAACTGGGTTGAGCCCCTTAGAAAAGAGAAAGGTAACCTCATCACACCCGATGGGCCTGGTAGGAAGTGGGTTGTACAGGGCAGCGTACGGATAGAAAGGGGGCGCAAGGAAGACACAGAGGACAGTGAATGTAGCAGAAGGAGCACTTGGGGAGCCTCAGAGAGACTTTGTACGCTCTGGTGACTACCCGCCCAGCTACCCACAAAAACTGTGTGACTGTAAACTGACGTGTTACCGTGAACTATTACCAGTAAAGTACCCGTACAGAGTCATCAAGCTTCCGGTGTTTCATTCTGCTTAAGTTAAAAAGTAGCTGCTGCCACATTGACCAGCTCAGCAGCAGCACTGCCCCGGGGACCCCACTCCGCCTGCAGGGAACGTTATCAACCGGCTGCAATACCCTCGTTCCCGGTGGTCTGAAAGCTGCACTGGTGAGATCACCAGAAACTGCAGGTGGCATCACGAGACATTATATACCATCAGCATGTTTTGCAACAATAAGGTTGTGAAGATCTTGTGAAGATCTTGAGGCAGCTCACCGGTTTTACCCATTATGAAGTGTATCTTGTGTGGTACCTTATTAATGTAACATTTTTTTTACAAACTTTTTCAGTTAGACCAACTGATATTACACTGATAAGTAAAAGGGTAAAATGTTCTGAACTTTTGAGCCACATATCTCATCATCTACCACAGCTTTGAGCATGAGGTTATCTTTATTTTATAGACAATCATCTTGGCTATCTCATACATAAATTTGACTTACAATTATTTAGCATATGATTAGTTATGCCAATTCTGTCGTCACTGCATTTTACTGTTTTGCTCCTAAAAATTTAAATTAGATTTTTTATTATTTAGTTAGCATTTTGTAAATCCACCTTTCGCTTTCAACCCAGCCTGAATCCTTCTGGGCATGCTCTCGATCAGATTCCAGCATATCTAGACTGAAATCTGAACCCAAGTCTCTTCTACACATTCCCAATGTTACTGCATACTGATCAACTAATTTGAGTATGTATACGGCTTTTTCTTCATCTCTACTTATAAGAGAATTATTAGGTTGAGTTGTGGGGGCTGTGAGGGCTAATCCACCACTACTTCATTGTCATTAAACCATTGGTTCGCCAAGCTCAACATATGCTTTAGCTAAAGAGGTACAAACGGTCGTTGCTTCGCCACCTTATTGCATCGGCCAGGGCCTGCATCCTGCTTCTATGGAAAAAAACAGAGCCTCCAACGAAGGCTCTATAATTCAAAAAGATAGACAAAATCATGCTACTTGAGGATCTCACATTGATCATCAATAATTCCCAGACCCAAATCGGTTCGACATGGTATTACTAGCTAGACTTTTAAAGCTCAATGGATTACCTTTCGTGTGTGGAGGGGGTTTGAGTGTGCGCCGCCGAGGCTTTCGTTGGGAGTTACCCCTCCCAACTCTACCGTCACCTCCTGTTTAGAACCCACATTAAAGTTAGTTCGTTACCCACCCTCCCCACTTGAAGGCAGACTCCCACCCCCTGATTCCCCCTTCCCTCACCCCACTTCTTTTTCTTTTTCTTTTCTCTTCTCCTTTTTTCCTGGTTATTTTTTTTTTCCAATAAGTACAACATGCTTATCTACTTATGCTTAAATCAGCCTATTGTTTTGGCCATATGACTCACCGTTGCCGGGTTCGCAGGTCTCAGGCGTTGCTTCCCTCGTCACGGTTCCGCGCCTGAGGCTGTGGGGCCCAGTGGTCAGATCAAAGGGGATTAAAGGATGGGGATGATTCTTATTGTCGTGACGCCACCTGTGGGAGTCCAGTGATGGCACCGGCGCTGCTTGGGCCTCCGGGGGATGTGCGGCAGCTTGATGGGATGCTCCCCACAGGATGAGCAGGAGTCCCCGGGGCCAGGAGCTGCACCAGATGGAATACGGCAGCTCAGTAGTTGCTGGACAGGGTTAACAACAGTTCTAAAGAAAGGCACGGACACCAGATTCCTCTGGAACGGGTCTTTACTGTAACGGTTGGTGTGGTACACGGGATACAGTCTTTAGGTAACGGACCGGGTGGTCCCAGCAATGACTGGTTTGAGTCCAGAGCTCCACAGTGTCCCTTGGTTTATACCTGTCCTTCCTAGTTGCCGTTGTCACCTTGGTGTGCCAGTTCGAGGTACGGGGAATACTTCTGAAGGATTCCCTACCGGGTGCTATCCGGTTTACGGGGCCTGTTTCCCTATGGTGGGTATCTCGCTGACAAGACGGCTAGGTTGCAGCTGCAGTGAGGTGCTCCTAAGAAGCGGTTCCTTCACTCCGGTTTGCAGAACAGCGGTGGACGTCTGTTTGCCTCGGAACTGGTGTCCGGTGAGATTGGGCATGGGTGTCTTTTACCCGTAGCTTAACTGCTTTTGGTTGCCCGTGTTCTGGTCTGGGTCACCGCTTGATGGTGCCCTGCCGGTAAAGTTTCAGTCAGGGCTACACGGCACTGTGCAGGTCCGTGTTCCTTCTCTTCTCCTCCAACCACTCCCCTAAGTGATTGACTTCCAGCACACACTACACCTTTCACTCCTCCCACCCGGACCTGATTGGCCCTCTACCTCTAGTATGTTGTGCGGCGTATGGAGCTCTGGGTTTAACCATGTCATCACTAGGACGGAAGATATTACATCTTCAGTCAGGGATGCAATACCTTCCTGTGACGCACTCGTTGCGGGGCGCCACACTCCCCCTTGGGAAATTACACTTGTCCCCAAGTGTCACGAAACCTGAACACTACAGAGAAATTTTTATATTTTTGCAAACATAACAGAAAATAAAACACTTTTATTAATAACAGTTAAGTTAGCTTAATTTTCTTCCCCGAGGGGAGGCGGTTTTCTCTTAGAACGTTGCAAAACATTTATTTAACTTAACCGGTACTATTGCGGACCCGGCGGGCAGGTTACTGTTCATCTGCAATGTCCAGAGTTGCCGCCGGACCACTCCACTGGCAGGCAATTAAACGGGAAAAACGTCTATGTAAGAAAAGTCATTTTCAAAACTTTTAAATTAAAGTTATTCAAAGCAGGGTTAATCTCTTTACGGGTGTAATGTGCACTTGCGAACCCGGAGAGCGTACCATCCCTGATAGCCAGCATGACGCTCATAAGAGATGAGTTCTCCCCGGTATAAGTCGCAATCGGGGTGTACCTTAGGGAGGTGAGACTCCACGTCCCGATGGCCTACGAAGATCTCCTTGTACACCCCATCCTCCCGGGCAAAACCCCACCCATTGTCTAGATTAAAGAATGTGACAGTACCTGTCTTCCGGAGTTCCTCCGGTAACGGGGGTTGGCGGCGAGCTTCAGCACGAGCCCGCAGGTTAGCTTGCTCCTGGGCCCACCACTCAGCTCTGCGGCGTCGACGTAAGGCATCGTCGGGCCGGCAGGTAGTACGGACGTAGTCCCAGAGACTGGCGGCGTTGTGACGGGTTTGGAGCTGATTGTGGCTTTGTACCAGCACACGAACACAGTGATCGGTAGCAGATACCGCGGCAGCACCAGACCACTCAACCCGAGCCGCTTGCAGCTGCTCGGCGGGAACTTCCGCTCTTTCCTCCTCCTCGGAACCGGAGTGTATGGAGTCCTCAGGCTCGCTGGAACTCTCGCCGTCTTCCTCTATGATTTCGACGACCACATCGGGCTCCTCAGTAGGTCGGAATTCTTGATCGGGATCATCCTGTTGGTCAGGTTCTGGAACTGCGGGGTCTTCCTCCGTCTCATCCTGCGGGGCTTCTGGGCTGCCCGCCTCTGCTTACTCTGTCGCTTCTGCACCCGTTGGCGGTGGTGCATCAGCTCCGGTAACCGGGTAGGCCTCAATTGTTTCGGGGCCGGTCTCCGGTTCAGGAGTAGGGCAAGTAGTTAGTCTCTGCTGCACAGGCCGGTGTAATCGGCTGGCTAGGCTCACGCTCCAGCTTCGGATGGTCCACTCAGTGGCCTCCATCAACTGCACCCATAGATCTTGGAGCGCGGTCTCCCAAAACTCGGGATCCCCATCGATAGTGAGGACAGGACCCGGGCCAGGATTGCCGATGGCGGCACGAGCTTCCTCCTCGACTTCTCTCATTAGCTCGCGGAGCCTCAGGGTAGCCATCTTGCTACTCGCTGGAACTGCACCCGTAAAAACTGGAGCTGGTTCTTGGAGTGAAGCTTGTTGGCATGACCCCACCACACCTCGTTTCTTTGCATTTTGTAGTCCATGGGTGGGCTGAAGTCTTGATTGTTTCCAGCAATCGGGGTGGACAAGGATTTTGGCGCCTCTGCCATGGCCCTCCCACAAAGAGGGGCGGAGGCACGCCCCTGGGCCAGCACATTGTGTTTCACATGGCGGGAGCCGCCATTTTGGCCCAGTAGAAAAGGGTGGGAAAAGTTCTTTTTGGCCGAATAAAGTACTGTAGGCACACAATACCCGTTGGAAATGGGCCTGTTCGTATCCTCTTCGTGATCGCCAAATTCTGACTCACCGTTGCCGGGTTCGCAGGTCTCAGGCATTGCTTCCCTCGTCACGGTTCCGCACCTGAGGCTGTGGGGCCTGGTGGTCAGATCAAAGGGGATTAAAGGATGGGGATGATTCTTATTGTCGTGACGCCACCAGTGGCAGTCCGGTGATGGCACCTGCGCTGCTTGGGCCTCCGGGGGATGTGCGGCACCTTGATGGGATGCTCCCTACAGGATGAGCAGGGGTCCACGGGGCCAGGAGCTGCACCAGATGGAATACGGAAGCTCAGTAGTTGCTGGACATGGTTAACAACAGTTCTGAAGAAAGGCACGGACACCAGATTCCTCTGGAACGGGTCTTTACTGTAACGGTTGGTGTGGTACAAGTGATACAGTCTTTAGGTAACGGATTGGGTGGTCCCAGCAATGACTGGTTTGAGTTCAGAGCTCCACAGTGTCCCTTGGTTTATACCTGTCCTTTCTAGTTGCCGTTGTCGCCTTGGTGTGCCAGTTCGAGGTACGGGGAAGACTTCTGAAGGATTCCCTACCGGGTGCTAACCGGTTTACGGGGCCTGTTTCCCTATGGTGGGTATCTCGCTGACAAGACGGCTAGGTTGCGGCTGCAGTGAGGTGCTCCTAAGAAGGGGTTCCTTCACTCTGGTTTGCAGAACAGCGGTGGACGTCTGTTTGCCTCGGAACCGGTGTCCGGTGAGATTGGGCATGGGTGTCTTTTACCCATAGCTTAACTGCTTTTGGTTGCCCGTGTTACGGTCTGGGTCACCGCTTGATGTTTCCCTGCCGGTAAAGTTTCAGTCAGGGCTGCACGGCACTGTGCAGATCCCTGTTCCTTCTCTTCTCCTCCAACCACTCCCCTACGTGACTGACTTCCCCCACACACTACACCTTTCACTCCTCCCACCAGGACCTGATTGGCCCTCTACCTCTAGTGTTTTGTGCGGTGTTTGGAGCTCTGGGTTTAACCATGTCATCACTGGGACGGAAGATATTACATCTTCAGTCAGGGATGCAATACCTTCCTGTGACGCACTCGTTGCGGGGCGCCACACATATATGCATACATACCCCCAATGAAGGGGAGAGTCTATTAGATTGCACAGATTGAAGGGTCATTCCCTCCATATTGGATATATTGTTCAACACATTTTAGGATGATGTTATGCTGTAAGAATTCATGAGTGCACTGTAATGTGACCCTTGATGCTATACTTATTATTTGGCATTTATATGTTTGATGTTGTTTTCAAAATAAAAAATTTGTATATTAAAAAAAAAACAATATGCTTTAGGTAATTGTCCTGTAGGAACACTATGTTGTCCTTTTCATACCCATAGCACTTGAGTGTACGAAGAAACTAATTTTGTAGGATACTCACATATAGCTTAGCATTGAAACCGCCATCAATCATGGTCAAGCATGCAAAGCCTTTGGCTGTGAAACAATCTTGTATCATCAGGCTTCCTCCATTGAACTTGACAGTTTCTTCAATTTCTCGATCCGTTAGCCGCTTTTTCCCTTGTTTCTTCTAGACCCATTTCCACTCATCAATGCCTAGTCTATTGACTTTCGTCTCATCGCTCCAAGTCACTTGTATTCAATCTTGTACTCACCAATTTTAGTACTTTTTTGCAAACTCCAGCTGATGCTTTTTATGATGATATTGAAGTCGAGGGTTCTTCACCTTTCTTTGGCCACCATTCTAGATTTGTGTAAGTTGCATCGCTTGGTGCTTGCATGGACATCTGTAATCTCAGTATTTCAAAGCATATGATGCTCCTCCACCTGTTTGTCGCACCAGAGCTGATAGATCTTTGTTGTGAATTCATTAAGGAGGAATTCTGGTTGTGAGCTTGCTCTGGTAGCTGTTGCTGGTAAAGCTGCTGGCTGTGTGTTGGACAGTTCCACAACTGATCTTGATGATTGGCAGTCACGTGCGGATTAGAGTATATAGCGGTTTGAAGCTGATATTTCCTTGCCAGTTGTAAATGTTCCTGGAGGTGTCTACACCTTTTCCTGGTTTCTCCTGGTCTGCTGAAATCCTTGCAAGCTAAGTGAATGATTTTTGTTACTTTGTGGTGCACATATGTGTTTGTGGATTTGTTTTCAGTTTGTCTTGTTCTGAGTTGTGGGTTTGCAATTTAGTCTGCATATTTGTTTACCTGCTCTCAGTTAGGAAGTTTTCTTCCTGGACAGTAATTTCTATTCACTGTTATCTGCTATTTCCAGTATTGTTGGTATTGGTACTTGTTTATTCTTGTTTGATTCACAGAAGTTCTGCAGATATAGAGGGCACGAGTCTTAGTGGACTCAGGTTAATTTTTGAGATGGATTACTGTCTTTTGAATAAGATCACGGTCAAGTTTCAATACCCTCTCCCTGTTATTTCTGACTTGTTTTCTAGGCTTAAGGGGGCATGTTGGTTTACTAAGATTGACCTTAGGGGGGGGCATATAATCTGGTGCGAACGGAAAAAGGCGTTTAATACACCTGAAGGCCATTTTGAATATCTTGTGATGCCTTTTGGGTTGGCTAGTGCCCCATCCGTTTTTCAGTCCTTTATGCATGACCTATTTTGGGAGTTGATTGAGAAGTTCTTGATTGTATATTTGGACGTGATTTTTTCTGACGATTGGGATTCTCATATAGACCAGGTCAGGTTGGTTTTTCGGATCCTTCGTGATAATGCTTTGTATGTTAAGGGGTCTAAGTGTTGCTTTGGGGTCCAGAAGGTCTTTTTTTGGGTTTCATTTTGTCTCCTTCTATTGAGATAGATCCTGTTAAGGTTCAGGCTGTTCAGGATTGGGTTCAACCCACGTCTGTGAAGGGTCTTTAGAAATTTTTGGGTTTTGCAAATTTTTATCGTCGGTTCATTGTCAATTATTCTGGCGTGGTGAAACCGTTAACCGAATTGACTAAGGAGGGTGAAGATGTGGAGCATTGGTCTCCTGTGGCCGTTTTTGCCTTTCAGGAGCTTAAAAGATGGTTTACTTTTGCTCATGTGTTGCGCCAACCGGATGTCTCTCTTTCGTTTCAGGTGGAGATTGGTGCTGGGGCCGTTTGTCTCACAGAGATCCGGTTGGTTCCACGATGCACCCTTGTACCTTCTTTTCCTGTAAATTTTCGCCGGCGGAATGCAATTATGATGTCGACAATCGGGAGTTGCTGGCCATGAAGTGGGCATTTGAGGAGTTGCGTCATTGGTTGGAGGGAGCTAAACATCGTGTGGTGGTTTTGACTGATCACAAGAATCTGGTTTAACTCGAGTCTGCCAAGTGGCTGACTCCTAGGCAGGCTCAGTGGTCATTGTTTTTTACTCGTTTTGATTTGTAGTCTCGTACCTTCCTGGTTCTAAGAATGTTAAGGCTGATGCTCTCTCTCACAGTTTTTTGGTTGATTCTTTGGAGCCTTCGGATCCGGTCAGTATTCTGAAGGATATTGCTTTGTCTTTTTCTTCTGCGTTTCATCTGCAGTCTAATAGTCAGACTGAGAGGACTAATCAGACTTTGGAGACTTATTTGAGATGCTTTGTGTCTGCGGATCAGGATGATTGGGTTGACTTCTTACCTTTGGCCGAGTTTGCGCTTAATAATAAGGCGAGTTCGGCTATTTTAGTTTCGCCCTTCTTCTGTAATTTTGGTTTTCATCCTCGTTTTTCTTCGGGGCAGGTTGCGCCTTTGGCCTGTCAGGGTGTGGATTCTGTGGTTGAGCAGTTGCGGCAGATTTGGGATTGCGTGGTTGACAATTTAAATCAGTCTCAGGAGGATGCTCAACGTTTTGCTAACCGTTGTCGGTGTGTTGGTTCTCAGCTTCGTGTTGGTGATTTGGTTTGTTGTCCCGCCATGTTCCTTTGAAGGTTTCTTCTCCTAAATTCAAGCCTCGGTTTACTGGTCTTTACAGGATTTCTGAGATTATTAATCCCGTCTCTTTCCAGTTGACGCTTCTGGGCTCTTTGGCGATTCATAATGTTTTCCATAAGTCCTTATTGAGGAAATTTGTCGAGCCCATGGTTCCGGCTGTGGCCCCTCCAGATCCGGTCTTGATTGAGGGTGAGTTGGAGTATGAGGTTGAGAAGATTTTGGATTCTCGTCTTTTGAGACGGAGGCTCCAGTACCTTGTTAATTGGCAGGGCTATGGCCAGGAGGATAATTCTTGGGTTTCTGCCTCGGATATTCATGCCCCTGACTTGGTTTGTGCTTTTCATCTGGCTCATCCTGGTAGGCCTGGAGGTTCTGGTGAGGGTTCGGTGACCCCTCCTCAAGGAAGGGGGTGTACTGTTGTGTGAATTCATTAAGGAGGAATTCTGATTGTGAGCTCCCTCCGGTGGTTGCTGCTGGTAATGCTGCTGGCTGTGTGTTGGAGAGTTCCACAGCTGATCTTGATGATTGGCAGTCAGGTGCGAATTGGAGTATATAATGGTTTGAAGCTGATCAGTCCTTGCCAGTCATAAATGTTCCTGGAGGTGTCTACACCTTTTCCTGGTTTCTCCTGGTCTGCTGAAATCCTTGCAAGCTAAGTGAATGGTTTTTGTTACTTTGTGGCGCACATGTTGTGTGTTTGTGGATCTGTTTTCAGTTTGTCTTGCTGTGAGTTGTGGGTTTGCAATTTAATCTGCATATTTGTTTACCTGCTCTCTGTTAGGCTGGCTTCACATTAGCGTTTGTGTCTGCATGCTGATGGCATGCAGACACAAACGCTGTCAAAAGCAGGGACACTTTGATGTGTCCGCAGCGGATAATGTCCGCCTGCGGACACATCACTAGGGAGCCCGGCAGCCAATCGGCGCTGTCCGGGGGCGGGCCGGGGGCGGAGATCAGCGCCGGAGATCTCCGCCCCCCCGGCCGCCGGTAAGCTCCGGGACATGTCGGCGGGGAGAACAGCTGATGTGAGAGCTGTTTGAATCTTCCCGCGCCGACACTGAGAGGAGATGTCGGCGCGGGAAGATTCAAACAGCTCTCAGATCAGCTGTTCTCCCCGCCGACATCGCTAGGAGATTACAGGCGGCGGGGAGAAGGAGGACAGCAGAGCCTCAGCTGATCTCCCGGTGGCCGTCGGTGAGCTCCTGTGACATCACCGGCGGCCACCGGGAGATTTTTCAATGGGTCCGCAGCGTTCTCCTGCGGTGTCATGCAGAGGACACTGCGGACCCATTGAAGACAATGCATTTTTTGTACGCTTGGGGACGCTTGCTGATTGTCCAAGGTCCCCAAACGCACAAAAAAACCCAACTGGCTGCGTCCCGGGTGCGGATGCTGGACACCGGAAGCAGCAGATATCGTCCGCATCCGCACCCGAACGCAGCAAACGCAGGCACCATGCGTTCCTATGTTAAACATAGGAACGCAGTGCGCATGCGTTTGACTGCGTATGGGAACGCAGCAATACGCTGCCTTCCCATACGCAAATGTGAAGCCAGCCTTAGGAAGTTTTCTTCCTGGACAGTAATTTATATTCACTGTTATCTGCTATTTCCAGTATTGTTGGTATTGGTACTTGTTTATTCTTGTTTGATTCACAGAAGTTCTGCAGATATAGAGGGCACGAGTCTTAGTGGACTCAGGGTAATTTTTGACACTATCTGCTGTTGGAGATTTTTTGATACTATTTTAATACTGACCGCAATAGTATTCTATCCTATCTTTTTACTATCTAGCTAGTGTGGCCTCTTTTGCTGAACTCTATATTCTGCCTGTGTGTGTCTTTTCCTCTCCTGTTTCCCAGTTAATATCTGTGGGGCATGCTGCTCTTTTGGGGTCCTACTCTGAGGCAAGATAGCTTTTCCAATTTTCATCTCTAGCTAGTTCTCCGGCCGTGTTGCGGTGCCTAGGGCATAGCTAGTTACATCTCACGGCTACTTCTAGTTGTGGTATTTAGTCAAGTGTTGCGGTCAGTATAGTTACCAATGACTTCTGTGGAATCTTCATGTCACTCCTAAGTCATCGGATCATAACAGATCTTGTTATGAGCCGATTTGTTAACTCCTATATTTTGCCTAGATGTCTACCTCTTGGCTTTCGAATGAATGAATGAATGAATGGGCTTTATTTTGTACTATGACTGTCATAGAACTCACATTTTCTTTGCCATTTTCTTTAGGCTGAGAGACTGCTATCGATGAGTTGGATGATGCCGTTTCTCTTTACTTGTGAAATCTTCTTTATGGCCGCTCCTGAACTCAAGACAATGACCTTTCTATTTTGAATCCACCTAATAGCATACTAAGCCTTTAGGGAATGTGAGAACAGGTTGTAATTTGTAGTATACAAGAAGGGAAAGATATTTCAAACACCAGGAGCAAATCAGTAAGATGTGTCATGTTAATAGGTTGGGGAGAAGGGGGTATAGCCTCACTGCACACTGAACCAGGCTTACCTGGAGGGGCGTGACTAAGTGTTTACCCAGTCTTCACCAGGGTCTCTGATGGTGAGGTTGGATTTTGATGATGATAAACATCAGTTATCACTTCAGCACAGTCCCTAATTTTCCCGCTCACCAAGAGGCTGAATGGCACACAGTGAAAAGAATGGGATGGGAACCATTGCCTCTAGGGAACCTGAAGCGACCGGTGGTAAGGCCGCGGGTGTGTGTGTATGATCTTTCTCAACAGAATCCCCATACTCAGATTTAACCGGTAGTAACATTTCTTTACTGTAAAACATGTCTATAACACAGTCAACTGATCTAGCTGCACACATGTATATGGTGGGGTCTCTGGATCTTCACTTCTTCCGGGAACGCAGCTAGCAAAGAAAAAAACACAACAATGGAGATATCTTTCCCTAACTTTCCCTAAAATGACGTACCAGTCTATCACAGAAGAAGGTGTCGCTCCCACGTAGCAGGCCTGGGGATCTCACGATGACGGGTCCCGGTGCAGCGCTGAAGGGGGAAACTCCTCAGTCTTCTTCTGTGGTCTCCTTCCGCAGGTAACAGAATCTTTCTTTGTTAGTCTCTCCCAGTCTCAGGGCACACCGAGCAGCAGACGAGAGCCCACAGCAGCACAGAAGTCTCTCTCAGTCTCGGGGCAAACCGATGAGCAGAAGGGAGATCACAGTAGCACAGATGGCTCCCTTATGTCAGTCACAGCCCCTGCACATGTAATCCAGTGGCAATGTCCTGAATTCCGGAGGCAATGTCCTGAATTTGAGTGGGACCCTCGGTAAGGCAAGGTCCTGCAGACCGGGGGTTGCAGCAACGATCTTCACAGGGTATTTCTTCCCAAGAATCTGGCTGCAAAAGAGCCCTATGTCTGTCCTGGCTGCGCTCTCTGGATCTGCACTGTTTTTCTGCTTTCACTTCCTGGGTAAACAACAGAGATGGTGGGGGCTTTCCACCCTCTGTGATTGTACAGTCCACTGATGCCCCCTGGTGGACAAGTGCGGACTGTGCACAGTTCATTTCAGTGTCAATTTCAATAATACAATCTGAATTGTACACCTCATTACATACCCCCCCACTTAAAGGTTGGCAGTCCCTGTCAACTACCGTCGGTTCCCAGGCGGGGATGACTTGCTGGTTCCGGTATGTCGGCCCGTGGATGAACTTGAACGTTCTGGGGGCAACGGTTTGCTCTATGGCGGGGATCACCGCATGTCCAGCATCTTCCCATCGGCCGGCTGGGTTGTTGTCTCGCTTGCCTGTCCGCCTGTTGGTCCAGGGTGAGCTGCAACACCTGTTTCTGCAACTCTGCCACCATCTGCTTCAGTTCTTCCGTGTCACTGTTCGGGGTTCTGATACCAGTTATGGACCTGCAAGCCGCGGTATAAGTCTGGGCCTCCATGACAGGTCCTCTCGAACGTTCTATCGCTTCTTGCTTAACCTCAGCGAACGTAAGGGCCGGATTTATCCGGAGTAGATCTTGCAGTGAGCGGTTAAGGTACGGGTCTCTTAATCCAGTCACGAATTGATCTCTCAACACCAGGTCACGGGCGCCCGTACTAGCTATCTGTTCTTTTTTCCTGCAGGCTTGTTCAAGCAGTACTTGGAGGGCGTTGGCATATTGAGGGATGTCCTCCGACTCGAGTTGCGTACGCCAGAAGAACATATACCGTAATGTTCCCGCATATGTGGTCGGCCCATAGGTGTTCTCCAGCACCCGCACCAAGTCATCCAACGTACGCTGGCCCCTAACCGTCTCCAGCCTGACTGTCGTCCACGCTTCCCCCTCTAATGTTAGCATGGCCATTTCTGCTAAGGTCTTAGGATCAATGTTATACATCTCCCCCACTATCTTAAGTTGTTCGGTCCATTCAGTTACAGGATAGTTCCGTCCGTTAAACTTCCTCACCTGATTGACAATAGATGCCGGGGGAGCTGTCCGGTTATAAGTTACTACCGGGAAGAGATTCTGTTGATCACACATCCTGCCGACTACGCCAGATGAAGCGACCGGTGGTAAGGCCGCGGGTGTGTGTGTATGATCTTTCTCAACAGAATCCCCATACTCAGATTTAACCGGTAGTAACATTTCTTTACTGTAAAACATGTCTATAACACAGTCAACTGATCTAGCTGCACACATGTATATGGTGGGGTCTCTGGATCTTCACTTCTTCCGGGAACGCAGCTAGCAAAGAAAAAAACACAACAATGGAGATATCTTTCCCTAACTTTCCCTAAAATGACGTACCAGTCTATCACAGAAGAAGGTGTCGCTCCCACGTAGCAGGCCTGGGGATCTCACGATGACGGGTCCCGGTGCAGCGCTGAAGGGGGAAACTCCTCAGTCTTCTTCTGTGGTCTCCTTCCGCAGGTAACAGAATCTTTCTTTGTTAGTCTCTCCCAGTCTCAGGGCACACCGAGCAGCAGACGGGAGCCCACAGCAGCACAGAAGTCTCTCTCAGTCTCGGGGGAAACCGATGAGCAGAAGGGAGATCACAGTAGCACAGATGGCTCCCTTATGTCAGTCACAGCCCCTGCACATGTAATCCAGTGGCAATGTCCTGAATTCCGGAGGCAATGTCCTGAATTTGAGTGGGACCCTCGGTAAGGCAAGGTCCTGCAGACCGGGGGTTGCAGCAACGATCTTCACAGGGTATTTCTTCCCAAGAATCTGGCTGCAAAAGAGCCCTATGTCTGTCCTGGCTGCGCTCTCTGGATCTGCACTGTTTTTCTGCTTTCACTTCCTGGGTAAACAACAGAGATGGTGGGGGCTTTCCACCCTCTGTGATTGTACAGTCCACTGATGCCCCCTGGTGGACAAGTGCGGACTGTGCACAGTTCATTTCAGTGTCAATTTCAATAATACAATCTGAATTGTACACCTCATTACAAACCACAAGAAGGGAAACCCCTGTCATTTAAACTAACCAAACCTGAGCTCCCGACTTCACTAGACAAGTTCTTTTGCCTGTGCGGCGATCACATGCCTATCCATGTCTTACTGTCTACTCAAGACCCTGTCTAGTGAGCAAACTTGTTGACTCCTATATTTTACCTAGATATCTACCTCATGGCTTTTAAATGCATGAATGAATCGGCTTAATTTTGGATTCAAACTGTCATAGAATGCACAAGATTCAGTTTGGCAATTTTCTAGGCCGAGAGACCCCTGTCACTTAAACTAACCAACCCTGAGCTCCCAACGTCCCTAGACAAGTTCTTTCACCTGTGGGGTGATCATGTGCCTATCTGTGTCTTACTCTAATCATGACCGTGTCTAGTGAGCAGGGCAGCAGGAACTCTAGTCCTGCTTTAGAATAATTGCAGAGGGAGAGAAATTGCAAATAGGGTCTTATCTCAAATAAATTTAAATATCATGCAAAATGGTTCTGCTCATCTTCGCAGTTTGTGAGAGTTACAACCACTAAAACACGTATAGTCACCAGATGCTGCATCAGGGCATATGATGTGTGCCATGAGGAAGTAGCAAGCCAGCTACTATACAAATATCTGCATTATGGTATTTGATCAGCAGTGCTCATCGTAAAATCCATATCTCTATCTGTGGTGAGCTGTAGGATAATGGCACAAATGGTATTAGATTGACAAGAGTAAAAGTAACTGCATTCAGTTAACATACATTTGAAACAACAAATAAACAGATGGATAAAAAAGGGGAAGGAAAGTGAAATAAATGAAAAGGGAGTTAATGCATAGGAAGACATCAAACTTCCAAGCAGTCATTTCCAGGAGGTTTTCTTTGCATGGCTAACAAGTCCACATCAGGACCTGAGATAGCAAGCTATCACTGTCAACTACTAAGGTAAAGTGGAGAGCATATATACCAGAGAAAAGTGGAGAAATCAGAACAGCAGAGACAACTTAGGTTATAAAGTCAAGGAAGATTGGAAGATTGAAAGGTACTGCTTCAACTTAGCAGCTCCATCACAAAGAATGTCTGCACAGTTAAGTGGAACTCAAAGGAGATCCAACCAGTGCAGAAATGCGTTTAACCAAGCACTGTGACCTTCTAACCCTCAGAATAGGGGAGGCCTCTCTCTGTCACGATATTTATGGGATAGTACCTCCCTCCAAAGACGGAGCTCTGGACTCTCATGACCAAGTTTATCTAGTTTTGAGACATAATAGGACCAGACCAGCCCAGTCGCATAAACATCAGATGCTGATACCCACATTCTCTCCTGAGGGTCATAACCCTTACAATGTGGGTGAAATGCAGGTGTAAGTGAGAGATGAATACCTACACAAGCACAAAATGTCTTCCAGACCTTCAAAATAACTTGCGTCACACGGACAGAAACAATATCAGAGGGGAGCCCATGAAGTGTCACAATCTTATTAATGAAAACTTGTGACAAAGTTTTAGTACTCGAAAGTGTGGATAACGCAATAAAGTGAGCCATGTTACTAACTCTATCCAAAGCCACTAGTATTACTGTTTTAGCTGTGTGGCAGATCAGTGATAAAATCTACCAATAGGTGGATCCACACTCTATGAGGAATAACCAAAGGTTGCAGGATTCCAGACGGATGAGTATGAGAGGTATTTAAACGTGCACATGCGTTGCAAATTGAGACATAATCCCAGACATCCTGATGTAACCTAGACATCCAAAAACGACAAGTAAGAACATGTGTGGTGGTTTTACAACCAGAATGACCTGAAAGAACCGATTCATAATATTTGCCTAATATTCTAAGTCAGAGGTTCAAAGGAAAAAAAAGGTTTACCTGGAAGACAAGCAGCAAGGGCATCCCCTTGGGCTTTTGTGGTGTCCTTCTCCAGGTCAGAACATATAGCAGAAATGACAACTCCTTTCTGCAAAATGAGGACAGGGTGGCCCCGTTACCCTCTCAGAAATATAATGGGACAATACATCGCTTTTAAAGGGGAACTCCAGTGAAAGAAAACTTTTTAGTACAGTTCCTGCCCTGCTACATGATGAAGCAGAGCTGTACACTACAGTTCTAGGATCTATAGATCACTTATAAATCAATAAAATCATACCTGCTCCTCTGTTCTGGCCCCCACCTCATGGAACCGTAGATATCTGTATGTCAGCTTCATCTAGGAGCAGAGAAGAGGAGGTGTGTTGGGGGCATGGATGCTGGGAGCAGCAGGATCAGCCTACATTCATGCCCCCTCACAATTCTGTTTAATGAGGGGGTGTGGCAGGGGGCGTGCAAAGATATAAGTTCCCTGAGGTGGGGGCCGGAGCAGAGGAGTAAGTATGATTTTATCGATTAATAAGAGATCTATAGATCCAAGAACTGCAATATACAGCTCTGCTTCATCATGTAGCAGGGCAGGAACTGTGTTAAAAAGTTTTATCTCACTGGAGTTCCCCTTTAATGTTTTTAACTTCAGGTTGATAACTTACAAAAGTTGAATCTGGGGAAAAAATAGAGACCACCTTGCCTGTCTAGGAGTAAGTCGCTTAGCAGATTTCAAATATAATATATTTCTATCATCAGTAATTACCATGACAGAATGTATGGCCCCTTCCAAAAATGATGCCATTCCTCAAACTTTATGGCTAGGAGTTCTCTATTTTCGATATTGTAATTCCTTTTTGTGGAAGACAACTTTTTAGAGAAAAGGCACACAGATGCCATTTAGTTGAAGACGATTTCTCTGATAGTACAGCCTCTAACCCCACTTCTGATGCATCTACTTTCACAATGAATTCAACATCAGGCTGTAAGACAATTGAAGGAGAAGCAAAACTTTTCTTTAAAGCAGGAAACATATCACGGGCTGGATTATAACATCTCAAAAAGCCTTCCCCTTTTCTGGTCATCTGTTAATGTTTAATCAATACCAAAACATTTTTGATGATCTTGCTGTAATAGTTGGCAAAATCAAGAAACCGCTGTAAAGTCTTCAGATTTTCAGGAAGATCCCGTTCAAGGAATCACTTGAGCTTTAAGGGGATCAATACGGAAACTGGTGGGTTATAATAGATACCAAAGAAATTGAAACTCCTAAATGGTAAACATGTATATTTCCAAATTTGCATAGAGTTTATTCTCCATATGTACCTGTAATACTTTCTAACGTGTACCTGGTGTGATGCTAGGTCCGGCGCATAAATTAAATTGTCATCCAAAGATACCACCACATATCTACCCACCAGATATTAGAAGATGTATTTACAAAATGCTGAAAAACAGCAGGACAATTGGTAAAACGAAATGGCATGACAAAGTTTTCATAATGCCCCTCTGGCATATCTGAAGGCTGTCTTCTATTTATTCCCCTCCTTAATAACAATAAGATTATAGGCCCCCTAAGATCCAGTTTGGTAAACCATTTAGCCTTAGCTCTGACGATCTGATTAAAAAGATATGGGATGAGAGGGAGAGGATACAGATCATGTACAATGAGACCCAATCGCCGAACCATCACATGATCGGCGCTTCCCCTTCCTACTGTTTCCTGCCCGGCCTTCGTAGACTGTGTGCCCTCGTGGACAGGGTCCCCTGCCCTCCTGTACCTGTAATGACTTGATTGTAAATGTTTACTGTATTTGTCCATGTTCTTCCCTCTTCATATGTAAAGCATCCATGGAATCGAATGGTGCTATATAAATAAATAATAATATAATAATAATATTTAATGTACGGTGATCCAACTAGGTTTTTGGAAATCCAAACAGGAGTGCAGCCCCCACATAAAGGAAAACCCTGCTTCCTCAGGAGAAAAGGAGGGTCTGATATGTCCTTTAGCAAGTTTTTCTATATTGTAATCTTTCATGGCCTCCCTCTCAGGAACTGAAATATTATATAACCTGTTTTTAGGCAACTTGGCCCCTGGTAATTAGATTGACAGAGCAATCATAAGGATGGTGAGGTGGCAGTTCCTGACTTCTTTGCTCAGACTAAACTTCCTCAAAGTCAGACAAGTACTCTGGAAAGCAACTGGTAGTGATAATAGAAATACCGGTGCTCATTTAGTTATTAAAGCAGTAGTCACTCTAACTTACTGTCTCTTGTGCCTGCCGGTCCACCACAGGATTGTGTAGAATCAGGCAAGACCTACAGGATGGGCCATTTATATGGATGCACCTAAATAAAATGGGAATGGTTGGTGATATCAGCTTTCTCTTTGTGGCACATTAGTACAGTATATGGGAGGGGGAAAACTTTTCCAGGTGGGTGGTGACCTTGGTGGCCATTTTGAAGTCAGCCATTTTGGATCCAACTTTATTGTTTTCAATGGGAATAGGGTCACGTGACATCCAACTGATTGAGAATTTCATAAGAAAAACAATGGTGTGCTTTGTTTTAACTTAACATTATTCTTCCATGAGTTATTTACACATTTATGACCACTTATAAAATGTATTCAAAGTGCTGCTCATTGTGTTGGATTGTCAATGCAACCCTCTTCTCCCGCTCTTGACACACTGATAGCAACACCGCAGAAGAAATGCTAGCACAGGCTTTCAGTATCCGTTGTTTCAGATGCTGCACATCTCGTATCTTCACAGCATAGACAATTGCCTTCAGATGAGTGATGAGGCAAACTTTTTTCTGAATGGGAAGTTAACAAACAAAACCACCGCAATTGGTCTGACACTAACCCACAGTGATAGATAACTCCAAGACTGTTGGAACACAAAAAATTTATGGTATGGTATATGGGGTTCAAAGACAGTGTGGCAATTCTTCATCAATGGAAACCTTAATGCCACTGGATATCTGAAATTGCTACATGATTCTCATATCCAGTGGCACTGAGGTTTCCATTAATGAAGAATGGCCCCACTATCTTTGTACCCCATATATCACACCATACCATCAATTTTAGGTGAATCCATATAAATGGCCCACCCTCTATAATCACTGCGGAGGGCAGACCCTCTAGCACATACCAATCGTTGGATTTAGTATGCATGGCTCTACCTGGAGACTTACATTTTAAATGACCTTAGTGAAATCCCCCTGACTCAATGGTGCAGACTCTATTGCAATAATGGGAATAGGATTAGGCAACGTATGGGTATGAATGAGTTGGGTGTCAACAAGATTGGACCACTATCCAAAAAGGCATAAACTAGCACCTTTTTTTCACCAAATAGATCTTTCCTGGCAAGAAAAAGCAACCTACCAACAGATGAAATATGTACGCACAGGTTGCTAAACTCCAAACAAACAGGTTCATTAGTTTCTTGGCTTTGGTTTTGTATTGAGGGACAGATTCATGCAAAGTGACCTGATAGATAAAGGTGTCTTCTTTAGTCAGTCTCTGAGACAATGGTCAACACAGATAGCAAAAGACATGGCAGCCTCCAAGGAGCCAGGGGCTCATACAGGAAAAACGTCTTTTACTCTCTCAGAAAGACTCTAACAAAAATGATTACGAAAAAGGCAGCATTTCACCTGGTGTCCATGGACCATCTGTGGGACTCAGGGCCTAACTCCTCAGCTGGCCAGTCTCCCTGGAGAATCTGACATAGTCTCATTTCAGCCAGGGCAACACGGTCGTGATCGTCATAAATGAGTCACAGAACACTAAAAAAATTCTCAACCATCTGGAGCGACTGAGAACTGAGTGGGAGCATGAAAGCTCAGGCTTGAAGATAGGAAATAGCTCTCCCCACATGCTGCTCCTCAGTATCTGAGGAGTGCAGTCAAAGCTCAAAGTAAAGTTTACAAGCCTCCCTAAAAGCAACAAACTTATACAGACCTCCAGAGCACCTATCCGTCAATGACAATTTAGTTTTAGATGGCAACTGCCCAGTAGTAGCAAAACCCAGTGTCTGTGAGGGGCACTGCAATATCACAGGACCCCTTTAAAAAAAGTCCAGGTGGGTCCACTGAACCTGAACATCGGCGGGTCCGCCCTTTACTAATTTTAAACCTTTAAAATTGGTTTCAGAGAAATTTAACTGTAAATAAATGTATAAATACCTTTAATTCGCAAATAATTTCTTTGTCTAGGCAGGAAATCACTTTAGAATAAAAATGTCGCTGTCCTATTACATTGATAAAAACTTGTCATAGAATGTTGGGACTGGTGACCATGAGCATGTTTAGCAGAAGGACCACACCCTCTTTTTATGTGTAAAAAGCTGTGCTCCCAAAGGATATTTTGATCTAATACTGGAGACATCAAGAATCCTGGGGAAAGAAAAGACTGATCACCCTGTTTTTCTAATTTAATGTGGAGATTAGAGATGAGTGGACTTGTGGTAGTTGATGTTCTGGCGGTTCAGCCCAACATTTTTGTAAAGTTCTGTTCTGGACCTAAACTTGACCCAAACCTCATTGGAACTCACTGATTGGGCAGTTTTGATCTCTGTCCACATACAGCAGCCATTATTTGCTTGTGAAGGAAGGGCAGGGTTTTGTCATTTTCATATTTTCTTACACATTATATATGATAGCTCTGATTTTCCCTCAATGTGAGCCATTCAAACACTGCAAACGGCTTGCTCTGGACCAAGCACTGAGAATACCCGAGCAAAGCTATGCTTGCTTCAAAGATTTGCATATGTAAATCACCCGAACTCTGATTCGGAACACTGAAAATTTTCTAAAAGTCTGTGTTTGGTACAAACTCTGAACTTTAAAGGGAACCTGTCAGCTAATTTATGCCTCCCCAGCTATCACTGTCTGTCCCTGCAGCTTTAGGCTGCGTGCACACGATCTGTATACGCAGCGTTTTGGACGCAGCGTCTTGCCGCTGCGTCCAAAACGCTGCGTTGTACAGTATAGGCATAGTGGCTGGGATTTGCAGAAATCCCATCCTCACTATGCTTAACCCGACCAATGCGATCTGACAGCTGCGGTGCGGGTTGCCACCATTCTGCTCCTCCTCCCCGCATGTTCATTTCATGCTGCAAAGTCCCATCGGTGCCTGCAGGAAGAAGCCGCCCTGTACGTGCCGCACATGGTGAGTACAGGGTGGCTGCGATCTCCCTGTGGACCCGCGGCTTCACTCAAGTCTGGAGGAGCTGCGTCCAATACGCAGCTCCTCCGACCGTGAGCACTCAGCATAATAATACCAGTCTAATCATCCCTGTCTGAGCTCATAGTGTGAAAGGTGAAAGAAAAGCATTTATACACTTACATTTCCTTATGCAATGAGGCCGTCAGTCTCCAGCTTGGAGGACGGAGACTATTTGGCAGGTTAATAGTTAACATTTCAGCCTTATGTTAGAACATGTTGGGAGACCTGATGTGATGTCATAACCATGTGACTACAATAGGCAGAACTAAGTCCCTATAATTAATATGAGTTTGCTCGCTTAGCTCCACCCACTATGGTCACATGATCGTTGCACCACACAGGTCCTTTAGCCATGCAAGTTAATAGTGAGTTAACTATTATCCTGCCAGACAGTCTTCCTCTTCAAGGTGTAGACTGAAATGTAAGTGTATAAATGCTTTTTTTTCACCTTTAACATTACACTCTGAGTTCAGACAGGAATGGTTACAATAGTACTATGAAGCTGCAGTTACAGATAGTGATAGCTGGGGGGACATAAACCACCTGACAGGTTCCCTTTAAGGTCAGGTTCACTCATCCTTACTGGAGGCACCAGAATACCGTCCCACTGGCGTGTACAGACGGGAACAGTATAGAAGCAAATCCTGGCGTAGGGAGGGGCAGATGGGTCACCTCCTGACACTCACCTGTGTCTTACCTTGAGCTTCCTAACGTCACTATATGGGTCCTTCCCCAATCGCCGTCATGTGCCTAGGCCCTCTTGCCCTGAATTAACCCTGGTTAGTGCGCTGGCTGGCTGGCAAGGATGCTAACCACACCTCTACAAATAATACAACACAAGGAAGAGGTAAACAAACAGAGAGGGAATAGACACAGACAGAAAAGCATATAATATTGGTAAATAAACTACCAGGAAGAACTACACATGGTACTCACCTAAGGCCTCATGAAATGTCCACTTCAGGGCCGGGGAAGAGTCGTACCTGGCAGTTACTAGTTGTTCTCACTTTACTTCTCAGTTCTTTTCACGGACAGACGGTGCCGAGATCTTGTCCCGTGACCCTGGCGGTGTCATTTAATAAAAGGGGTGATGTTAGGGAAAGTCTGAGGGGATAGGGGTATTCGTGACTCCACCTGTGGTATGCGGCCAGGGCGGCCGCTGCTGCTGCAGAACCTCTGTGAATCATGGCCGACAGTTTAGATAGTCCCGCTCTCCCGCAGGTGGAGCGCAGTCCCCAGAGCAGTGGAATGATTCCCTTGGCTTGTACCTTGGCAGACGCTCACTTGATCATCAGTACCTTTGATGTTTCAGGTGGCCTCCGTGGCCGATGGTCGCCGCTAAATAAAGTCTCACACACCACAGCTGCAGTCCCGTTACTTTTACTTCTGGTGTTAAACATGTCCGCCGGGTACGCTCTCTGCTAGTCTATAGTACTTGTTCTTTCTCCAGAGCCGGGTCGGTACAGTCGAGCCACAGTTGGTGCCCTTTCTCTACTCTCTCTGTGTTACAGTCTCTAGTGGGTTTCGTCTCTGGGCGTTATAAGGGGTAACTTTCATCTGAGGCGAGCGAGTCGTTGCTCTGCCCCCCAGGCTCTCAATGCTCTCCGCCGTACAGAGCTCAGGTACTGGTGGCCAAGGGTGCTTCTGTGTGTCCTGGACACCATTAGGATCTCTCCAGGGCACTGTTCTCTAGTTCGGCCATCTTTCCCAAAAATGTGTCGGGTGTTTGGCCACAACTCCTGTTAGAAGTCTGAGGCTTGAAGCTTCCGCACCGTCTGCAGGGCTGGTCCCTGTGTCCTCGACCAACCCCTCTGTCTGTTCAGATTCAGGAGTACGGGGGTCGCTGCGTCTTCCGCACCCTAAGGGTACCTTTACACGTGGCAAATTTTCTAGGAATTTCACTGGCAACTTACTGGTTGCAGTGAAATCATGGACACATTGTTCTATCTTGTTGCTGTGTACCAGTAAGTTGCCAGTGAAATTCCTATTAAAGTTGCCGTGTGTAAAGGTACCTTTAGGGTTCTTCTCTCCATCTCTACTGGGCTGTTCTCTCCCTCCCATGGGTGAGTGGGGTGGTATAGCTTCAAAGCACGGGAGTTGGCACCACACCAGCTCTACACTCCCGACTACCACTCCTCACTCCTAACTCTGTAACTCCGACTCTCCAACTACTGACTCCAACTACTGACTCCTGACCTCGCTGGTAGCCTGCATGAGATCAGACACTTACATGCCGGCGCAGGCGAGGAGGGGGCCACACACAGCCAGGAGGAGGAACAGAGCAGCAGGAGGCGGCACAGAGCGTCTGGACGCGGGGAGAAGCCCTGTGCCTACTGTGGCACTCCTGCGGGGGATTGCCACAAGATCCACCGGTGCAAGGAGGGATTTACACCTTGGTTCGCACAGCACATCACACCTTCCACGCCAGACCTGAATGGGGAGCTCTGCTGGCTGCCTTAAGCCATTTCCCCTTTAAAACATCCAGGCCTGAGGGGAGGAGTTAGTCAGTCCCAGCAGTTAGTCTGCAGAGGAGAGAGTCGGAGGAGTGAGGAGCTGGTCGCTGGAAAGGATCCAGGACCAGGGACCACTGACCGCTGTGTTGCACCCTAGGGAAAGGGTCAGAGGCAAGTGGAGGAAACAGGGAATCAAGAAAGGGAACCAGTTAATATAGCCCTTTAGTACACCCGGACACCGGAGTCCGATGCTGCCAGCATTCACTGCAGCAATGAAAACCCGGACAACCAGGAAGAGTTAACCCCTGAAGCAAGACAAGTAAGAGACGCTAAAACTGACCAAGTACAGGACAAGGGGCCATAGGAGAAACAGGGACCCCGCAGAAGGACCTCATAGTCCGTTTGGAGCCAAGTCCGACAGGGAGAAGAAGCGGTGGGTTCAGGCTCAGGCAGGACTCATCCCAAACCACTGAGAACAGAGACAGAGGAGGCCTCATAACTTTCTAAGGTGGAAGTCCCAAGTTGCACCGGGGACCTGCTTATTTCTCTCGATTGTACCTGTTACCTTGTGTGGCGCTCCACTATGTAGGTGCCACAGAGGGGCACTGCACCCGTAAAAGAGGTGTAGTAGCCCCAGCTGCAAGTGGATTTCGGGATGATAGGCGGAACCCTAAACCCACACCCACAGTTGGTCACACAGTGGGAGGTAACCGGGAGGGAGTACAAAAACCACCTCCAGGGGGGACTAGTAAGTTAGTGTGAGTGCGAGTTGGAGAGTCAGGCGGATGGCCTGAGGAAGCAAGGAGGGTCTCTCGGCTGACGGACCCGAGAACGACAAGGACAGATCCCAGATACAGAGAGCAAGTGAGGGATAGAGGAACTTGAGAGAGTTCACTCCAGGAGAGAAAATGGGTCCAGAGCTCGCACCTGTGGGAACCTTTAAGGCCCACAGAAAATACGATGCACGGGGGTATATCTATATACAGCCCCGACTCTCAAGCAACCAATAGAGGGAACCAGACACAGCCAGGCAAAGCTGCAGTGTTCAACAGAAGGTTACCCGACGGGAGAAAGAGACAGGCAAAGGAAGTGAGAGACAGCAGGAGGTCAGATCTACTTTATAGGGTCAGACTTCACACCGACTACTGGGAAACAGGGAAGATTGGAACAGGAAAGGCACATGCTGGGGGTTCCGTCCAGCTACCAAAGATCCGCTTGCAGCCACCCATAGCCACTTGTCATTTAACATCTAACTGCACTGAGGACTGTAATAACACTGCTAAAGTTCCAGTAAAGTACCCGGGTGAAGTGACTTTGACTCTGCTGCATCTTTTTTCCATGAACTTATTCCTTCACAGGATAGCTGCCCCGAGGTCCTGGTCCTGCCAGCGGGGGACCACACCATCTCAGCGCGATACCACCGACCTCCGGAGGACTGTGGTGGCACTGGTGCTACTCACCAGATACTGCAGGTGGCGTCACGACAACTACAAACTGTAAATAGTCCCCTATACATAAATCCCCTTTTTCAAAGATAGGCCCAGGACACGGGATCAGGCACGGCCGCCATTCTCCGTGACACAGCAGTTAACCCTTTGCCGCCTGACACCCGAGTACCCCAAAGCCTGGGCTCGACACTTGTCACCAGTAAAAGGTACGAAACAACGATCACTGTGTGTGTGCCTGCTTAACCGCCGCAATTCACCGCCTTGTCTGCACAGACGCGACTACTTCTACCCTCATCCATCCCCGCTGCCCTGAGGTAAAGCTCCACCTGTGGGGAGCTGTACCACACTCTGCTGCACCCATCATCACCTCAGCGGCCGGCTGCAGCGCTGGTATACCCATTATCAGGTACCATAGGTGGCGTCACGTTACTAATCCCCTATCCCACCATTCCCGCCATTGAGGGTTCAGGGCAAGGGACCGGGACCGACCAGCCGTGATTCCCCATCAAAGCCGCCATCAGCCCCGATATCCGAGTACCCCCTACCCTGTGACCGCCTAAGCTGCAATGACTCCATAAGCAGGAATGCCCTTCGGACTGACTATATTTAAGATTTCTAAAGTCTATTTCTCAGAGTACAGGGGAACTAGAGAATGGGGGACCCCTATCCTGAATTCAACAGGCATGCGCCATTCAGTGGTGCATTTAGTTTGCCAAGCACCAGGGGGGTGACAGGTCCTCTTTAAATCACAAACAAAAGCACTCCAAACTTCTCAAATGCAGCAGGACTCCAAAACTGCATGAAACACAATTCCAAGACTTCTTCAAAAGACAGGCTCCTTCCAAAGTGGACCGCATAAAAATGATTCTATCAGATTTATCAGACATGTGACTACTTATAGTGGCAAAAGAGCTGCATCTGAGGATTGAGGCTACAAGAGTCAGCTAGGGGTGCTGAGGTAAGTAGAGGCTACCCAGCTTGTTATCCACCCTGTCTTTTTAATTTAGTGCTGGAGATACCAGGTGTGGTGAGGTAAAAAGGGGTTGCTCACACTGTTGTCTACCCAGTTTTTCTAATCTAATACTGGAGGTATGTAGCCCCATGCACTGTATAATGGATTCCCACAGTAACCTCTACACTGTATAATTGTCCCCACATTAGTCCTCAATCTCTAATAGCTCACATATTTATCTCCATATTAAATGGTGGTCCCTACAGTAGTCACCACACTGTATGATGTCCCCAGTGGTCCTCACACTGCATGATGGCTTCCATATTGTATGATGGTACATTCTGTAGCCTCATGACTGCATGGTGGCCCTCACTCAATATGTTGGCCCCAGTGGCGTAACTAGAGTCTAAAGGGCCTCGGTGCAAAATTTGGACTTGGGCCTTCTCCCTTCCCCCACGTGCCCACATTGGTCAGATGTATGGGCCCATGTAATGTTCTAAATCCTATAAAAGCTCATGAATTGACCCCTCTCCCCCTTCATTATTTATTAATGTCCCTCATTCTGCTATAAATGGTCCACCTCCTGGAATATGTCCTTATCCTGGTATATATGGTCCTCCATTATAGTATAACGCAGCCTCATAGCCCTCCATATAATATAATGCAGCCTCATAGCCCTACAGATAATGTAATGCAGCGTCACAGCCCTTCATATAATATAATGCAGCATCACAGCCCTCCAGATAATATAATGCAGCGTCACAGCCCTTCATATCATATAGTGCAGCGTCACAGCCCTTCATATAGTATAACACAATAATGCAGCCTCATAGCCCTCCATATAGCATACACTGCATGCAGAATTATTAGGCAAATGAGTTTTTCGATCACATCATGCTTTTTATACATGTTGTCCTACTCCAAACTGTATAGGCCTTGAGAGCCAACTACCAATTAAGTAAATCAGGTGATGTGCATCTCTGTTAATGAGGAGGGGTGTGGTGTAAGGACATCAACACCCTATATAACGTGTGCTTAATTATTAGGCAAATGCCTTTCCTTAGAAGAGAGATTTGATGAGCTCTGAAAAGTCCAAAATTGTGAGACGTCTTGCAGAGGGATGCAGCAGTCTTGAAATTGCCAAACATTTGAAGCGTGATCACCGAACAATCAAGTGTTTCATGGAAAATAGCCAACAGGGTCGCAAGAAGCGTGTTGGGCAAAAAAGGCACAAAATAACTGTCCATAAATTGAGGAAAAAATCAAGCGTGAAGCTGCCAAGATGCCATTTGCCACCAGTTTTGCCATATTTCAGAGCTGCAACGTTACTGGAGTATTAGAAAGCACAAGGTGTGCTATACTCAGGGACATGGTAAGGAAGGCTGAAAAACGACCACCTTTGAACAAGAAACATAAGATAAAACGCCAAGACTGGGCCAAGAATCTTAAGACTGATTTTTCAAAGATTTTATGGACTGATGAAATGAGAGTGACTTCTGATGGGCCAGATGGATGGGCCAGAGGCTGGATCTGTAAAGGGCAGAGAGCTCCACTCCAACTTAGACGCCAGCAAGGTGGAGGTGGGGTACGGGTCATTCCATGTCAAGTGAACCAATGATTATTACCTCTATATTTTTAATTCTTTTAAGATTTTGTTATTTGATAATAGCATGTCAGACAATGCAAAATGTGAAGAGAAAATTTTTTTTAAAATTTATTTTTTTTAAAAATGATTTTCAAAGTTCGGAAAAAGTGCGAATTTCGCTGTTGCCTGCCTTTACGTTTCTCCTCATAACTAAGCCTAGGAATAAGATAGAGAGACAAAATAAACACCATTCTACTCAGAACTATACAGGCTTTCACCAGATATGTCACAAGAGGATCTTTGTTAATATTTTACCCATGTAATCGCAAGCGCAAAACTTTAAAACGCATTTCTGAAAAATAGGCGCGCTTTAAATATTTCAAAAACTGCCCATGTGTCTGCTTTGCTCTTAGCCACATCTGTACCAAATTTCAAGTTGGGATCGCGATGGGATCATATTTTAAAATATTTTACTATTAATAGCGTCAATGGGTCATTCCATATCAAGTGATCTAAATATTAATATTTTTTTTACCTGACGTCTTTAGATTTTTTTTATTTTTTTTCCTTTATGAAGTACTACTTCAGTTAATTACAAATTAAAAGTTTAGAATTTTTTTCTTCATCAGTTAATTTTTTACAGATTTTTAAAGTTTAAAAAAAGTGTGAATGTTGGCCTGGTATGACTTTACATTTTTTTATCTTGGGCTAGAAATAAGATAGAGAAACAAAATAAACACCATTCTACTCAGAACTGTCCAGGCTTTCACCAGATATGTCACAAGAGTATATTTGTTAACTTTAATTTTTTACCCATGCGAACGCAAACGCAACATTTTGAAACGCATTTCCGAAAAAACGTTTTAATAAAAATTTTCCAAAACTGCCCATGTGTCTTTTGTGCTCTTAGCCACATCTGTACCAAATTTCAAGTTGGGATCGTGATGGGATCATATTTTAAAATATTTAACTATTATAGTGTCAATTCAAAAATCTTGAATTCAGATCTGTTCAACCTGTGGTCTAAAAGCGTGGGGTCTATGTTTATGAAATCCATTATTTTTAGACATTACTGTATTATTTTGATATGTTACAGCTTAGAAGCAGGAGAGGACATATAGGAAAAAGCTTTGTTAGGGCTCAACCTGAGAAAGCGCAAGGTTAGACAGTGAATGCAGAGCAGATGATAGGCCAGCAGCTCTGTCAATCATGTTAAGTGTCTACCCACTGCATTCAGGAAGTAAGACAGCTCGTTCAGACCTTTCATGTCCTGACATGTCTGGACATCTTCACTCCTGACCAAACAATAGTCTGTACAAAGCCATCAAGGCTATGTACTAAAATATGGGTGAGTAAATATATTAATAGTTTAATGCTTTTATTATTAAGGGCCAATACACACAGTGCTATTCTTAGGGATCATCATTCAGAAAAACAGCCCCATTGATTTCTATGGGGTTCACCACATGCAGTGTTTTTGGAAACACTCAAGAGTGAGTGAATCACTGCTTGAACTACTTTTTAATCGCTGCAATAAACGCAGCATTTATCATTTATATAAAAAAAGCTGCCTATTTTTTCACTAGCGATTAATAAAACTAACACATATGTGGTAAAAACTTGGTAGAAAAACAAGCTGCCAAAACTGCAGCGTGTATCTGCAGACAGAAAAAACTGTGCGCGCTAGCCCTAAAACTCACTTTATAGTAATACAGTTCTATCTCAAGTGTACTGTAAATCTTTATTTTTATTACCTATCTTCCTTACTTAATATTAACTGTATTTTTCCCACACAGCAATGGCTGCTACTTCTCAAGAAACAGCATTTTATCATAGACAGTGTTGCAATCCTTTTGAAAAAATATGAATATGATTGGCGCTGGTGGCTGGCTACTGTACTCTCCAAAGATTGTGAAAATGAAGACGTAGAATTGACTTTATTGCATCCTTCTGGTCCAGCGCCATCCTTTGTGTATCCAAGAAAGCCAGACATTTTAAAAGTGCACAAAAATCAGATATTAACTCAGGCGGAGCCTAACACCGTGACAGGCCGGACATACTCTTTGACACACAAGGAAATGGCGATTGCTAGTAAGCGTTTATGGACAAGATTACATTTCACCCACTAGAAGGGACAAATTGATAAAATGCCACTTTAAAAACATACTATTAATTGTTTGATTAGTTCATAATTTATAGAACGATGAGTTAACTACTGTACTATTCTTATTAAACACTTCATAAATCACATGTTTAGTGATAGAATAGAAAACAAATTTATATGTATAAATAGGGGTTAACATTTTTGGTTCTTTTAATCTTGTTTAATCAAACTTGAGGATATGATCACCTTTCTTCTTTTGGTTTGTTCAATACATTCAAGTTGAAAATGCTGAGCGTTGCGTTCTGATGATTAAGATGTATTTATCCTGGCACTTATGGGATTTGTTTTTTGTGTTTCTTTTTTGTTGCATATAAATGTTTTATTCAATAAGTTGTGATAACTCATACAACCATAAAATAAAAAATATATAAATTTGACAGGTCCCAAGTTGAATCTCTGCACAAATATAACCAAGAACACAATGATGCCTCTCCCACTTCATTATCTTATTTCTAGCCTGAGATAAAAAAAAATGTGAAGTCATACCAGGCCAAAATTCACCCTTTTTTTAAACTTTAAAAATCTGTAAAAAATTATCTGATGAAGAAAAAAATTCTAAACTTTTAATTTGTAATTAACTAAAGTTGTACTTCATAAAGAAAAAGAATAAAAAAAAGCTAAAGACGTCAGGTAAAAAAAAATATTCATATTTGGATCACTTGATATAGAATGACCCATTGACGCTATTATTATTAAAATATTTTAAAATATGATGCCATCGCGATCCCAACTTGAAATTTGGTACAGATGTGGCTGAGAGCATAGCAGACACATGGGCAGTTTTTGAAATATTTAAAGCGCGCCGATTTTTCGGAAATACGTTTTAAAGTTTTGCGCTTGCGATCACATGGGTAAAATATTAACAAAGATCCTCTTGTGACATATCTGGTGAAAGCCTGCACAGTTCTGAGTAGAATGGTGTTTATTTTGTTTCTCTATCTTATTTCTAGCCCGAGATATGATAGAAAATGTAAAGCCATACCAGGCCAAAATTCGCACTTTTTTAAAACTTTAAAAATCTGTAAAAAATTAACTGATAAAGAAAAAAATTCAAAACTTTTTTTTTGGAATTAACTAAAGTTGTTCTTCATATAGAAAAAAAATAAAAAAAATCTGAGGACGTCAGGGAAAAAAAATATTCATTTTTGGATCACTTGACATGGAATGACCCGTACTGGTATGGGCTGGTACCATCAAATATGAACTTGTGGGACCTTTTCAGGTTGAGGATGGAGTGAAGCTCAACTCCCGGACCTACTGCCAGTTGTTGGAAGACAACTTCTTCAAGCAGAGGTCCAGGAAGAAGTCAGTATCTTTCAAGAAAAACATGATTTTCATGCAGGACAATGCTCCATCACATGCATCCAACTACTCCACAGCGTGGCTGGCCAGTAAAGGTCTAAAATAAGAAATAATAATGACATGAACCCCTTGTTCACCTGATCTAAACCCCATAGAGAACCTGTGGTCCCTCCTAAAATGTGAGATCTACAGGGAGGGAAAACAGTACACCTCTTAGAACAGTGTCTGGGAGGCTGTGGTGGCTGCTGCACGCAATGTTGAGCATAAACAGATCAAGCAACTGACAGAATCTATGGATGGAAGGCTGTTGAGTATCATCATAAAGAAAGGTGGCTATATTGGTCACTAATTTTTTTGTGTTTTGTTTTTGCATGTCAGAAATGTTTTTTTTCTAAATTTTGTGCAGTTATATTAGTTTACCTGGTGAAAATAAACAAGTGCGATGGGAATATATTCGGTTTTTATTAAGTTGCCTAATAATTCTGCACAGTAATAGTTACCTGCAAAAACAGATATCCTCCTTAGGGCCCTTTCACATCAGCGTTTTTTTAAATTTGCGGCAGATGCGGTGAAAAAACCGCATCTGCCGCAACTGCCGCATAACGGTTCCACTTGCGGCACGGTTGCGGTTTTTTCCATAGGAAGTATAGGGGGACTTGCGGCAGATGCGGCAAGTGCGGTATTGCACTTGCGGCAGGTGCGGCAGAGAAAAAAACCGCGGCTTACTGCGGTTTTTTTCTCTGCCGCACCTGCCGCAAGTGCAATACCGCACTTGCCGCATCTGCCGCAAGTCCCCCTATACTTCCTATGGAAAAAACCGCAACCGTGCCGCAAGTGGAACCGTTATGCGGCAGTTGCGGCAGATGCGGTTTTTTCACCGCATCTGCCGCAAATTTAAAAAAACGCTGATGTGAAAGGGCCCTAAGATAGCCAAATCTAAAAAAAACCACTCCAACTTCCAAAAATATTAAGCTTTGATATTTATGAGTCTTTTGGGTTGATTGAGAACATAGTTGTTGCTCAATAATAAAAATAATTCTCTAAAATACAACTTGCCAAATAATTCTGCACACAGTGTTCATCCTCCCCACACCGACACACTGCCCCCTATACAACCTACCCCACTCACCCAGTCACACTGTCCTCTGTACAGCCCTCCCCCCCACACACAGACACACTGCCCACTGTACAGCCCCCCCAAACGCACACTGCCCCCTGTACAGCCCCCCACACCCAGTCACACTGCCCCCAGTACAGCCCCCCCCACACACACACACGGTCAAAAACACACAGTCATGCACACACACAGTCACACACACACAATCACACACAATCACACACACAGACATACACAGTCACACACACACAAACACACGATCACACACACACGGTCAAACACACACAGTCACACACACAGTCACATATATGCAATCACGCACACACAGTCACACACAGTCGCACACATACTCAAACACAGTGACACACGGTCAAACACACAGTCACACACACAATCACACACACAGTGACACACACAGTCACACACACAGACATATATAAATATATACATCTAAATATAAGTCACATGAACTCATCACAGTGCAGCAGCAGCAGCGGCTGCAGTGTGGCGCCCCTGCGACCAGGAAGCCACAAAGGGAACTGCAGCCAGGAAGGTAGGAACGACAGTTGAACACCAACACCCTCACAGCCCACACAACAGTACACAGCAGCACCCAACCCGGAGCCTGGGAACTCTAGGCAGGCAAGGGGTGGTAGGATTTAGAGACAGTGGGTGGGCCAACAAGTAAGTCAGGTGACAGAGGGTAGATATAGAGCAGGGGGAGGAGAAAGGAGTCAGTAGGCCGAAGTAGGCTTAGCAGAAAAGACAGAAACACATGTCCTGGAAGAGTGGGGTGAAAGGGACGCAGAATCTGGATGAGCCAGTGTGGGCCGCAGAGAGAAAGCTTAACCGGAGCCAGCACCCCAGGAGTGTGAGGGAAGAGAGGGCCGGTGATATCGGGCCCTAGAACCACAGCTGAGACGCCAGACTGCAGGCGGAATAGCCCTTCTATAGAACCCGACAACACGGTTAGAGAGAGCCTGGTAGAGCCTCACCCGGAGGACTATTGCTGGGCTGGAAGTAGAGTGTCTGCTCTAAAGGGGACCATTGCTTAACCCGGTATCCCCAGACAACCGACGGGGGACCTTAGCTACACGTGAGGATCCCTACCCCAAAGGACAGGCAGCTCAGTGGCAACCCGAAGGGCCCACAGGGGTCCGAGCCACCGCCATACTGTCCTGAGTCACACACACTAAGTGAATAACAGAGAGCGAAGTAACAGCCTGAAAAGACAGAGAGACAGAGTGAGGGGTCACAGAAGGAGCAACCTGGCTGCAGAGAATAAGGGAACCCGGAAGAGAGAGTGTGCCCATGTCAAGAGTGTACTTGTGAACTGGAACTGGAACTGTGAACTGTAAAAAAGAGCTTTGAGAAGTAAACACGGTGAACCCTGAACACGACTCCCTTGTATGACTCTGCCTGAACACGACTCCCCCATACAGGTTTGCAGCAGATCCCCACCTGGAGAGCCACAGCTTGCAGGCTTCAACACTGAAGGAGGATTCCTCCAGCATCTGGAAAGTAAGTGCACCACACTCAGCACCAAGCCTGCACACTACACAATAGACTTTACCAACACTGCCCTGGGGAACCCAGTTCTGCCCACGGAGAACTATTCCATGTATGCTGCCATTACATCATCCCCAGAGGTTCTGCAGCAGCAGTGGCCCCCCTATTGGCCACACACTGTGGGTGGCGTCACGATTGACATTTCCCCTGTAAATACACCCTTATTATTGCCAGGGCCCGGGACACGGTCCGGACCAGGACCACACGTGACTTCCCCAGTAGCAGACCCGGTCCGGTACCGAGTACCCTCGTCCCAGTGGGCTCGGCAGCAGGAGATTTAAAGCGGAAGTGCCTGCCAGTCCTCCGGCAGCCGTGATCAGCTGCCTGGGGACTGGCTGGGCAGAATGCCGCTCAGTGACATGGATGTGCGTCCTCAGGGACGCACATGCATGTAAAGCTGGCGCAGCGATCGCAGGGGTCAGCGGGCTCTGGGCCCCTCTACCTCTAGGCCTGGTCTCACTTGCGACCCCTGCGACCGCGGATGGTACGCCACTGGATGGCCCACACAGTAGACCCCACACTGTCTGATGGCCCCAACACTTTATGATGGCCTCTACAATAGCTCCAAAAGAATTTGATAACTTACAAACTGAGCAATGCACTCCCTTGCCGCCCATTCATCACCGCCACACGAGTCCTGACAACCCCACTATCTGCATCCTCACAATGCAGATATCGGTGAATACATTAGTGAAGGACTGCAGTCATGATGTTGTCACATCATTGCATGTGCTGTGCGGAGAGTCAATGCACCAGGGACTGGCGTAGAGCACCGTGGGAACAGGAGTGAAGTGAGTATGTGTGTTTTCTCACGTGTATGGAATATTTTCATGTATGTAGGAGTCTATATGAGGACTCATGTTACATATACAGGGGTATGTGGGAGGTCAGAAATGTATATGGGAGGCTACATAGGGAATTATAAATTTATGTAGGCTATGTAGAGGCTCATAAATATATATATATATATATATATATATATATATATATATATATATATATATATATGAGATTATGTTTTTTTTTAAATCATTATTAATTATTTATATGCACCATTAATTACAGGGTGCTGTACATGAGAAGGGGTTGCATACAAAATATAGATATAGTTTACTGTAAACATATTAACAACGACAGACAGAGGGGAAAGGACCCTGACCTTGCGGACTTACATTCTATAGGGCAATGGGGAGGAGACAGAAGGATTGGGGTGCGGCAGCTCTGGTGGTGGTGAGACAGCAGAATGGTCATTGCAGGCTGTAAGTTTTCTTGAAGAGATGGGTTTTCAGGTTCCGTCTGTAGGATCCGAGTGTGGTGGATAATCGTACGTGTTGGGGCACACAATTCCAGAGGATGGGGGATATTCGGGAGAAATCTTGCAGGCAGTTGTGTGAGGAACGAATAAGTGTGGAGGAGAGAAGGAGGTCTTGGGAGGATCAAAGATTACGTGAGGGAAGATACTGAGAGATTAGTTTGGAGATATAGGCAGGGGATAGGTTGTGGATGGCTTTGTAGGTCAGTGTTAGTAGCTTGAACTGGATTCATTGAGGAATTGGGAGCCAGAGAAGAGATTTGCAGAAGGGAGAAACAGGGGAATAGCGTGGAGAGAGGTGGATTAGTTGGGCAGCAGAGTTGAGGACAGACTGGAGTGGTGTAAGAGAGTTAATGGGGAGGCCACAGAGGAGGATGTTGCAGTAATCGAGGCAGGAGATGATGAGTGTATGTACAAGAGTTTTAGTAGATTGAGGGCTGTGGAAAGGGCAGATTCTGGAAATATTTTTGAGCTGGAGGTGGCAAGAGTTTGGATGTGTGTTTTGAAGTACAGGGCAGATTCGAGAGTTACTCCTAGGTAGCGGATTTCAGGTGCGGGAGACAGCTTTATGCCTTTACCATAATAGATAGATTGGGTAGGGAAGATACATGAGATGGAGGAAAGATGATGAGCTCAGTTTTGTCTACATTGAGTTTTAGGAAGCGAGAGGTGAAGAAGGAGGATATGGCTGAAAGACACTTCGGATACTGGACAGCATAGGGGTGACATCTGGGCCAGAGAGGTAGATATGAGCGTCGTCCGCGTACAGGTGGTACCGAAAGCCATGGGACTTTATGAATTGTCCTAGGCTAAAAGTATTGATGGAAAAAAGTAGCGGCCCCAGGACAGAGCCTTGAGGGACCCCCACAGAGAAAGGATGGGATGAGGAGGTAATGTAGGAGTGGGAGTTGCTAAATGTGCGGTCGGAATGGTATGAGGCGATCCAGGAGAGGGCAAGGTCTTTAATGCCAAGGGAAGAAAGAATCTGTAGTAGTAGACAGTGGTCAACAGTGTCAAAGGCAGAGGACAGGTCTAGAAGGAGGAGGATGGAGAACTGCTTGTTGGCTTTGGCAGTGAGTAAGTCATTAGTAATTTTGGTCAGAGCAGGTTCGGTGGAGTGGTGGAGGTGAAAGCCAGATTGGAGGTTTTCAAGGAGAGAGTTAGATGAGAGGTGGGAGGAAAGTTGAGCATGGAGATGCTGCTCAAGGAGTTTGGAAGCAAAAGGGAGCAGCGATATGGGGCGATATCCGGGCATGGCATTCGGGTCAAGATTTGGCTTTTTGAGAATTAGTGTGATGGTGGCATTCTTGCAGGCAGAGGAGAAGGTACCAGAGGATAGCGATAGGTTGAAGAGATGCGTTGGGCCAATTGAGCATGTTAGTGAGGTTGGGGAGGAGGTGGGAAGGGATGGGGTCGAGTGCACAAGTGGTGAGGTGTGGTTTGGAGAGGAGATGAGTGAGCTCTCCTTCAGTGATGTTGGAGAAGGAGGTTAAGAAGGAAGAGCAGAGGTCTGATATGTGGAGGGGTTGGGGTGGTGGGACATTAAAAGTTTGCCTTGTCTGGTCGATCTTATTTTTAAAGTATGTGGCGAAGTCCTCAGCAGAGATGAGGGGAGTCGGAGGGGGCAGTGGTGGGTGGTGGAGAGAGTGAAATGTACTGAACAGTTGTTTGGGGTTGTAGGATAAGGAAGATACAAGGTTTGTGAAATAGGTCTCTTTAGCAGAGGTGAAGGCTGATTTGAAGGCAAGTGTAGCTTGTTTGAAAGCAGTGAAGTCACCTGGCAGGTTCGTTTTCTTCCAATGTGGCTCCGCGACCCTGGACTCTTGTTGAAGTTTTTTGGGGAGATTGGTGTGCCAGGGTTGCCTATTAATTCGTCGCACTTTGCCATGCACGAGAGGGGCGACCGAGTCTATGGCTGATGTGAAGGTGGCATTATAGAAAGCAGTGGCACTGTCCGTGTCGTGGAGTGAAGATATGGAAGACAGAAGTAGGAGAGAGTCTGAGAGTCTGTGAATGTCTAGATGTGCGAGGTTTCTACGGGAATGTGCTAGTGTCTGGACATGGGGGGCAGGTGAGGGGGACAAAGATGAGAAAGTGAGTAGATGGTGGTCAGATAGGGGGAGAGGGGAGGTTGTGAGATTAGATAGAGAACAGAGGCGAGTGAAGATGAGATCTAGTGTATGTCCGTCTGTGTGGGTGGCAGTGGAGGACCACTAAGAAAGTCCAAAGGATGAGGTGACAGGAATTTGGAGGCTGCTGGCTAGCGGGTGCCAGTAGGGATATTGAAGTCGCCTATGATGATGGTAGGAATGTCAGCAGAGAAAAAGTGAAGAAGTCAGGTGGAGAATTGGTCAATGAAGGCAGTGGCTGAGCCCGGTGGTCGGTATATGACGGCCATTTGGAGATTAGAGAGAGAGTAGATACAGACAGAGTGAACTTCAAAAGAGGGGAGGATAAGGAAGGGTGGGGGGTGGATTGGGTTGAAGCAGCAGTTTGTAGAAGGAAGGAAACCCACTCCTCCACCATGTCTGTTGTCAGGGCGAGGAGTGTGGGTAAAGTGGAGGCCGCCATAGCTCAGTGCAGCAGGGGAGGTCACATCAGGGGGCGTCAGCCATGTCTCAGTGAGGGCCAGGAAGAAGAGGTTGCAGGAGGTAAAGTGGTCATGGATTACATGGAGCTTGTTGCAGACCGAGCGTGCATTCCAAAGTGCTCCAGAGAGAGGAAGCAGGGGGTGGGGGTCAGTGGCATTGGTTTTGACTCACCGTGGCCGGGACTCCGGTTTAGACAGGCGATGCTTCCTTCCTCCTTGTCACGGGTGGACCGTGCCTGCCGGTAGTGGGGCCCGGTGTAGTGCAGATCAAAAGTTGAAGACGTCTTGCGGGAACAGATTAAAGGGGTTTTTTAATTTATTCGTGACGCCACCTATGAGTAGTTCGGTAATCGTTACCAACGCTGCGGAACCTCCGGGGGATGGACAGCAGCAAGATGTTACGCTCCCCACAGGCTGAGCGGTGATCCCCGGAGGCTGGAGCTGCTTAAGATGTTGTGCGGCAGCTGCGGTTACCTTGTAGTGCGGACGGACAGTTCATAAGGAAGCTCGGACACAGAAAGTCTCTGCAACGGGTCTTTACTGTAACCAGCAGGCAGTACATGGTATACAGATTACAGGTAGTAGACCAGGTGGACTCAGCAGTGATGGTGTCCCTTAGAAATCTGCAGTGTTCCTCCATTCTAACTAATTGGTTGCCAGTGTCGCCCAGGAATACCAGGTCGGGTACGGGGAGGCTGCTACAATGCCCTATCCATTATGTACGTTCTGGATGTTTTGGGGAGCCTTGGATCCCTCAGTGGGTACACCGCTGGTTAGACGACTGGAAGTTGGCTGGTGGTGGGGTGCTCCTGTGAAGCTGCTCCTCCACGCTTCTGGTTCGCGTAGCAGAGGTGAACTGCTGCCAGCTTCGGTACCAGTGAACCGGCTGTGAGTTGTGGGCACGGGAGTCTTTTGGGAACCCGTGTGAATAATGCCCAATCCCGGTTGGTAAGGCCTCAGGTGCTGACACCCGACCGGTGACGGCCCGGGGGCTGCACGGGGTGCAGAGCCCCCGCTCCTCTCCAAGTTCAAGTTCTAGATCCCTTCTCTGTAGACTAAGTGTCTGTTCTCCTACACACTTCCCTAGCACTCCGCCCACCAGGACCTAGGATTGGCCCTCTGTTCTAGGTGATGCATGCAGGGTTGGATTTCTAAATTAACCAGGTCACTGCTGTGTCATAGAATATTGCGGCTGCTTTTATGGCTGCAATACCCTGTTGTGACGCACTGGTTGCGGGGCGCCACACTCCCCCTTGGTTGAATACGCTTGTCCCCAAGCGTCACACTACCCACATTACAGAGGTTTTTACATTTTATAACAGGTATTACACTTTTATTAATGACAGGTCATTGTATGCATAAAAGTGAAGTAAATAACAGGTTAACACATTGCGCGGACCCGGCGGGCGGTCGGCTGTCCTTAGGTAAAAGTTCAGGCTGTAGCCGCCAAATCGCGGTGTTATTTGCAAACAGGAAGAAGTCTCTTTAGCAGAAAAGTTCAAACAACAAAGTCACTTATGGAGGGCAGTGTTCCGGACTCGTATAGCGAACCACCCGTCACAGCATACATATCGCTCATAGGTTACAATGTCCCCTCTATACAAGTCTCGGTTTGGATGCCCTCGCGGTAGGTGCGATTCCACATCACGACGCCCCACAAATACTTCGGTACTCACACCCTCCTCCCTTACGAATCCCCACCCGGTGGATAAGTTGAAGGTGCTTACCCGCCCGGTTTTACAGAATTGTTCAGGCAATGGAGATTGGCGGCAGGCCTCGGCGCGAGCCTGCATGTTGGCTTGCAGTCGAGTGTGCCACTCCTCCCTTCGGATACGACGTACCTCTTCGTCGGAGTGGTGCGGCGTGTGGATGCAGTCACTACGGCGTGCTGGTTGTTGAACCGCTTGAGTTTGGTGGGCAGTCTGTAGAAAAGTCCGGTTCAATGGAACCGGAGAAGATGTGGCTGCGGCGGCACCCGACCAGTGCACCCGAGCGGATCGCCCGGCAGAAGGGTTCTTGGTGTCTCCCCAGGCGAACCCGGTGTAGAGGTCCTCAGCTGGGCTGTAGGTCTCGTCGTCATCCTCCTCGACTTCTCCTTCGATGACTACGTCGGGCTGCTCGGCTGACGGAGATGATGGAACGTAATCCTCTGGGTCGATGGGTGGCTGTGCTGCAAAGTTCTCCTCGGGGTCGTTGTGCAGGACTTCCAGGCTGCCTGCCTCTTCTTCTGTAGCAGCGGGAAGTAGTGTTTCGATCCCGGTCACCAGGTAGGCCTCTGTATTTGCAGAGGAGGCCTCCCGTTCAGGGGAGAAACAGGCGACAGTCTCAGTAGTGTGGAAACTAGTCGCAGGTTCCGCAGGTGGAACCAGGTATGTGTCGGCTTCTTCTGTGGAGCGTATTGGAAGCTCCGGCTCTGGAACGAGGTCGGCTGCGGGTTCAACCGCTGGAACGGGTCGAGCTGTGGCCCTCACAGGAATGATGCAGTCTATGGGCTCCGGTGACGAAGCAGGACAGGTGGTGGGCGACGGTGAGGCGGTTGAGAAGCTGGCGATGTCGTCTGGGCCTGGAGAAGCTGTATCCGGTCGGCTCTGCTGCATCGCATGATGGAGTCTTCTGCCTAGGGTCGCACTCCAGCTGCGAATCGTCCATTCCACAGTCTCTAGTAACCGCACCCGGAGGTCTTGTAGAGCCTCTAGCCAGAAGTCGGGGCTGCCGTCTATGGTAAGGGCAGGACCCGGACCCGGTTGGCCTATGGCTGCTCTGGCCTCTGCCTCGACCTCCCGCATTAGGTCTTGGAGTCTCGTGCTGGCCATTCTTTTCTTCGGAGGGAAACCACACCCGT
The DNA here is from genome assembly GCA_033576535.1 of Allobates femoralis. Classification (NCBI taxonomy): domain Eukaryota; kingdom Metazoa; phylum Chordata; class Amphibia; order Anura; family Aromobatidae; genus Allobates; species Allobates femoralis. The sequence goes on from JARQOC010000003.1 coordinate 291,715,476, forward strand.
TCAACCGGTAAGCGTTCTGGTAGAGCTGGTGAAGAAGGTCTGTGACACTCCCATTTCCTCTGGGCTTTTGTAGTCCAATCGTGGGAAAAGTCTTTGGGGTCCGCCCCCATGGTTGATTCGAGCAATCAGGGCGGACAAAGAGTTTGGCGCCTTTTGTCTTTAGCCCTCCCACGATGAGGGGGGGGTTGACTTACTCCTGGGCTTGCACGTGGCGGATTCTTGTGGCGGGAACGCCATCTTGGGCGCCATCTTGGCCCACGGTGAAAAGGCGGGAAAGTTCTTTTAGGGACGAACAAAGTCCAAATTGTAGACAATAAAGTCATTTTAAGCACATTATACCCGTTGGGTAACGGGCCTGCTCGTATCCTGTTCGTGATGCCATTTTCTGACTCACCGTGGCCGGGACTCCGGTTTAGACAGGCGATGCTTCCTTCCTCCTTGTCACGGGTGGACCGCGCCTGCCGGTAGTGGGGCCCGGTGTAGTGCAGATCAAAAGTTGAAGACGTCTTGCGGGAACAGATTAAAGGTTTTTTTTAATTTATTAGTGACGCCATCTATGAGTAGTTCGGTAATCGTTACCGACGCTGCGGAACCTCCGGGGGATGGACAGCAGCAAGATGTTACGCTCCCCACAGGCTGAGCGGTGATCCCCGGAGGCTGGAGCTGCTTAAGATGTTGTGCGGCAGCTGCGGTTACCTTGTAGTGCGGACGGACAGTTCATAAGGAAGCACGGACACAGAAAGTCTCTGCAACGGGTCTTTACTGTAACCAGCAGGCAGTACATGGTATACAGATTACAGGTAGTAGACCGGGTGGACTCAGCAGTGATGGTGTCCCTTAGAAATCCACAGTGTTCCTCCATTATAACTGGTTGCCAGTGTCGCCCAGGAATACCAGGTCGGGTACGGGGAGGCTGCTTCAATGCCCTATCCATGATGTACGTTCTGGATGTTTTGGGGAGCCTTGGATCCCTCAGTGGGTACACCGCTGGTTAGACGACTGGAAGTTGGCTGGTGGTGGGGTGCTCCTGTGAAGCTGCTCCTCCACGCTTCTGGTTCGCGTAGCAGAGGTGCACTGCTGCCAGCTTCGGTACCAGTGAACCGGCTGTGAGTTGTGGGCACAGGAGTCTTTTGGGAACCCGTGTGAATAATGCCCAATCCCGGTTGGTAAGGCCTCAGGTGCTGACACCCGACCGGTGACGGCCCGGGGGCTGCACAGGGTGCGGAGCCCCGCTCCTCTCCAAGTTCAAGTTCTAGATCCCTTCTCTGTAGACTAAGTGTCTGTTCTCCTACACACTTCCCTAGCACTCCGCCCACCAGGACCTAGGATTGGCCCTCTGTTCCAGGTGATGCATGCAGGGCTGGATTTCTAAATTAACCAGGTCACTGCTGTGTCAGAGAATATTGCGGCTGCTTTTATGGCTGCAATACCCTCTTGTGACGCACTCGTTGCGGGGCGCCACAGTTTTACATGTGAGAGGTTGCGATAGGATATCTTAGTTTGAGGAAGATAGGGGTGAGGATTAGTGGGATTTATGAGATGGGGGGAAGAAACAGGATTGGGGGATATGTCACTGGCAGTGAAAAAAAAGAAGAGAAAGAGAAAGCAGGTGGGTGAAGAAAAGTGACTGGTTAGTATTATATTTTAGTAGGAGAGGTCTGAAGTTGAGTAGGACTGCAGATGAGGTGAGGTGGTAAGAGAGAAGGGAGATAGTTACTTGGTTAGAGGGTGCAGGGGTTTGAGGATAGCAAAGGAGAGTGAGGATTAGTGGAGTGAAAATGGTGAGGGCGAATGTGAGCATGGTGAGAACAAAGCAAGTAAAATTAGAAGGCAGTAATTACTTTTACCTTCTGGCCAATTTCTGGACTACTTCTGGTATATTTCTGATGTAAAACTTAAAATGTCAAACTTAAATTATGTCAATCTGATCTGACCAAGGTCTATCCGACCTGATTCATAACTTCCGAACTTATACCATTCAAGTGCCCAGGAAATTATTTCAGGTGAGAGAGAGGGAAGGAGGGAGAAGGGGGACTCCACACAGCAGGAGCAAATTAAGACATTGGAGCAAATGGGAACATTTGGACAACTGCATCAAAGCAGGAGAAAGGCAGAATGAGATGGAAGGATAGGGGTAGGTGTCAAAAGCACAGACATATCAATATGCAATCAGTGAATTTGAAATATGATACACAGGATTATAGGGAAAAAGCAGCAGCGTACCAGTTAAAACAGAGGGAAAAGGGTAGATGCAATAGTGGGGTGCAGTGGGTTTCTGGATTAAAGACAGTTCAGACGTACCAGTTAAAACAGAGGCAATGGGGTAGATGCAGTTCTGGGGTACAGTGGGTATTCTGGATTAAAGACAGTTCAGACATACCAGTTAAAACAAAGGGAAATGAGTAGATGCACTTCTGAGGTGCAGTTGGTATTCTGGATTAAAGACTGTTCAGATTTACCAGGTAAAACAGAGGGAAAGGAGTTATGTTGAGTTTATACTGTATATACAGTGTCATGTGGGGGCTCAGAAATATATATACTGTATATATATATGTCGGGCCCCACGGGACTGGGGTACTCGGTACCGGACCGGACGGTGCTGGGGATGTCACAGGTGGCTTGGTCCGGACCGTGTCCCTGGCTCGGCAATAAAAGGGGGGTATTTACAAGGGGATTGTCACGGGTGACGCCACCCACTTGGTGCGGCCAGTTATGGGGCCGCCGCTGCTGCAGAACCTCCGGGGGTGATGGAATGGCAGCGGAGATGGTATAGTTCCAGTGGGGAGAACTGTATCCCCCGGGGCAGTAAGGGGTTAAGTCTTTTGTGTGTGTAGTTGTAGCACACTTACTTGCAGGCACTGCAGGGATCTCTCCTCCTGGCTGGTGCTGACAGGCTGGATCTGTAGGGAGGAATGGTCTGCAGATAGAGACTGACAAGAGAGGCAATTCAGGGTTTTCCAAGGCTTTACTCGTTGTTTCCTTCAAGCAGTTTACAAGTCATTTGCAGTTGGTACACAGTTCAAGTACACGGGTTCTTTCTACTTCTGCAGCCAGGCCTCTCTCTCCCTGTGACCCCTCACACAGTCTGTTAGTGTCCCTTTCCGGGCTGTTGCATTCTCTTTCTCTATGTTGTGCGACACTGGACAGTATGGCGGTGACTCGGGCTTCTGTGAGTCCTAGTATGTCCTTTGGGTTCTCAATCTGAAACTCAGACCCCTCGTCGTATTGTCTGGGGATGCCGGGTGAACTACGGTCCCCTCTAGAGCCGACACTCTACTTTAGCCCAGCCTCCAGTAGTCCTCAGCACGAGGCCCTACCAGGCTCCTTCTCTCTGTTCCTTCTGGTATCATAGGAGGGCTTCTCCGCCTGCAGTTGGTTGCTTTAGATGTGTTTCTAGGGCCCCGGGTTACACTGTCCCTCTCGGCTCTCTCACACTCCTGGGGATCTGACTCTGGATGGGCTTTTCTCTCTCCTCTGGCTCGCACTGGCTCAGTACAGATTCTGCGCTCCGTCTGTCTTCACTCTTCCAGGCAGTGTGGCTCTCTACTGCTCAGCTTCAGCTCAACCTGCTGCTGTTCTCTGGCCTGCTTCTGGTCTTTGCATCTCAGCTCACTGTGGCCTACTGAACTCCTTCACTCCTCCCCCTCACTATATACTGTCAGTCACCTGACCTCTGGTGTGCCCAACCCACTCCTCTGAATCCACCACCCCTCCGATCTCATATAGTTCTAATCTCAGGGCTGGATGTAACCTCTCTGACACGTGGGTTATGTGGGCTGTGAGGGTGTTAGTGTTTAACAATGTCCTACCTGCCTGGCTGCAGTTCCCTTTGTGGCCTCCTGAACGCAGGGGCGCCACATATATGTAGGAAGCTATTTGGGGAATCAGAAATGTATATGGGAGGCTACCGTATGTGAGGCTCATAATGTATGCAGGGGGCTATGTTGGGCTCATACTCTATATAGGAGACTATATTGGGACTCACAAATGTATAATTGAGGTAATGGGGGCTTGGAGATGTATAATGGAGGCTATGTAGCTGAGCAGAAATGTATATAGGAGGATATGTGGGGCTTATAATGCATACAAGAGGCTATGTGGGGCTCTAAATGTATATAGGAGGATATATGGGGCTCATAATCAGGGGCTGGCTGGCAAATTTCAGCCTTGGGGGCAAGCATACAGCAGTGGCCCATGAGCAGTGAGCTTCAGGGGCAGAGCGGCCTCCTAAAGCAACATCAGTTAATCTCTAAAGGGGGATAATAGAGAAAAAGAGACGGCGCAGATCTAAGTGTAGAGATTATTTGATCTTGGTCTAGGTGGTAATGATCAAAAATGCTCACCTTTTTGGTGTCTTTTGTTCATACAGTATAAGGTTTTCTCTTAGGCTTGCAGCCTTCCTCTCCGAAGGGATCAGGTCTTCTCAAGGGAGCCTGGTTCGTCAGTATATGGTTTAAATAGCACCGGACTTTGAGGAATAGCGCTTCCTTAAGAGGCACAATAGTTTCTTCCAAGAGTTCTTTATTTAAAAGTCATATATTGCAGTACAGTACAACGCGTTTCGACTTACATATAAGTCTTCCTCAGGTACATGTGATAATATCATAAGAAATAGATGTGTGCTCTCTTATAGGATTCTCATTACAACTGAGCTTGAGATGTTGGGAGGTTGGTCACCGCCCCAATCTGTAATTGTGGTAATTAGTCCACAATTAGTGTGAAGTTATTCCTCCCCTGGGCTCAGTGAAGTGGTTATTCATGAGCCCAATGAGCGGCATCAAAAACGGGAGGAACAAAACCAAAGCAAGACGAAAAGAAATATTTTTCATATAAAAACATTTTTCTATAAAAGAATTTTACATAAAATTTCATTGTGCCTCTTAAGGAAGCGCTATTCCTCAAAGTCCGGTGCTATTTAAACCTCCTAAAGCAACATGACAGATGACTGGGCAGCCCCAAAACTGCTGCTTAACCACTGGCATCTTCCCCCCTGCCCACTTGGCCAGACAACCAGCCCCTGCTCATAATACATGTGGAGGCACAAAATGTATATAAAAGGCTATGTGGTGGCTCACACTGTATGTAAGGGGGCTATGTGGAGGCTCAGAAATGTGTCTAGGATGCTATGTGTGGCGAAAACATTTATATAGGAGACAATGTGGAGCTCATAATGTATATAGAAGGCTATTTATGGCTCATTCTGTATATACAGGGTTATGTGTGAGCTCAGAGTGTATGTAGGAGGTTTTTGAGGTCACATGGTGTATGTAGGAGCCCGTGTGGTGTGGGGATTATACTCCATGTAGAGAGGCTATGTGGGGGCCTACACTGTATATAGAGGGGTTATATGGGGGCTCATACTGTATATAGGGGGCTCTGTGTGGGCTCATATGGTATGTAGGGTTGTGTGAAGGCTCATCCTGTATATAGGGGGGTATTTGAGAGCTCATCCTGTATGTGGGTAGCTATGTGAGGGCTCAAACAGTATATAGGGGGCCTGTATGTGGGCTCATACTGTATATAGGTGTAATTCAGCAAACTTGATTATTTTCAATATTAAACCTGCAGTAGAGGAGGCGACGGCAGACACATAGAAGGGGCGGAATACACAAGGAGGTGGCAGGGAGGATTGTGCCAGCAACAGGGACCTCTTAATAAGATCCCACCCAGGCGACCTCTTAACTGTAAGGTTTCTTAAGTCTTTTTTAAAGTTTACAGGGGGGCTAGAGCCATGGGGAACCCGTTCCCTGAATGCAGCAGACATGTCCTCTTTAAGTGATAAAGGTAATATTAATAAAAAGTAACTGTTATAATTAATATGTTAATATGAATATTGGGCAGTATTAACTTCGGACTAATTGTTCGGACCACCACACCACTCACAGCCTGTCATGTAGCCCCTCGGGAAAATGAAATGCCCTCTAAAGCATGATGGTAACCATGAAATATATTCTGCCAATTATGTGCATTTGCAGCCATAAGACTTCCTCTACTTCCTTCTAAAACAATAAATAAATCTACTATTCACTAAATCCTGTGGCTGCCTTAAAGGGAAGGGCAAGTAATTCACATCATACATGCTGTACATACATAAACAAATGCTACAATTTTCTAATTGTTCTAACGTGATAACTGTAGATTTCAAGCATAACTTCAAACATTGAACGGGTTGGCCGATCAAAACAATTAATCCTGTATACAAAGGATGAGTGATAACTTGCTGATCAGTGGGAGTCCAACAGCTGAGACTTGCACTGATTGGCAAAATGGTTATCTTTTTTCCCTGTAAGTATGGACTGGCAATGCACATGTGCAATAAAAGCATCATTCATTCCATATGGGATTACCGAGACCTGCATATAGCTTTTTCCGGCAGCCATGTATTGAATGACTGTAGAAGCAATCGAGCATCTGTCCTTACCTTAACAAGGATAGAGGTACCCCATAGGGAATAAAATTTCTCCACTCCGTTGGTTGATATGAGTCCAAAGAGTGGGTCACCCAATGATTGGAAAGTTATCAGCTATGCTATGGGTATGTGATGACTTTCTGATCAGTGGGTGACCCACTGTTTGGACCTGTATATCAATCAACAGATGGGTATGGGTCTAGGTTTACTTATAGGTGATGACTTGTTTTAACCAGAGAACCCGTTTAAGGGTATGTGCTCACAATTCGGAGGTGCCGCGTCTTGGACGCAGTGCCTCCAGATCTGCAAGAACCCCCGGGTGCACGCAGGGAGACCACAGATACCCTGTACTCACCATCTGCAGTAGGTGCAGGGCAGCTTCTCCCTGCATTCACCACTTCCGACTCCACAGCATGAAATGAACATGCTGCGGAGATGCGGAAGTTTGGAAACCCACACTGCAGCTGAAATAACGCAGCAGTCGGGTGAAGCATAGCACCACTATCCTGCTACAGTGTTTTGGATGCAGTGGCGAGGCGCTGCTTCCAAAAAACTGCTTTTACTAATCGTGAGCACAAGGCCAAATATCAAGTGTTCTGTGCCTCTTTTTAAAGACATGTTATATTGTTGAATACTGAATCCTGTGACTGTTGATAAGGCTATGCACACCTTACATACTTTATATGTTACATACTGTATGCTTACAATTTTCTTCTCACCCTAAAATGGAACAGATTTGAATTTTGTCTTAGCTTTAACAATATAACCCTTGCTACAGCCTACGAAAGTAACATCTGTTTTCAATACTGAAACTAAGACATTATTTTTAAGTATTAGACAGTTTCAGAAAGTGCCCCCTCCCCACCTCTTATAGTGTAATCTCTCTTGGACATCTTCATAAGAAGAGGAAGAATGGACAGGTTTAGTGTATTACGGGCAGCGGTCTTACTACTTTTTGCAGTTTATGTAACAGGTAGGTGAAATGGATATATCTTATTTTTCTCTGTAAAGTAATAAAATAACCTTTAGCATAGGTGATGCATTATAAAACAATATGAGTCTATTTACACATTGGAAGAACATTTATCATGATTGAAAAGTTTGCAGTATGTGAACAAAAGTCTGCAGTCTCCGTCAGATGAATATGATCATTGACTGAATTCCAGCACCATATCTTGAATGTGAGCATGGATGTTAAATCAGTCAACTCACTTGACAATTTTAACTGGTTATTTTCATGTTAGTCTATCAGCATTTTGCCATAATAATATATTAGCTAAACTGAATTTTGTGTTTGCTTTTACCCTTTTTTTTTGTCACTTATACAGAAAAATAAGTTACTACCAGCACAAAACTATAGTCACACTAATAAAGGGGTTATCAATTATTGGGGGTCCTACACCCAGTAGCCCCACCGATTAGCTTCCCCGGCAGTGAAGGACGTAAGCAGAACACCCACAGCTCTATACATTGTGTAGGGGCTGCTGCTATTTCCATTTATCTTTAAGCATTTGAGTAAACATCTAATAATTAGACATTACTGATGAATCAGATCAATGCCATCAATATTTCTTTCATGTAGCAATGGGTTTATTTGCGTTTAAGGTATCATGTTTGATGCAGTTATCATTTTTTTAATTGTTTAAGCGAGGAGAATAGAGGAGGGAGGAAGAGTATAAATTAAAATGTCAATTATTTCCGGGTATGACCCCCATTAAGGGGAATCTGTCACCATCTGAAATAGAACTATTTAGATATTCATTCAAAGGACTTAACCCATATGAAAATCATACTGGTTCCATAGATGTTAGTAATTTAGTGTTAGATGAAAACAGATTTTTTTATATGTGTAAGGCTGCCTTCAGACTTGCAGATGCCTCCGCAGCGTTTTGCAGAGGCATCTGCAAGTATCTGCATGCAGACCGCGGCCCCTATGTTTATAATGGAGCGCACGGCGGTCTGCAGATGCTTGCAGACCGCCGTGCACTCTCATCGCCCGCCATTAGTGATCTGTGCGCAGGCGGATGCCTGCGCACAAATCACACACTCTCTCCCGCACCAGGGACGCAACATCTCGCGTCCCTGGTGCGGACGAGAGTGTGTGATCTGTACGCAGGCATCCGCCTGCGCACAGATCACTAATGGCGGGCAATGAGAGCGCTCCATTATAAACATAGGGGCCGCGGTCTGCATGCAGATACTTGCAGATGCCTCTCCAAAATGCTGCAGAGGCATCTGCAAGTCTGAAGGCAGCCTAAATGAGACTGACATTGGCATCTCCTATGCAGGTTGGGGATTTAGATCATGGCGTGCCCAAAAGCAAGTGTTGTAAATCACCATAAGGTGAACTGCAGAATATGGTAATTGAGGGTTGGAATAGTGCACAGAGCCCTTTGGCCACACCAAAGGTGCACTCAAGCCCCACATTTTCATTAAAAAAGGTTTTATACAAAAGGAAATTAGTAAAATCTATAGTCCCCTACATGAATGTTTAAATAGTTCAAGTTCAGTTTGGGGTGAAAAGTCTTTTTAAGAAATGATGATAGTATTCTATTCTTCAAAATAATGTATTTTTTCAGGTCAATATTATGGTGGCCAAGAACATGTTTTGGTGGATAACCAGTGCAAGTGTGTCAGGGTGACCTCTAGGTTTGTCCCATCAACAGAAGATCCAAATGAAGAAATTCTGGAAAGAAATATTGAAATAACGTGAGTATAGATAACCAGTATGTATGAGAATGTATGTTAAGTTTAAAATCTTCTAGGATGACTATGAATTGGCTTAAGGTTTAGCACTATGGTTTTGCATGCAGTGAAGTCCCAGGTATGAAATTAACCAGGGGTAACTCTGCATGGAGGTTTAAGTTCTCCTTTCTCTTGTTTGAGTTTGATTGGGATTCTCAGGTCTCATCCCAAATTCTTGCGAAATTTGTTAGTCTTTTTGGGAGATCATTTCTAATATCAGAAAAGAGATTTGTTCCACTTTTCAATATATCTGATAGGAGTATATATTCTGTAAACAGCTGTATTAAATATGGAAACTATACCAGTAAAATATATTAATGAACAGGTAGACAAGGCCAGCAAAACTGCACCACCGGCACAAACACCATAAGGTAAGGTAATCACTTACCATTGGCGGATTCCTCCAGGTAGACGCTATCCAGAAACAACCACCAGCAGTGCTCACTTGAGAACCCAGGTCAAAGGAAAGTCTGGGCAAACATCCAGTGAAGATAGTGGCACTCGTCCAGGTAAGGGTGAAACCAATTTTTATTGATGCTCTTGTTAAAAGCAAACACAGAGTAGCTAGTGTTCAGGGGAGAGAGCATGCCCAGAAGGGGGCGGGACACCCTCTCCCCTGAACACCTTGCTACCCTGTGTTTGCTTTTAACAAGAGCATCAATAAAAATTGGTTTTACCCTTACCTGGACGAGTGCCACTATCTTCACTGGATGGTTATACTAGCAAAATATAATTTATAGATAATAATAATCATAGTGCCTAAAAGCTCATGCTGATTATGAACTGGTTGGATGGTCGGATTTTGGCACCATCAGTTTACCCTCAATTATATGCCACAAAGGTTCTTTTAAAAGACTTAGAGGTTTCCCACTTTTAGTAAAGTGAACCTCAAACATTTTCTGTAATTTAAAATAACAAAAACAGATAGCATTTGTCTTCTCCTTCTTCAGCGCCAGCTTTCTGCCTCTTTTCCAGTCTCAATGGGCTGCAATAGTGATGCATTGTTGAGAGCTCATATCATCAATGCAACTAATCACAGAGTTCAGCAACTTGGCTGATATAGGCAGCATAAACAGCTGAGCTCGGTGATTACCTGCAGCAATTATGTGAATTGTGACCGGGGAGGATGAGTGCTACTTAATATTGTTGTATTACATCACAGGAAATGTTATGGCTTCACATTTCTACAAGTTCAAAACCCCTTTTAGGAAAGGCTTTTTTTTGCTATTTCTTAAAGGGGTTGGCCTATTCAATTTTATTGATAGTGTATCCTTTGTTTAGGTCCAGGGCCGGCGTTAGGGGGGGCAGACTGGGCAGTTGCCTAGGGCCCCCACTCTCTTAGGGGCCCCCAAAGGAGCTGAACTGAAAATAGCAATAAAACAGTGAAAAAAATGTAAAAATACACATATTTGGTATCGCTGCGTTCGTAAGAATCTAAGCTATCAATATATGAAGTAAATTAATCCAATTGGTAAATGGCGTAATGGGAAAAAAATAAAAACGCCAGAATTATGTTTTTTAGGCCACCACGTTGTTACAATAAAATGCAATAAAAGGCGATCAAAATGTTGTATCTGACTCAAAATGGTATCAGTAAAAATGTCAGCTCAGGGCACATAAAGTAAGCCCTCACATATCTATGTATCTTCAAAAATTAAAACATCATGGGTCTCGGAAAATAAAAAAAAAATATTTTTTTTTTTTACAAATTTCTGTTTTTTTTTTTTTTATGATTGAAATAAAAATGATGTTCAGTATGTTCTTATTCTGACCTAGATAATCAACTTATGAAGTCACTCTTACCATATAACTACGGCCTGTTCCACATCTAAGATTGGTGTGCGTTTTGCTAAATTTGCCTTTCTAGCTGTTTTTACCGCTAAAAACGCATTAAAAACGCTAGCGTTTTTTCCCCCATTGATTTCAATGGGAACGCATGTAAAAACGCATGCAAAACGCATGTGCGTTTTCAAAAACGCAAAACGCATGCATTTTTGCGAACGCAGCACAAAACGCCTTCCCTGATGTTTTGGGCAGCGTTGGCAAAAACGCATGCGTTTTCTGTTTTTGAAAACGCACATGCGTTTTTACAAGCGTTTTTGCATGTGTTTCCATTAAAATCAATGGGAACAAAAACGCATGCGTTTTGATGCGTTTTTGCGGTAAAAACGCATGGAAATGCAAATTGAGCAAAATGCAGCAATGCGTTAGATGTGAAAGTGGCCTGAGCATTTAGGGCCCACTTTAACCTTTTGCCTAGGGCCCCACTTTGCCTAAAACCGGCCCTGGATAGGTCAATAATATATGATTAGTGGAGGGGTGACAGCTGGCAACCACAGCAATCAGCTGTTACTGTTGCCGGGGGTGGCTAGAAGTTCTCTGATGATTCCAATACACAACAACTTGGTCAGAACTCTGGTGGCTGTGGTGAAATACTACAGATTTACACCTAATTCACAGAGTTGATGTGTTCTGACAGTATCCAAGTAATTCCAGCTGCATCGGCAATAGTTGATTGACGGGGATGCTGGGTGTTGCACCCTCACTTATAAGATATTGATGGCCTATTCTTCAAATAGCCAATCAATAAAAAGCAGTAATCAATCTCTAAGGTTGTGGATCATTAGCTAAGATTTTATAACTAGCATCATTGGATATTGACATTTTGTCAATTACCAAAATAATAAGAATCCTTCTTGTTTTGTGCCCTTTCCTAATAGTTTCAACCAGAAGCTTCCCTATGGGTGTGTGCACACTACCTCTTTTAAACTTGGGAGAACCCACCAAGTTTTTCAAGTAGAAAATGCTTTGGAAACTCATTTTCTTCCTGGAGCAACTTTGTATAATATTTTTGGACTTTTCTTACCATAGTTTTCTACTTGTTTTTTTTCCATCCCAATTGATAATAAAGAAACCGCTAGCGTTTTGTTAAGCAAAATGCTCCAAAAGACAGCCATGCCACAAGATTGGTTAGGTCACTTCCTTTACCCACCTGGCGTTTTTAGAAACCTGAAATGCCCTTCAAGTTGTTTTACATGGAAATGCACATGTTCATACTTTGATCATTTACTGCTAGGTTTTTCAAGTAGTTTCCACATTGACATCTGCCTGAAAAAGAGGTTGTGGATATTCTTTCACTCTAGAAATTTCATTGCAGAAGCAAAAGCATTGGCAAAGCATGCAATCGAATGACTGGTCTAATGGTTTAATATGCCTCAAACTTTATTACCAATTGTTACCATTATTGTTATATGAAAACTTTATTTCATGTTTTTGCATTTCGCCCACAGGATTCCACTGAAGAGTAGAATGAACATTTCAGATCCAACGTCTCCATTAAGAACCGAATTTATTTATAATCTATTAAGCCTGTAAGATTTAATATTTTCATATAAGCTTTGATCAATATTGACTTGGAATTTAGTTTGCATTTCTACAATTACAACACTTTTAACAATTTAAGTTAGTTTTTTTTTAAGTATGCACCCCTAACAAAAATTAAATATCTTATGTTATAAGAAAACAATATTCATATGCCCTTAAACAGCATTTGGAAGGGGCTCCCCTCCTCAGGATAACCTTCCATGGCGAGAACAGATGCTCACTTTATTGATACATTGCATAAATGGAAATATGGGAAGAGGCAGCACTTTAAATTTGTTGCAAATGATATGTGACCTATCAGAGACAGGATGTAAGGAGTGGGTGGGGAATAGGGAAAGAGGCAAGTGAATTGTCTTACCTGACTGCCCTTGCAACTTATTTGCATAATATTTCAATGATTTCACTAAAACAGAAAAAACATTTCTACAAGTAAGGATTTTTTTAGCATTAAAGCACCTGTACATATGAAACGGTGTCCGGGTTTGCTGTGGTGGTTGGTAGCCATAGGCTAGTGCTTTGATTCGTCCACCTCAACATGCTACATTAGGGTATGTGCCCACAGGGCGTTTTTGCCGCGGTTTTCCTGCGGTTTCTGCATGCAGAAAACCATTGGTTTTATGTTAATTTATGCTAATCTGTTCCTGCGGTTGGGCTTCCCAGCAAAACCAATGTGTTTACAAAAACGCTGTGCACACACATTGGTTTTGCAAGTGTCAAGAACTGTCAAATACCTGCGTTTTTGGTGCGGATAGCAATCAATTGACATGTTCATTCTTTCTGCGTTTTTGGTGCAGTCAATGGGAAAAACGCAGGAAAAACGCAGCATCAAAAACGCAGGAAAAACGCACAAGAAACGCAGTAAAAACGCGCAAAAAACGCAGACAAGATCTTAGCATTTCTCCTGTCAAGGACTCTAGGATCCTCAGGTTTTCCTGCGTTCATGACTGCACAAAAAACGTCCTGTGGGCACATACCCTAAAACTGATAGTTCTGGATAAGTGTGTGCTGGTGATGACCCTTTAGTTATCTTCAGGTCAGTCCTATCACACTCATTACCTGGTCTACCGCCATCACAGATAAGGAAAGCAGACTCGTTCTTTACAACAAGGCAGTCTTTACTGGGAACACTTGTGAACAGAATGCAGAAGGCAGCACACTTCATTTTAGCTTCTGTACAGCAGAGAGGTTCAAACATAATGGTTACTGGTGACAGCACTAATCTTGTGGACGGTTTGCTAACTGACAATTGAGATAGCCCTCCTTCTCTATTGTGCAGGAACCCACTAGTCAATGTGGTATGCTGTGTTCACAGCCCGTCACAGATGGTGATCCCCTTCAAAGTCTGCTCCTAGAGCTGCTCTCACACGCTTCTACGTTGTCAGCTGGGCAGCACCCTCACTTCACTGGGTCACCCAAGCCTGAACAACACTGGACTCAGTTCGGTGCCTCTTTTTCTTCAGATCCACTCCAACGTGCCCATGTCTAGGAACACTGTCGCCTGAAATTGAGTGTCTTTCTTTAGGTTCTTGCTGCTTCCATTCTACGATGGCCCCCCAAAGCAACACAACACTCTCCTCTCCTTGTGATTCTCAAACATTAACTCCTAACTGAGCTAAAACGGATGTCTTTCCTCTCTACTTAGGGACTGACCCCTTCTTCTGTGAGCTCATCCCAACCTTAAATCTGTCTGTCCCTGCAATCAGCCTGAGTAGACCTTCACCTTTCACCTAGATTCTTACACACAGCTTACATTATATAATATCTGCACATAACCAGCACTGCTATATCTATGCATTACACTATACCTTATTATACCTACAAACAGTACCCTACATTATATTTTATGACACATTACTACTTAACATCTTCTACATTATTCCTATTACTATGCATTACCACTATATTAGTTTGCTTAACACGCTCTATGTAATGAAATCATCAATGTCTTCATGGGTGGGCACAGAACTGCATGTCACCCTTTTATAGATTGTGGTATAAAATCCTGTTGACAGGTTCCTAAAATAAATGTTTCTCTTATTTTTTATAGTTGCAAGAAATGTGACCCTGTGGAAATTGAAATTGGTGGTGAACCAGTTGTTGTTTCTCAAGGAAGCTGCAGTACTGAAGAGGATTCCTGCTACACTTATGATAGAAATAAGTGTTACACAAGCCGCGTTCCCTTCAAATTCAACGGACAAACCATAATTAAGAATGTCCCACTAAATCCTGAATCCTGTTATGAATAAAACATAACATTGGAACACTGTTTATATTAACCTCAAACAGGCAGCTCAGAATAAGGAAATATTAAAGACATGCTTTGGTTATGAATTTTCTGTAGTGCTTTTTAATGCTTCATACCAATTTAGCTTTATAGCCTTGCCTTACACAAATTATAGCCATGCCATTAATTCATTCATTAGCTACTCATACCAATAAAGGAATTGTGACATAAATTTTTTTGTACTATACTTTCGAAATTTATTTACACTATTGCCAAATTTATTTAAACTCTTTCCAAATTACTAGTGATGGGCGAATCCTAAATTACTCGGAATCGCTTGACTCTAGCGAGTCCGAGCCCAGGACTCGCTACTCGTTGCGAGTCTAGCGAGTCCAATGTTAATGAATGGGGAAGCGAGTAATAGCGAGTAGTGTGCGATTTACAAATCACAGATGTGTCTCGGAAGCTTCAGCCTGAAGCAATCCTAGTTTTGCCATTGATTTGCATTGGACTAGTTTACTGTGCAACACAGTAATCGCTGGGAAACTCGCACAGATAAGAGTCCTGTCTGCTCTGTGTGCTGGCTGCCGCAGCTCCAGGGTCCTAGAGCCCCCTGCTGCCTGATGTAGCAGTGCTGAGATTGTTCTCAGTCTGCTCATTCCCTGTGCATAGACATCTATATCTATGCACAGGGGATGTAGCAGAGAGGACATTGCGTTTTGGACTGCGTCGGACGGAAGAGGATTTTTTTAAAATTAAAGATGGCGTCCCTAATGGCTTTTTTTTTTATTTCTAATAACATTTTTTCTCTGTGTTGTGTTTTTTTTAAAACAATTTAATAGAAATTCATGGCGGTCATGTCTAATATTGGCGTGACCGCCATAAATTTCGGGCTTAGGGCCAGCTGATAATACAAAGCTGGCCCTAACCTCTTTATTACCCAGCGTGCCACCGCCACCAGGGCCGCTGGAAGAGCGGGGTTCAGCGCCAGAGGATGGCGCTTCAATGAACGCGCCATCTTCTGGGGCAGCTGCGGGCTGCAATTTGCAGCGGGGGGTGCCCAGAAAGCTTGGGCCTCCCTGCGCTGCGGATTCCAGCCCCCAGTTGCTTAGCTGTACCTGGCTAGACATAGAAATTGCGCGGAGCCCCACGCATTTTTTTTAAATTATTTCATGAAATTGATGAAATAATAAAAAAAAAGGGCTCCCCTATATTCTTGTGTCTGGCCAGGTACAAATAGGCACCTGGGGGTTGGGGGTAGCCCGTCGCTGCCTGCTGGATCCGGCTGGTTCCAGAAATACGGCGAAGCCCATGTAATTTTTTTTCTGAAAAATCAATAAAAGAATCCTAAAAAAGGGACTGCATCTTTATTAACCCCTCGCCCATGGTCCAGGGGTTAATAAAGATGCAGTCCCTTTTATTTACATTGTTTTATGGATTTGTCAGAAAAAAATTTCACGTGGGCTTCGCCGTATTTCTGGAACCAGCCGGATCCAGCAGGCAGCGACGGGCTGCCCCCAACCCCCAGGTGCCTATTTGTACCTGGCCGGACACAAGAATATAGGCGAGCCCTTTTTTTTAATTATTTCATGAATTTCATGAAATAATAAAAAAAAAATGCATGGGGCTCCACGCAATTTCTATGTCTAGCCCGGTACAGCTAAGCAGCTGGGGGCTGGAATCCGCAGCGCAGGGAGGCCCAAGCTTTCTGGGCACCCCCCACTGCAAATTGCAGCCCGCAGCCGCCCCAGAAGATGGCGCGTTCATTGAAGCGCCATCCTCTGGCGCTGAACCCCGCTCTTCCAGCGGCCCTGGTGGCGGTGGCACGCTGGGTAATAAAGGGGTTAATACCAGCTTTGTTATACAAGCTGGTATTACGCCCAAGATTCTAAATGTCAGGCCACGTTTGACCCAGCCACTAAGAATCTCCAATAAAGGGTTAAAAAAAACACAACACAGAGAAAAAAATTTATTTGAAATTTAAAAAAAAGCCATTAGTGACTCCATCTTTAATTAAAAAAATCCTCTTCTGTCCGACGCAGTCCAAAACGCGATGTCCTCTCTGCTACATCCCCTGTGCATAGATATAGATGTCTATGCACAGAGAATGAGCAGACTGAGAACAATCTCAGCACTGCTACATCATCTCTGTGAGCAGGTGGGCTCTAGGACCCTGGAGCTGTGGCAGCCAGCACAGAGAAGACAGCTGGACTCGGCTCGCAAAGCAACAGCAGTTACTTTGCGAGTTTCCCTGCTATCACTGGCACAGTAGCCGAGTCTAATGCAAGACACTGGCAATCCTAGTTTTGTCAGCGTTTGCCATTGATTTGCATTAGACTCGTGCGAGTAAACGCTGGGAAACTCGCAGAGTACCGAGTCCTGCGAGTCCCTTACTACTCGCCGAGTAACGAGTCCTAGCGAGTAGATTCGCTCATCCCTACAAATTACCCATTGGGGCACAGAAACACCTTAAAGTGTGAGTACCCTACACACTTTAGTGACAGATGTAAGAATTTACAAAAACTTTAATAAGAAACTCGTTAGAAGGGGTTTTTAAAAGAGGTTTTCTGAGATGACTAAAATATTGATAGGTCATAGATATCAGATTAACATCAGTAGGGGTCCTACACCCAAGAGCAACATCACTCATCTTGTAAGTGCAGAAAACGGCCACTACACTGTGTTCCAGGTGCCACAGCACCAGGTCAATGGTTGTGTCCATCAATCTTATATACTGATGTTACATTTCAAAGATAAGTCATTGATACATTAATCCCAGGAAGATCCCTTTAAGAGTAAAATCTCTAGATCCTTAATGGGAACCTGTCAGCAGGTTTTAGAAGCCCCAACTCATCTAACCTGTGTAAATTCACTGTAATGAAGACTAATTTCATACTTGTTTTTCAATACTTTTCTCCTTTCCAAAACACATAAAAATACTGGTTCACCATGCCAGCAGAGCATGGGGAAGGAGAAAATAAACTGCAGGGCGCAAAACAGGGACAACAGCTGTTTCACACATCTGCACTTCCACAGGTCCAGCCGTTCGTGCATGGAGCTTGGCCCTTTACTTACAGCTTTACTTACAGGATTACGCGGGAATGGAAAAAAGAATTGAAAAACTAAGAAGTACAGACTTAATCTGCATTACAATCATATAAGGCCCCTTTCACATCAGCGGTAATCGCTGATCGCGGCAGTTGCGGTGAAAAAACTGCAATTGCCGTGATTACCGCATAACGGCCGCACTTGCGGTTCACCTGCGGCAAGCCCCATGCAATGTCTATGGGGCTTGCAGCAGGTGCGGCAAGTGCGGTACAGTTGTGGTTTTGGCACTTGCAGCAGATGCGGCCGCGAAAAAAACGCTGTCAGCTGCAGTTTTCTTGCGGCTGCATCGGCCGCAAGTGCCGAAACCGCACTTGCCGCACCTGCCGCACACTTACAGCAAGCCCCATAGACATTGTATGGGGCTTGCCGCAGGTGAACCGCACGTGCGGCCGTTATGTGGTAATCGCGGCAGTTGCGTTTTTTTCACCGCAACTGCCGCAATCAGCGATTACCGCTGATGTGAAAGCAGCCTAACACAGAATTGATCAGTTTGTTGTACTAAAACAGCTGACAAGTGCTTTTTAATAAGTAAAGTCTACACAGTCTGCAGAGGTTGCACCAATGATATATCTTGATAAAAACTAGAAGACCTTAATGGCACTTCAACGGGTCCAAGTGAGTGGGTGACGTGTAGCAGCTTCCTTTTCAGGAAGGACTGCTCCACGTCACTCGTATATAAAAACACATACAGAGTATAAAATAGAAGACACAGAAGTTGAAAGATATATTATACCTAAATGAAAAATGGAAACAAAGCCTGGGGAGTAACATGTTAGAACATAACAATAGTAGATTTAAGAGAAATAGATGGGCAATTGTATTTTAAGGAATACCGACAGGTCATTTTTATCATTGAGTCCCAAGGCACCCTGAGCTCAATGATCCACATGGATTCTTTTCTTAACAGGGCCATATGCGTGTTTCTTCCCTGAGATGCAGGAATAATCCTCTCTAGACCCGCAAAAGTTAAAATCTTTGGGTTACCCATTTGACAATCCCTGGCATGCTGGATAAGACGAGGGGATCCCTTTCCAGAGGAAAAAGAATTAAAATGCTCACGAAACCTAACATAAAGGGGGTGAATATTTTTCCCAGCATAAAATAAACTGCAAGGACAGAAAACCACATAAACAATAAACTTCATTTTACATGTAATGAAAACCCTAACCTGATGGTATCTATCCCCAATATTTAAAGGGTTGGATGTAAAATAGAAGCTGCAAAAAGGACAATTTTGCAGCGAATGTTGTTTTGGGGTCAATCTATGGTTTACTATCATGTCTCTTAAACTATTGCACCTCCAGTATGTTATCAAGTTTCTTGCCACCACATCGCCAAATCCCTATCTGACTCCAAAACATGCCAGTGTTTGAGAATGGCCGACTGTATTGCCTTATCTAATGGGCCATATTTGAAATTAAAAATGAATCGTCTGTCTCCCTCTAGTGATTGAAAAGATCAATTTTTTTGTATATTTTTTGTTTTTTCATCTGTCCGAATTTTGTGACATTGCCCTATTTAAAGCTGAATTGAGATATTAACTCATGCACCTGTATAAGAAGGTTGGCATCATCGTTATTACCGTATTTTTCACTTTATAAGACATACCTGATTATAAGACGCACCCCCAAATTTGGTGAAGGAAAGGAGAAAAAAATAATTTTAATGTTAAATGGGGTCAATCTTATAATGCTACAAATCATATACGGTACATGTCCCTCATCCTGGGATACAGCGCCCATATCCTGCGTATTAGTCCCCTTGGGCTGGCACATTAGCCCCCTTGCGCTGGCACATGTGGCCCCCCATCACACTATATGCCCACCTGTGCTGGCACATTAGCCCCCCTGTGCTGGATGTGGCCCCCATCACAGTATATGACCCCCTGTGCTGGATGTGGCCCTCCATCACAGTATATGCCCCTCTGTGCTGGATGTGGCCTCCCATCATTGCATATTCCCTCCTGTGCTGGATGTGGCCCCCCATCACGCTATATTGCACCCTAGCTGGTGCACACATTAAAATAACAACCGCTGTTATGCTTACCCTTCACCGATGGTTCCATGCTCCCAGCTCCTCTGTGTCTATTCCGGTGTGGTCCGGCCGATCAGGTGACCGGGCGCACAATGATGATATCACTGTGCTGTGCCGATCACGTGATCTGGATGACTGGACCGACGTTTAATGTCTCACAGACATGCATAAGCTGTGTTATACTATGCATATCCTTTGTTGCCCATAGCAACCAATCAGAAGCTGAGCTGTGATTGATTGCTATAGGCCACCTGATAAATTTCCAGGCTAACTGTCAAAACAGGCATGGCAGTGTCTATTACCTAACACAGACAAACAGTAATTAAGTCTTTTTTTGGGCCAATGATTGTAATGTGCAGGGTTAAAAATTTCCCTTCAAAACATAGTCTATGATGTTCGCTGAGTAAAATTGGGTGGCTATGCAATATTTCGTGATGTTGATGCAGCGGTGCAGATTCCTTTAGTGGACATACACACATACACACTCAGCTTTATATATTAGATATATATGAAAGAGCAAATTCCAAACTTAGCCACAAGATGGAAACATTTGACTTCTCAAAGACATAGTTAACTTCCCTAACCCATGTTGAAAAATGCTCAGACATCCGCTGTTCCTCCAAACATCCCAGTCTGTACTTACTTTATTAGGTTAGGGTCAAACTAGCGTCAGCCATAAGGCAACGAATCCTATTAAAACTTCATTTCTGGCAGGCTGAGTGACTAGCCCAGGGTATGGGGACTCAGGTATCTGGGCCCTCTGCTGCAGTAGGGATGTCACTGGTGGCCTGCCCAGACCCGGGGCCCTGATGGTCAACTAAAAAGGGGTAATTGGAATGGGAATAAAAGTTTATAAGTTTATCGTGATGCCTCCCGCAGATTCTGGTGATTACATCAGCACCGCTTCAGACCTCCGGAGGGCGATGGTACAGCAGCCGAGATGGTACAGCTCACTGCAGGTAGAGCTGTCCCTCCAGGGCAGAGATGCACTTGTAGTGATGGAAGTGCTGATGATGGAGATAAGCAAGATGCAGTGCAGCAGTCAATAAGCACACGGAGACTCGGTCACTCTACCCGGATACTTTACTGGAACAATGCTGATGGTAGTACAGTTCACAGAAGACAACCGTTGTTAAGTAAGGATAGCAAGCCGGGTAGTCACAGTGGGCTGCAGGATCCCTTGGAGTCTCCCGTGGTATGCCTTCCTTGACTCTAACCCGTGTCCTGCTACTACTGCCTGTCCGGGAACAGCCCGCTTAGTACCAGGCCCGATTGGTGTGCTTCCTAAGTATCTCAGCTTCCCGCTCTCTTCTCTCTCCTGCACTGGATCTCGACCCGGTGGGTTATCCTGGTGTGACTGGTTTCCTTTCTGACAGGGTGTCTGGGCCGGTAGACGGACCCACATCCTGCGGTGTTACGGCTCAGGGACTGAACTCCCTGTGCCGCGTCTTCAGAACCGGCGCTCCGGTAAATGGACCAGGGTTCCCTCCCTGAATATGGACGCTCGGGGGTCCCCTCCTTCAGTCTAGGCTGCCTGTTCTCTCTCTCTCCAGACCCCCTCTCTCGGAGTTCCCTCCTCACACAGGGCTCCCGTACTCCTTCTTTTCTCAGTGCAAACTAAAACTCACTATTTTTCTACCTCCCTCCTCCCCTAACTCCTCCCTAGGGTATGGGCCCAAACCATCTGCCTAGGTGGGTGTGTGGGAGTGCTAGGATGGGTTCCTCCTACAAATCCTACATTCCACTGTGACAGGGATAACCGCACACTCATTTATGGGTGCAGTACCCCAACTGTGATGCCTGACCAGTGGGGCGCAACACTGAGCGCATAGCGTTAACGCAATGTAAGCTGTGATCAGCCTATGTATTGCTATGGGTACCGGACGCCTTGCGCAGCTATGCGCTCAGCCTGCCAGTTTTAAGCGGATTTGTTAGCCTTATGGCTGATGCTGATGTGACCTTTGCCTTAGAAAGACTCTGTCATAAGGTCTCCCATCATTAAACTGCTTTCAGTTTATTATGTGCCTTCTAATTAGAATCCTAATGATGCAGGCACTTCTGCAGTCTGTTAGACTGCTAAAACTGTTCTTTATACACCACTCTCCCTATATGATAAGAGCCAGTGGTGTACGGCTAATAGCTACACAACCAGAGATGAACCTAGCCTCTTTGCTGCCTGAGGCAAACTTCAAAACTGCGCCCCCTCCCCAAACACAAGTACGTCAGGGCCATGACACGCACATACAAGAACCACACAGAATAATCCAGAACAAAGATCATTAATGGCAATAGCAGGCTTCGCACAAGCATACACACACAATGATGGCGGCAGAGCGGTGGTACTGTAGGCAGACACAGTCTTCCATTCTTATAGCATACACACAGGAGGCAGCATTGATTGCCAACCAGTTGGCACACGCCTACAATACTCTGGGCAGCTCCAATGTGGTAGCTGCCTGTCACTAACTAGTCAGACATTCACCATGCAGCACCGTCCACACACCACATGTAACAACCTGTAGTCTGAGCATCAACAAGCCTCTACTGCACTAAGCTGGTAAAATGGCACGTCTTCCCTAACAGACCACACCTCCTTCTCCTGAAACACTTAAGGGCCTGTCACAAGGGGCGACATTGCCTCAAATTACATAGGCGACGTAGGGGCGTGGCCTATCGGCAGCGACATCGCCCCTACGTCGCCTCATGTAAAGGGGCGATGTTGGCGCCGCCGGAGGTCGCCTGGTTTCAGAGCACTGCTCTGAAACCAGGCGACCGATCTGGGCGATGTGTCCACATCGCCCCATGTAACTGGCCGCTGGCGACCTGACAGGCGATGGGAGCCATAGGTTTCCATTGTCCTGCATCACGCTGGGATTTTGAGACACCCTGGTGGCGATGCCGCCTGTCAGCTCGCCAGGGCGCCGGCGGAGGTGTCGCCCCACGTAAATGGGGGACAGCGACGCTGGCGGGGCGCCAAAAACAACGCTCACCCGCCAGTTGCCGCCGACATTTCCGGCAATGTCGATAGGTGTGACGGCACCCTTAGTCAACCACAAGAGCCGCACACAGGGCTGTTTGGAGCTAATAGCAGGGGTCTTCAATAGGGTTGAATAAAGGATGTGGAAATGGGAAGGGGGACAAGTGCCACCGACCAACCGACACTCAGAAGAAACATTGTTGGATACCAGTATGTACCAAGGGGCGACACTGGACTTTGGTGTGTAAGTTATGGTTAATCCATACTGCAGCAGAGGGACAATGCATCCTGCATGGGGGTGTACATACAAATCATGGGGCCCTATAGCAGAACTTGTAACTGCCCCCCCCAAATTAAAATATATATGGCTGGGTCACATAAGAACATCTCTCACAACTTTCCAGTCCTTACTAAGTAATTCTCCTCCTATTGATGCCCCTAGATTTGATGAGCCCAGGGTAAGGGGTACTCGGACACCGGGACTGATGGTTTCTTGGAAGGGGAATCACAGGTGGTCGGGTTCCTGGTTCCGTGCCCTGGTTATCATTTGTTAGATGATGGGGGAGGACGGGATATTTACAAGGGAACGTGACACCACCTGTAGTTTCCGGTAATATGGTACCGGCGCTGCAAGCCGGCCGCTGAGGTGATAGTGGTTGCAGCAGAAAGTGGTCCAGCTCCCCACAGGTGGAGCTATTACCTCAGGGCAGCGGTGATGGAAGATGAGGGGAGTTATAGTGATAGTTCCCTCTGGTGAGCTGCTGGTGATAGTATTGAAGCCCTCCTGGCACCGGCGGGAAGAACAACGGAGACCAGTTCAAGTTTGACTCCACTTTACTAAGTACCGGCAGATGGTAAAACGGAACACGGTACAGTTTGGTTTACCGGGTGGATGTTGCCAGCTCAGGATCCCCCTTATGGAGTCTCTATATGTTTCCTCTCTTTGTCTTTCAGGGTCAGTCCTATTCTTCCTGTCTCTTCCACCTTCACAGCGCTCTCTGTGGCTTCCCAGCACTGTCTCTAAACTGTTGCTCACCCTCACTCTCTACCCTAGGCTCCACCCCCTTTGGGACCTACTAAATTACGGTCCCCCCCTACTCTAAGTGGCCTAGTCCTAAGTGTGTGTAAGAACAGACTCCATAGGTTAAACCCTGAACTGACAACTTACAGAGGAACACATATTTCTGCAAAGTGTAGAACCTCTCTGTGGCGTCCTAGCCAGAGGGGCGCCACACCACCCTTGGTGAAATATACCTGTCCGCGGGTGTTAAAACCAAACTGAGTATGAGTTGACATTTTTCATATGCAAAACAAACCATAACATTTTTAATAACGACAGATATTATTCTTGATCTTCCCGTCCGGGAGGCGCATCTCTTGTAACGTTGCAAAAACCTAAATACACATACTAGTCCACATCGGCCCAACAGGGAGCGGGTTTCAAGTCTCTGATTTAAAGTTCAATCAGGTTTTTGCATAAAGTTCACATATACTGTAGAAGTTTCACAGTCCAGCAGGTAAAGTCTTATAGACTGCTAAAGTTACAATACACACAAACATTAACCATTGGTGCTATGGCGTAGGAGTCCTTGGTACTGCAGGGGTCTCTTTCGGCTATAAGTACTGTAGGCCTCCTGGCCCTGGGGTCACCGGGTTGGCAAAGATTTTACTCTGCCTGCACAGTTCCTTACGCCCTTTCCACCCTATTTACTATTGTGTACCGGATTTTACCTGCTCTATACCCGTTTCATATACTAGCACACAATAAGTCAATACACACTATAATAGTGCTGCAAAAGAAAAAAAGGCATTTAACTATTTACATTGATATATGATACCGAGATTATTTTCATCACTCCATGCTCCTGCTAACCCAGATCGTATACCACCCCCGGAGTCCTGCATGGCGTTTGTAGATGATGACGTTGGCTTTTGTGTCATCCTGGAACTGGGGCCTCCCGACGGGTTGCCAGGAGGGTGGGGTCGGGGCTGGAGACTGGTATTCACATCGCTTCATCTCCATACAACCCGGTTTTGTTGTTGTTCCAGGTGAATGGCTTACCATAGCTTGCGGGGCCCGGACACCTCTGCACCGCCGGCTGTTCCTTCCTTTCGGTCCTCCTCCACAGTCGGGTCGGGCTCTTCGGAGAACTGGATCAGGTTTTCCAGTTCGGCGGTCTCCTCTCTTCCAGGCTCTACGCTCGCTGGAACCTCCGGTACAGTGCCCGACCCACCCCCTTGGTTTTTTGATAGCAAGGGGGGCGGGAGACACTTTGGTGCCTCTTTCTTGGCCCATCTATGCTGAGGGGCCAATGCTCACCCTTAGGCCAGCACATAGTTCTTTTTACATCTTTTGGCCTGCCCACCACGAAGATCCTATAGGCGAGTCTTTCAGGCCTTTCCGGAGCCCGCCACTACCCTTCGTCACTCTTCGGCAGAGCAGAGGGGCGGGGCTTATCTTCCCGCTCTTTTCTCCTGCTTGGTGACGCAGTTGTAATTTCTGAGGCGATGTAATGGCGGCTCTATTTTGTAATCCACAGTAACAGTACACAGTCAATAAAGTATTTTAGGCGCACTTTACCTGGTTTTACCAGGCTGGTTCTATCCAGTTCGTAGATGCCAGAAAATGATGTGGCCAGAGCTAGGGGTACTCGGACACCGGGATTGATGGCTTCTTGGATGGGGGATCACGGGTGGTCGTGTTCCTGGTTCTGTGCCCTGGTTATCATTTGTTTGATGGTGGGGATGGAGGGGATATTTACAAGGGAACGTGACTAGGGATGGGCGAATCTACTCGTTACTACTCGGTGCTTGCCGAGTAGTAAGAGATTCGCCCGACTGTTACTGTGCGAGTAATCGCAGGGATTACTCGCACAGTAACGAGTCCACCCCCCTCACCCCCCCGCCCGTATCTAAATTAGGACTGGGCTGGGGGGAGCGAGCAGGGAGCGAAGGAAGGTAGGGGGGAGAAATTCTCCTTACCTCTCTTCCGGCTTCTGCTGTGTGCTGGGCTCCGGGTCCTGCGGGATGCGGCAGCTCCAGGTCCTAGAGCCCGCCTGCTCTCCCTGTGTACAGACATATATGTCTGTACACAGAGATGTAGCAGTGCTGAGATTGTTCTCAGTCTGCTCACTCCCTGTGCATAGACATGTATTATATCTATGCACAGGGATGTAGCAGAGTGGACATCACGTTTTGGACTACGTCGGACAGAAGAGGATTTTTTTATTTAAAGATGGAGTCCCTAAGGCTTTTTTTTTATTCTAAAAAAAATTTTCTCTGTGTTGAGTTTTTTTTAAAACAATTTAATAGAAATTCATGGCGGTCATGTCTAATATTGGCGTGACTGCCATAAATTTCGGGCTTAGGGCCAGCTGATAATACAAAGCTGGCTCTAACCTCTTTATTACCCAGTGAGCCACCGCACCAGCAGGCAGCAAGGGCTGCCCCCAACCCCCAGGTGCCTATTTGTACCTGGCCAGACACAAGAATATAGGGGAGCCCTTTTTTTTATTATTTCATGAACTTCAAAAAATGCGTGGGGCTCTGCGCAATTTCTATGTCTAGCCAGGTACAGCTAGGCAGCTGGGGGCTGGAATCTGCAGCGCAGGGAGGCCCAAGCTTTTTGGGCACCCCCCGCTGCAAATTGCAGCCCGCAGCCGCCCCAGAAGATGGCGCGTTCATTGAAGCGCCATCCTCTGGTGCTGAACCCCGCTCTTTGCCCTAGGTGGCTCACTTGGTAATAAAGAGGTTAGGGCCAGCTTTGTATTATCAGCTGGCCCTAAGCCGGAAATTTATGGCGGTCACGCCAATATTAGACATGACCGCCATGAATTTCTATTAAATTGTTTTAAAAAAAACACAACACAGAGAAATTTGTTTCTATTAGAAATAAAAAAAAAAAAGCCATTAGGGACTCCATCTTTAATTTTAAAAATCCTCTTCCGTCCGACGTAGTCCAAAACACAATCTCAGCTCTGCTACATCCCTGTCTGTGCTTAGACAGACAGGGATGTAGCAGAGCTGAGAACTGACTAAACAGTCAGGGTTCAGCTCAGGTCATTATGACCTGAGCTGAACGCTGTGTCAGCCAAACTCGCTCTGCTCCGGAGATTCCCGAGCAGTGACGGAAGTTAATTTTATTCACTGCTCTGTCACCATTCGGGAATCTCCGTAAAGAGCAGCAGAGAGACTCGGGGAGCGAGTCTGCAGCCGGCGCCGGCGGAGGCAGCGGTAAGTAGCCGGCCGGTCCGGTGCACCCCCCCCCAACCCCCACACCCCCCTCACCCCCTCACCCCTTCCCCCTTCCCCGGTTCAATCTTTATTTTTTTTTTTAACTATTCTTTAAAAGCCAGCGGCAAAAAAGAATAACAAAAGAATTACATGGAGATTTGCAGGTTTTTCCTCTGCTGCCAGACCCCTTATAGGGTCCGACAGCAGAGGAATCGCTGCAATACTCGCCTCCCCATTAATTAACATTGGAATCGCTAGACTCGCAACGAGTAGCGAGTCCTGGACTCAGACTCGTCGGAGTCTAGCGATTCCGAGTAGTTTAGGATTCGCCCATCCCTAAACGTGACGCCACCTGTAGTTTCCGGTAATATGGTACCGGTGCTGCAAGACGGCCGCTGAGGTGATGGTGGTTGCAGCAGAGAGTGGTCCAGCTCCCCACAGGTGGAGCTATTACCTCAGGGCAGCGGTGATGGAGGATGAGGGGTTATAGTGATAGTTTTTACCCCTCTGGTGAGCTGTTGGTGATAGTGTTGAAGCCCTTCAGGCAGCGGCGGGGAAAAAACTACGGAGACTAGTTCAAGTTTGACTCCACTTTACTAAGTACCGGCAGATGGTAAAACGGAACCCGGTACAGTTTGGTTTACCAGGTGAATGTTGCCAGCTCAGGATCCCCCTTATGGAGTCTCAAGATATTTCCTCTCTTTGTCTTTCGGGGTTAGTCCTATTCTTCCTGTCTCTTCCACCTTCACAGCGCTCTCCCGTCAGTACTACGGTATGTCACTAGCCATCCAGGTCGGTCCCTTACCGGTATGGACGGGAGCAGCAGGAGCGCACAATATCTCACGCCACCGGAATTCAGTCCACAACCACTAGTGCCCTCAACCGGTTTCTGTCCTGAGGGGTGAAATGTCCTTGTGGTGCTGTCGGCAACTCGGTTACTATGGGCCCACAGCTCGTCGGTCTGCGGTCAGAGGTAAACGTCTGACCACCTCGGCTTCCCGCTTTGCCGGTGTTTTTTCCTCAACGTGACCAGCTGGCTCCAACCAGTCCTGGCCCGTTGCCTTCTGTCCTGGGCCCCCACTTAAAGATGGGGCTCCCTCCTGTCAACCGCACTGCAAAAAATCAGTGCAAAAAATCCGCACAGGAATCACACAAAAAGCTGTCTGTTTATAATAAGTATTTTTGATACTTTTTTGATAGCACTTGCTACAAACTGGAAAAAATACTTATAAACAGAAAGCTTTTTGTGTGATTCCTATACGGATTTTTTGCACTAATTTTTTGCAGATTTTCTGGTGGTGGATGAATGCGGTTACTAATCGCATTCATCAGTGTGGACTGCTCATTATTGTTTGGTGACTGTCAACCGCACTGTCAGGCCCGTCCTCACTGACTGCTTTCCCAGCACTGTCTCTAAACTGTCGCTCATCCTCACTACTCTACCCTAGGCTCCACCCCCTTCTGGAACCTACTAAATTACCGGTTTCCCCCTACTCTAAGTGGCCTAGTCCTAAATGTGTGTAAGAACAGACTCCATAGGTTAAACCCTGAACTGACAACTTACAGAAGAACACATATTTCTGCAAAGTGTAGTACCTCTTTGTGGCACCTAGCCAGAGGGGCGCCACAGATTCCTCTTTCATTGCCCCAATAAAGTATGATGCCATCAAAAGTGCCCCATAAACACTTTGAGCCCCCACAGTAATTCCTCAACACGCACAGTATGATGACCTTACTGTACCCCCTCAACTATCCTGCCACAGTATAATCCCCAACTGTGAGCCCCACACAGCCCTCGATACAGTATAAAGGACTTATGTACGGTATAATGGCCCCAAACACAGCCCTCCATAAAGTATAAAGGCTCCCTCATAGCCCTCCAAATATTATAATTACTTCCATATTGTATAATTGGCTCCACATAGTCCTCCATATATTATAATGCACCCCCATAATTCTCCATATATTATAAAACACCATCCATAGTCTTCCATATAACAGAATGCACACCTCATAGTCCTCCATATAACATAATGCACACGCATAGTCCCCCATATAGTATATTGCCAGTGTGCAAGATTGTATCAAAGGCAAGGATACAAGCTTTGATATATATGAACGTCAAAGGTGATGAAAGGGTTAAATTACATTACATACATGTATACACACACATATACTGGACAACACATGCTAATTACATACATATCATACAGTCACACAGACACACATATCATACATGTGTTTAGTACACACAATGCTATATAACAAATGCACAACAGGTACACATTATATACACAGGACAAGTGTATATACACATACAGTATACTCAAAAGATATCTAAACACACAGACACAGCCCCCCCACACAGACACAACCCCACACACACATAGTCAACACAGACACAACCCACACACACAACACACACCGACACACAACCAACACAAAGGCACAATCCACACACACACAGACACACAACCCACACACAAACACACCACACACACAACCCACACACAGAGACACAACCACAATCCACACAGACATGCAACCCACACACACAGACACACAACCGACGCACACAAATACACAACCCACATACAACCCACACCCCCACACAGACATACAACCCACACACACAGATACACAACCCACACAGTCACACAACCTACACTCACAGACACACAACCCACACAAACACAGACATACAACCCCTCCCCACACACACAACCCACACACACAGTCACACAACCCATAAACACACAACCCACACAGACTCAAGCCACACACAGATAGACACAAAACCCAGATACACAAAAGCCACACACACACAAAACCTCCACACACAAAACCCACATACACACACAAAGCCCACAACAAACACCGAAACACACAACCCACACACAGACAGACAACCCACAAACATGCAGAGACACAACCCACACATGCGCAGACACACAACTGAGAGGCACAACCCACACACAGAGCCCACAAAGAGACACAACACAGAGAGACACAACCCACACACAGACACACACAACCTACATACACACCCCACTCACAGACACACAACCCACAGACACACCTCACACACAGACACAACCCACAGACACGCAACCCACACACAAACATACAACGCCCCCACACACACACAGACACAACCCACACACAGAGACAACCCTCGGACATACAACCCGCACAGAATCAAACCAAGGACGGTAACTCCAAAGATCCGCGTTGCTGTAGGGAAACCAGGACCACAAAAAGATCTGATGCAATGATGTATTTATTTTCCAAGAGCTCACTTTGCTCCTTCTTCAGGGATACAATCATGATGATTGCTTTCCTGAAGAAGGAGCAAAGTGAGCTTCGAAATGCGTTGGATATAAATAATCATTGCATTAGGCCTTTTTGTGGGTCCTGTTTCCCTACAGCAGAGTAGATCTTTGGAGCACCGTCCTTGGTTTGGTTTATGCGCCACGTTGCACATGGAGGTGTGGATCCAGGGGCAACCTGTACTACTGTATACATTGGTTGTGGGTTTACAAAACCAGCTCAAGTGAGCTCTTACAATCATTTATCTTCCCCTTTTAATTGAGATAAGACTCTATGCGCCTTATGTCTCTTGCACCTATGGATATTTGATACAACCCACACAAACATACAACCCACACACAGACGACACACAACCCACACACAGACATACAACCCACACACAGACACACAACCCACACAGTCACACAACCCACACACAGACACACAACCCACACACAGACACACAAACCCCACACCACAAGATACAGACACCACACACAGACACAATACAGTCACATGGAGACACACACTCCTCTGTGCTGCGGTAAGGGGATAGATGGTATACATTTACAGCTTCACCTGCTCACAGCAGCTGAGCCCCACCCCCACTCTCTCTGCCGGGACTGCACAGCAGGAGATCTGTCACCTTGTGGATTGGAGCTGCTTCACCTCCTTCTCTTCCAACACACAGGCGGCTCAGCTCCCCTGATCTTCTTTGCCCATTCTCACTTCTTACCTTCAAGACGTGCCATGTAGGAGGACATTAACATTAGCCAATCAGCTCTTCTATCAGTCTGATGTGAGAGCAATCATTCGCCAGTGTTCCTCTCCTGCAGGACACACGTCCCCTCTTTGAGTTGCTGAACCCGGAGGGTAAAAGCAGCTGCACACCCGTAATCATTTAGTGTAGGGTCCCCCAGTATGAAACTGCACTGCAGGAGATAGCTGAATGTCAGGGAGAGAAGAGCAGCCAAATGCAGGCACCTGCCAGCATCTAATAGAACGGCCTCCTGCAGATGCCGCCTCCATCTTATCAACAGGTCTGCCGCCTTGGCAACCGGCTCAACTCGCCTCATGATACAGTGCATTGTGAAAGTATTTGGCCCCCTTGAACTTTTCAACCTTTTGCCTTATTTCAGGCTTCAAACATAAAGCTAGTCAAAGGGCGTGTGTGCCTAAAATGTCACTAGATGTACCTAAGGCCGGATTAAAGGCTTGTCGTTTCATCTATTTGGAGTGCTGCTATCCTTTTTTCTAATTACATATCTATCTAAACTATCTAATCGATCTATCTATTCTAGCATCTAAATAAGAATCAAAGAGCAGCACTCTTACTAATAAGCCGGTGCAAAAAATCAATCCAGGGTGGTGTTCAGTCACCCTTACTCACTGACCAAATGGAAAAAATAGGACTGTAGCACTCCTTCCAGGTTGTTTCAGCCTTTATTTAGCCTACAAGCAAAGCTTGTGACATTTCAGTTTAACAGACTTTCTTCTGGCCTTTGTTAAAAACGCATAGCACACGGATTGCAAAGCAGATGTCACATGGATGTCACAAAGATTGCATACGGACATTAGGTGAGAAAAAAATCGCACTAGCATAGCACTCACATGACATGTGGAATGACACTCGCATGTCTCATTCAGATGGAACAACATCGGATCGATTTTTCACACGTCAGTATGAGAGCACCCTTCGGGTTAACAACTGGCTCGGTGGTACTAAACCAAGAGTGAGTATGAATATAACATACTGTAGGTTATATAATAGTTCCATTCTAACCACAAGTAGTGCTCTCAGACTGACTGAGCTGTGAGTGGTGACGTCAGAGAGTTCCTGAGGTCACAGCCGTGGCTTAATAATTGGTAGACTATCCTTGCTCCAACCTCAAGAAGGCTTTAGGAGTAGATCCTGTAAGAATGTGATTTTATTGTGTTGCATAGAAGGAAAAATCAGTTTCGATCCCACAAAAATGAGTTTTCGTCAGGATTAATCTAGTGAAAAACATTTACAAACCAAAATCAGAAAACAAAAAAGAATTTGTCATCTGTTATCCATGTGCTATCATGGCCAGCTCAAGTGGATATGTCATAATAAGGAATTGTGATGAAAGAGTTTTTAGTGACATTGTGTAGTGCCACTATAATTAGAAACTGTAAGTGTTATTGGTGGATAAAAACAAAGTGAACATTTGTTCAAGATTAGTGTGAAAATAAATGGGTCACTGAATAATAGTGATCCAGTGAGTAACTGTGTAGGGGCAGACGTGGCCAAGTGTTCTTATCAGTGGTATGGGGAAAGGATTTCATCAATTTTTACCATTCTAGGTGTCAATATCCAAGGAAAGGAGGATATTGTAAGTGGTTGTTATGTAGATTCTATAGGGAAGAGATAACAGAGGATGTATATAGCGAGAGTGATGGCAGCAGAGCCAAGGGCAAGCTCAGATAGGGAATATATGTACCTCTGTTTAGGGGAGGCTTCCTGTTGAAGTATACAGCTCAATGGTGATATATGGTCATGGTATAAGCCCTAAAAGGGGCTATAAGGATAAAGAGGCCATTAGAATTAGTTAGATTGTATAAGTAATGAAGGGAGGCAAGTTACATACCTAGGAGAATTGTCTGGCATGTAGCTCTTGCCTAGGGAGAAAGAGGAGTAGCTAATTAGCTGGATGGAAAAGGGCAGAATCAGGGCTGTCCAATAGGAGCAAAAGTTACCTTGTGTCCAGAGTAACCCAGGTCCTGGATTGAATGGGAGGCAGGAGCAGTGTATTGCGGCGTCCTGCCGCTCTTTATACACAATGGGAGGGACTGAGGGTGCTGGAGGGCGGAAACGCATCATCCAACCGGATGTGCATTATCGCCGCGTCCGCGCATGCGCGGGCGCCATCTTTATGGTTGAGATGTGTTCCATAAGGGCGACACATCCGTTTGCGCACGCGCAAATGAAAGAATAAGGAAGCAGACGCATAATGTGTCTGTGTATATGGGGAGAAGGTTTTTAAGTGGAAATGAAGATTGTTAATAGATATGTTATGCAGTCTGACCTTGTGGTGGATGGGTAGAGAGTTAAGAATGGTGTCCTATATGTTGTGGTGTATGTGGGTGAATTCGTAAAATGGTGCCATTATATAATGATCAAAGTATTGAAAATACAGTGTTGCATCACATTGTGGACCCGGTGAGGTTGGTGATGGTGCTCAGAAGTTGCATTTTCCATCCATATACGCTGTTTATTTCTAGGACAGAAACAAAAACACTGATTAGTAACTTACCGTAAGAGGAGTGACATGTTAGTATATGTTGTACCTATATTCCTCAAATATTATAGGTGTAGAAGTATCAAAAACAAGATCAACTATCTCCAGAAAAGAACTATCACATTACAGAATATGATGGAACATGACATCTTATCCCATGCACATACATAAAAAGGGAACGTATTAGTATATTAACTCAAATTCTCGGTTAAGTCCATTAGGGGCAAGGGTGTTAAGATGGTGTATCCAAAACGCTTCTTTTTCTTTTAACTTACGGATACGGTCACCCCCCCGCCTAGGTATTGGTACGTGATCAATAACCTGGAATTTAAGTTGACTGATGTTGTGTTTTTTATCCAAAAAATGTGCTGGGATAGGTAACAAAGTGTTCTGACACCGGATTGTGGACTTATGTTTGCTGATGCGGTCCCGGATATGCTGAGTGGTTTCCCCAACATATCCGAGACCGCAAGGGCACTTTATCAGGTACACTACGTAAGAAGAGTTGCACGTGTAGAAGTTATTGATGTTGAATCTTTTGCCCGTCCGCGGGTGTGTGAATGATTCACCCTTAGTGACATTCGTACATTGAGCGCAATTTAAACAAGGAAAAGTGCCCCTTCGCACTGTACTCAAAGTAGCTTGCCGTAGCTGAGGTTTTGTCGATCCCACATCTGCACGTACAAGTAGTTGTCTCAGATTCTGGGCCTTTTTATGGCAGACTAAAGGTGGATTTTTAAATTCTTCGATGGTTGGGTAGGCTGTTTTAAGAAGTGGCCAATGTTGAAGAATCGCATTTTTAAGTAGTGGAGAGAAAGGATGGTAAGTGTTGATAAATTTTATTCTATTGGTCACTGAATCCTTAGGTCTTTTTGTTTTTGACTCTCGATGTATGGAGTACTCGTCATGATAACCCCTATCAAGGAATTTGTCTGTCATTCTTCCCTATAGAATCTACATAACAACCACTTACAATATCCTCCTTTCCTTGGATATTTGACCACTAGAAGGTAATGATGGACCCCTTTCCCACATCCACTGATTAAGACACTTGGCCACGTCTGCCCCTACACAGATTACTCACTTGATCACTTTTATCTCAGCTACACCACGATTATTATTCACACTCTAATCCCTTGACAAATTTCACTTTGTTTTCCACACTAATAACACTTACAGTTTCTAACTTATAGTGGCACAACACATGTCACTAAAACACTTCACTCACGGATTCCTTATTATAGACATATCCACTTGACACTGGCATGATGAGCACATGGATCACAGCACATGTACAAATTCTTTTTTGTTTTCCTGATTTTGGTTTGTAAATGTTTTCACTAGACTTAATCCTGACGAAGACCGTGTGGGTCGAAACGTTGATTTTTGTCTTCAAATGCAACACGAATAAAAACCACTTCTTACAAAGAATCTACTCCTCAAGCCTTCTTTGGGGTGTGCCAAGGATAGACTACCATTTTTTGAGATATTTTCCCTTCGGCACCCCACAATAGTGGTTGAGCTAGATCATTATATTATACACACAGCCGTGGCTAAGTCTGAGAGCGCTACTTGTGGTGAGCGGACACTAATGTCTCTGCTCCAACCATGTTGCAGAGGCAAGTGCTTTACTGGATATCACTGTAAATTATCGTCGCAATGTATGATTGGGGTTTAGACATGGAAAAATGAGGGTTGTCTGTTTCTCTTATTTCAAATAATGAATTTTTCTGTGTCTGTGTTTTTTAACTATTTACATATACGATTGGTAATGTGCAAGTCTTATTGAAGCCTGAACATTATCAATCTAGAGTTTAATGGCAGCTATCATAAACCCCTTCTATCACCCTGATGCCACCTCACCAGGGCATTGTGAAAAGCACCAGGAATTGGTGATTCAAATGAAAGCACCAATTTCTGGGGTAGCTGTAGACTACTATTTTGAGACCTAAGGGCCTCACCATGCTACGAATAACAGCCCCCAGCTGCCTGGTTTTTACCTTGGCTGGCAATCAAAAATGGGGCACAGTGTACACATTTGTTTATAATTCTTTAAAAAAAAAAATGGGCTCCACTGTATTTTTGATTGCCAGTCAAGATAAAACCAGGCAGCTGTGGGTGTCAGTCTGTAGCTGTCTGCTTTTTTTGCGCTGAGAATCAAAAATTATTTATTTATTTTTACACATCCTATGACAGCATGTTCATTGCCAATGGCAACCAATATGGACATTGGCACAATGGGTGGGGGCGCATCAGCCAATCACACATGCTGTCACAGTTCATGTGATTTTCTGTTCAAGGCAGAGTCCAGTGAATAAAGCTGAGGTTAAGCGTGTGGTCCTCGGTAAGTATAATGCTGCTGTTTTCATCACTGTTTTGCTTTCTTTTACAGCCCTCCCAGCTGAACCCAAACCCAAACAATGACGCGGCCTTCTCAGTGAAGTCTGTTTTGGGGGGGGGAGAGTACGTGCCTGAACACTGGGTGTTTGATACAGACCCTGAACTTTACCGTTCGGATCACCCATCACCAGTTATGAGAACTAGGCTGAGCAATTATCATCTTCTTCATCTGATTTTTAGCCTTCTCTGGTTTTTGGCTGTGCAATACATACAGTACTTGCACAATGAAAAAAAAAAAAATATATATTGTCATGAACCAGCTTCTCAGCACGTGAATTTGGGCTGCGCCTGCAAGGGTTAGACTAGGGCCACACTTGCATAATGCATCCGCTAAATGGATGCGTTTTTTACATGTGCAAAGGTGTAAAAACACATGCAATAACGCACCCATAGACGCCAATGTAAAAAACGCATTACAAAAGTGCAATGTGTTTGACGCTATGCGTTTTTGCTAGTTCCGCTAAAAACATGGTCTGCAACGTATTTTGGTGCTTTTGCAAAAACGCATGCTTTTTTTTAACATGGGAGTCTATGAGAAACGCATGCGTTAACGCATGCGCTAATAATGAACCTACATACCATGAAAATTGCAAGGGAATAAAACAGAGCCTTTACTGCATCCTGCAAATGGATGCAAGCTTCTGAGTGTGACACTAGCCTTAATCTATCTCCTCTCACTCAATCCAGCACTCAACCTCTGTCCTATGCTGAAAGGGAGCATAAATCACACCCTGACACAGACCGTGCACCCCGCATCACACACGCTACCACTACTCAGCAGATTTGGGTCGATGAGTCCCCCTAAACTAAGACTATCAGACAATCAACAAGATTGCACCCTCTCTAGGGTTATGGGTTCTTTAGAGTATACAAGGTTCAAACTTATTAAAGTTTTAATCTTTTATATAAAAGGAACAGTGCTTACAAGAGAAAGATATAAAAATAGAAATAAAAGTGACATACGAATATGCAAGAAACAGTTATAAAATAAAAAGGGAGAACCTTAGAGAAAACCTAAACTTTACAGCTTGAAATCTGGAGCCCAATGGGGAGGGGGGAAAATGTATGGATCACAGCAGTGTTTCAGCTGCCCCAAATTCTGTGACCTGGGTTCTTATAGCATTTTAGTGGGAGGTCAGATTTCTAGACCAGCCTTCCATTTTAATACTCTAATTCTGGGACTACGATTGGGCCCTCACTAATGTAGCCATGCATACATTATTTTTAAAAATGGTCTTTGTCTTAATCCATTCTCTTTCCCACAGTAAATACAAACGGTCAGGCTGTATTAAATCCCATTTGGTGGAGTCTTCAAAGGCATAAGAGGTATAAAATGGTTCCACTTTGCGGTTTCTCAGGAAGGCACCCTGGAGAGACTGTAGTCCCTGTGCTGGAAGTTGTGCTTAGATAACATAGGTTGTGACCTTTGTGTAGTGTTGTAGAGTTTAACCCTTAACTGCTTGGTGTCCATTCCCCTCAAATACATGTTTCATTACATATATATATATATATATATATACTGTATATATGTTATGATGAAAAGATTTTTTGCACCTGTTTTGTTCTTTTAGGACCCAATTTTGATTTTGAATTTCAAATACTGATGCAAAACGCTGAACCTGGTACACAAGGTGTGAATGATTCCTATTGAAGAATTTAACAATATGGTCACATTATGATTTTAGACATAACTTTTCCATTGGAAAAAGATGTACACATTTCCTATGGCCTCTTGGGCCAGTACTAAATATTACCATCAACATATTACATACACCATTTGTAAGAGAGCTCTTTATTATATGCATATAATGGTAACAGTCTAACTTTTAAATGGGAAATATATTATAATCATTCTAATGTACGTAATCAATTTGGAGGGATCTGCTTGTAGTTCTTCAAATGCAATACCTTTTTTGCAAGTTCTTTTTCAGAACAAGTGTAAATACTTCCCTCTATATTCTTGAATCGTTGAGGGTTGCTTAGTTTTTGTTTGCTTCTCTATTTCATCATCTCCATCAAAGTCCTGACATAGGAGAGGAGATTAAAAGGGTTTTTCTTCAAAAGGTTGGACTTGTGTCTCATTCCAACCATAAAGCTTTAAAGGGATCCTGTCACCCCCAAATCACCTCTAAACCTATTAAAACCTGTCCCTAGAGCATATTAACACTGTCCCTACACTCCTTTTAGCTCCTAAATGGCATTAGTCAAAGTGAATATAAACGTTTTATAAGTACCTGATTAGTCATGATAATGAGTGACTATGCTATTCATAGTCACTCATCAAGGCAGCCCCTCTTCTTCATATCACGCCTATTCAGGCGTGCTCGTCAGTCTATGTTCAAAATCGCGCCTCCCTGCGCGCCTCCCCTCTCTCTCATAGCGTCCGGGCTTCACTGTAAGCTGTATGACGCGATTCGCGTCATTCCCGGCGCCGGATGACGTATTTGCAGCCGCGCCGCGCTGTCAGCTTCAAGTCCCGCACTGCGCATGCGCATGGGCATGCCAGTGCGTATTTTGAAGCTGACAGCGCGGCGCGGCTGCAAATACGTCATCCGGCGCCGGGAATGACGCGAATCGCGTCATACAGCTTACAGTGAAGCCCGGACGCTATGAGAGAGAGGGGAGGCGCGCAGGAGGCGCGATTTTGAACATAGACTGACGAGCACGCCTGAATAGGCGTGATATGAAGAAGAGGGCTGCCTTGATGAGTGACTATGAATAGCATAGTCACTCATTATCATGACTAATCAGGTACTTATAAAACGTTTATATTCACTTTGACTAATGCCATTTAGGAGCTAAAAGGAGTGTAGGGACAGTGTTAATATGCTCTAGGGACAGGTTTTAATAGGTTTAGAGGTGATTTGGGGTGACAGGATCCCTTTAAGAAATCATGTTCAGCCATTAGAAATACAGAAGGATGACTCAAAGTGTAAGTTTTGCTATTAATGAAATAATGACCAGAACAAAGAGGAAGTTTTGGTTAATGTATTCTCCAGGGAATGTACCGAACTAATTGCCACTGCCAAAATACACTTATTTATAGATTATAGAAGTTTCAAGTTTTTTTTACATTCTTCTTATGTTTGGTTATCTGAGTTATTTATTAATTTGCTTCCCTTCTTTAAGGAGTTGTCCAATACTAGGATAACCCCTTCTGAATCCACAACTTTCCCCATTAAAGATAATAGACTCCCCTCCCATGCTGCTGCCGTTCCAGCACTGTCCGCTCAGGGCATTGTGACATCACATGAGCTCTGTGTTCAATTGCTGCCGACTTCCTTTTCCCGCCTTTGGACCAAATAAGCTATCAACAGGAATTGATTGGCAGTCACAGCTCTCACATCCTGTTGATAGCTTATTTGGTCCGAAGGTGGGGAGAAAGAAGCCGGTGGTGATTGGACTCGGGGCTCACGTGTTGTCACAATGTCAAGAGAGCTCAGAGCTGGGGTTATCGACAGTGCTGGAACGGCGGCAGCAGAGGCAATGAGTACAAGCAGGGGTGTAACGATTGCGGTCGCAGGGGGCGTGACTGGGTCGAGGGATATAGGGGCTCATCGACAACAGCACCTGCTACAGATAGATGTGTGTCCTTGAGAACGCACATCCAGGTCACTGTGCAGAAGACCACATGGCTGCTATTGGGCCTGTGAGTCTCCAACACCAGATCCCCTTGCCCGTGCCCCCTCCTCATTGATTATGAAAGAGAGAATGCTTCACTGTCCGCTCTCTCCTTCATCATTACTCCGTTGTGTTTACACTCTGACGTCTCAGCATAGCAGGGCGTGGTGACTTCATTACTGCATGCTGCGCTGTGCTGAGATATGTAAAGTGCAGATGGGTCGCAGGGAGACCAGAGCTGCAGGGGACCTGAGGACAGGTGAGTACTTTTTTTATTTTTTTTTATCAATGAGCATATAGTGGCCTAAGGACTATGGGTGGTGGGGGTATTATTCTATATGGAGGTATATAAGGCTGAATTATAATAAAAGAAAGGATATGAGACTGAATTATACTATATGGAGGAATATGAGACTTCATATATGAGGCAGCATTACACTATATGTAGGGTTATATGAGGCTGCATATATGAGGCTGAATTATTTTATATGGAGGGATATGAGGCTGAATTATATTATAAGCAGGTATATGAGGCTGCATTATACTATATGGAGGGATATGAGACTGCATTATACTATATGGAGGGACATGAGGCTGCATTATACTATATGGAGGGATAGGAGGCTGCATTATAACAATAAAAGGACTATGGGGCTGTGCTATACTATATGGAAGGATATAAGGCTGCATTATAATAATTGAAAGACTATGGGGCTGCATTATAATTTATGGAGGTTTGTGAGACTCTATTATACTATATGAAGGGATATGAGGTTGCATTATAATAATTGGATGACTATTGGACTGCATTATAATATATGGAGGATAATGGGGGTGCATTATAATAATTGGAGGCTATGGAGGCTACCTTATGCATGGAGGACTATGGGGTGCATTATAATACATAGAGGACTAAGAGGGCACATGATAAAATATGGAGGAATATGTGGGTGCAGTATAACAATTGGAGGACTATGGTGGTGGTAGGAGGAGGACCATACATATCTGGAGGAGGACAATATACACCAGGATGGGAGACATATATACCAGGATAAGGGCCAGATTCCAGGAAATGGACCATATGTAGCAGGATGGAGACCATTTATGGCAGAATGGGGACATTAATATATAATGAAGTGTGAGATGGGTCAATTTGTAGATTTAGAACGCTACATCAGGCCCATAAATCTGACCAACATGTGTGGGGGGAGGGGGGGTGGGGAGGGTTCCCAGGTCCAACATTTGCACCAGGGCCCATTGGACTCTAGTTACACCACTGAGTACAAGGTCTATTATTTTTAATGGGGGAAAAAAATGGATTCAAAAGGGGTTGTCCTAGAAGTGGAGAACCCCTTTAATGTAATGGAGCTCAAGCAGTATGTAATACCAAAAATACTGTCAATTCATGGTCAGATAGCTGCCTTAATTTTTAATGGATTGAAACATAAATTGGTGCAGAGGTCCAAGTAAAGCTTCATTTTCACACAACTTGCCTATAGTGTAGATCATACAGATAAGGGCATTTGTAAGAAGACACAGTAAGGCCAAAAATTAAATGATGGTAATAGTCATCTTTGTTTATTTAACCCCTTAACCACCCAGCGATTTTCTGTTTTTGTTTTTCAGTTTTCCTCCTCTTATTCCATGAGCCATAACGTTATCATTTTTCTGTCAATATGGACATATGAGGGCTTGTTCTTTGCAGGACGAGTTGTACTTTTGAATTAAATTATTTATTTTATCATGTAGTGAACAGGAAAGTGGTAAAAAAAATCCATGTGCTGTGAAATTATAAAAAAATGTTCATTATATTGTAAAACGGACGTATCATTGTGATTCCCCTGGTCAGTATTAGTTTGTAGATACCAAACATGTATACTTTTACTTTTATCTAAGTGGTAAAAACAAATTCAGAAGATTGTAATAAAAATTTGTGAGCTTTTGTTGCCATTTTCCGAGCTTTATAGCGTTCTCCCTTTTCAGGATCTGGGGCTGTGCAATGGCTTATTTTTTGCCTCTTGAGTTGACGTTTTTAATTACACTTATTTTGGGCGGATGCGATGTTTTGATTGCTTATGATTGCATTTTATTGCAATGTTGCATAATTTGGGTTTTTCTGGCTTTTTCTTCTGTTGCACACTTTACCAATCAGATTAATTTATTTTATATTTAACAGATTGGGCATTTCTAAATGCAGCTATACCAAATATGTGTATTTTTTTAATCATTTTATTTTCAATGGCAAAAGATGGTGATTTGAACTTTTATATTTTATTTTCTTCATATTTTTAAAAACTTTGTTTTTACACTTTTTATTTTTTTTACTTGGCCCCTCAGAGCACCTCAACACTGCAGTGCCTAATCACTTCTGCAATACAGAGCCGTTCTAAATGCAGGGCTCTGTACTGTAGAAATAATCATCTTTTGTGAATGCCGGTGCTCAGCCGGTGTTCACAGGAAGTGAGTCATGACAGCAACAGGGGTCATCATCTGACCCCTCGCCATCATGACAACACATTGATGCCCTGTTATCAAGTCACAAGGTCATTGATGGCAGCAGGGAATAGCAGAATCCCCCACTGCTGCATGTTAGATCGTGTTGTCAGAGTTTGACAGTGCGATCGAATGGGTGAATCAGAGATACACGGCATCTGTTAGCTGCACATGTTGAATGTAAAGAGTAAAATAGTAGGTATATGAAGCACATTTTCCCAGTGACCAGTCATGTTGGCAAAAGAAATATACAGTTGTGGCCAAAAGTATAGACACCCCTGCAATTCTGTCAGATAATACTCAGTTTCTTCCTGAAAATGATTGCAATCACAAATTCTTTGGTATTATCTTCATTTAATTTGTCTTCAATGAAAAAACACAAAAGAGAATGAAGCATAAAGCAAAATATTGATCATTTAACACAAAACTCCAAAAATGGACCAGACAAAAGTATTGGCACTCTCAGCCTAATACT
Organism: Allobates femoralis; assembly: GCA_033576535.1. Classification (NCBI taxonomy): domain Eukaryota; kingdom Metazoa; phylum Chordata; class Amphibia; order Anura; family Aromobatidae; genus Allobates; species Allobates femoralis. The sequence goes on from JARQOC010000003.1 coordinate 291,758,151, forward strand.
TGGTTGCACAACCTTTAGCCAAAATAATTGCGATCAACCACTTCCGGAACCATCAATGAGTTTCTTACAATGCTCTGCTTGAATTTTAGACCATTCTTGTTTGGCAAACTGCTCCAGGTCCCTGATATTTGAAGGGTGCCTTCTCCAAACTGCCAATTTTAGATCTCTCCACATGTGTTCTATGGGATTAAGGTCTGGACTCATTGCTGGCCACCTTTGAAGTCTCCAGTGCTTTCTCTCAAACCATTTTCTAGTGCTTTTTGAAGTGTGTTTTGGGTCATTGTCCTGCTGGAAGACACATGACCTCTGAGGGAGACCCAGCTTTCTCACACTGGGCCCTACATTATGCTGCAAAATTTGTTGGTAGTCTTCAGACTTCATAATGCTATGCACACAGTCAAGCAGTCCAGTGCCAGAGGCAGCAAAGCAACCCCAAAACATCAGGGAACCTCCGCCATGTTTGACTGTAGGGACCGTGTTCTTTTCTTTGAATGCCTCTTTTTTTTCTCCTGTAAATTCTATGTTGATGCCTTTGCCCAAAAAGCTCTACTTTTGTCTCATCTGACCAGAAAACATTCTTCCAAAATGTTTTAGGCTTTCTCAGGTAAGTTTTGGCACACTCCAGCCTGGCTTTTTTATGTCTCGGGGTAAGAAGTTTGGTCTTCCTGGGTATCCTACCATACAGTCCCTTTTCATTCAGACGCCGACGGGTAGTACGGGTTTACACTGTTGTGCCCTCGGACTGCAGGGCAGCTTGAACTTGTTGGATGTTAGTCGAGGTTCTTTATCCACCATCCGCACAATCTTGCGTTGAAATCTCTCGTCAATTTTTCTTTTCCGTCCACATCTAGGGAGGTTAGCCACAGTGCCATGGGCTTTAAACTTCTTGATGACACTGCGCATGGTAGACACAGGAACATTCAGATCTTTGGAGATGGACTTGTATCCTTGAGATTGCTCATGCTTCCTCACAATTTGGTTTCTCAAGTCCTCAGACAGTTCTTTGGTCTTCTTTCTTTTCTCCATGCTCAATGTGGTACACACAAGGACACAGGACAGAGGTTGAGTCAACTTTAATCCATGTCAACTGGCTGCAAGTGTGATTTAGTTATTGCCAACACCACAGGTAAGTTACAGGTGCTGTTAATTATACAAATTAGAGAAGCATCACATGATTTTTCTAACAGTGCCAATACTTTCTTATGTTTGGTGTGGAATTATATCCAATTTGGCTTTAGCACAATTCTTTTTGTGTTTTTTCATTGAAGACAAATAATACCAAAGAATTTGTGATTGCAATAATTTTCAGGAAGATACTGAGTATTATCTGACAGAAATGCAGGGGTGTCAATACTTTTGGCCACAACTGTAAATACACCCGTACAGTCCCTTCACCTATCCAGTATCTAACCCAAGTTAAAAAAAGTGAAGTGATAATATTAGCATATTAAGAACATAGTAAAATGGAATATAAATATATGTGTAAACAATCACATATCAAAAGGGATTAAAATAAATCCTTACTAATTAAGAAATGAGTGTGAAATGAAACTCTTTCATAATCTTGTGTCATCAGTCGGCAAAAATAGAGGAAATCACACCCAATATGTCCTTATGCAATACTAAAATATTTAAAAAAAGTCCTGATGTTAGAGGAATTTACAGCTGGTTACTTAACATGGTCTCAATCCTAGCAGAAAAAATGGCAAGGTTTGGTGTGTGATAGACATGAGTGGATCTTTTAAAATTAAAATATTTAAAAAGATTGTGTGAATCTCAATACTGGAAAACTTCTAATTGCTTGGAAAATACTAATATGAAGAGAAGAGAGAGAAATAACCTCATTGACCTTAAGAGCTAGGGTCTGGCCTGTCTTTTTTTGAGCTGGTTATTACATGTGTATGGCTTACCATTGCTGGATGTTTCCTGTTAGGGCCCCATAAAAAAAAAACTCACCAAAAAACAGCCAAGATCCAATATCCATTGAAGTGATCTAATAGTATGAACGTAACTAATAGGCTGAATACAGACCCTTTGCAACGCACATACCTGTGTGACTGATGCCCTATGGTAACCTTGTGCATATAAATACCACTAATCACCTCCCCATGGGTTGGCTGGTTGATAGTGATTGCTGCATCGGTATCATGCAATTGTGATGCCTTTCAGGGGGCTTGCTGCATCCTGCCAAGTGCAATTGGATCTTGGCTGTTTTTTGTTGAGGTTTTTTTCTGAATTTTTTGTCCTTTCTGTTGAGGCCCCAGTCATGCTCAATCCTTGTCACATTTACGTCATTAGACTATGGTAAGTTTTTAAATATTTGATGCTGGGACCATCCTGATATGGGTCACCGTGACATAGTGGGATCCCTTTTATGTTTTTTTGATCAAAATAATGTTACCAAGTACCCTATTTTGTTTACATGCACCATTGCAATTTATTTACTTATTTTAGGGTATTTGCAAATTTCTATTTGTTTTTCTGTTGAGAGACAAAAAAGACCATGTTCACCATTAGAGCTTACACACTATAGGTGAAAGAGATGACCCCATACTATCAGATTTTACGCACTATAGTAAAGAAAAAGCAAAAGGATCTCACTACCATAAAAGCTTACACTTTAACACTAGAAGTCCCAGAAATTTTGAGCTCCCCCCTGAAGTCCCGAAAGAGGGTCAAATGACCCTTAGTCAAAACAGAATAGAACTAACTAGAAACTAAATGGCTAAACTCAATGGAAAACAACAACCTCTGTGTTACAACAGTAATGGCCTTAACTACAGAACAAAAGACGGTGATTAGAGGATGTTAGCTAAAATCCTTCAGGTCATTTGACCCGTCTCTGGGTTCCAAAGGTAGAAAAGTTAAGTGACCCCTCTCTGGGACTTCTGGTGTTAAAGGTGAGAAAGAGGGCCTTGCTAACAATAAGAGTTTACACTCTACAGGAGAGAGAAGTCCCCACTGACCATTAGAGCTTACATTCTCCAGGAGAGAGATCTCCACTGACCATATGAGCTTAAACACTACAGAAGAGAGAGAAGGCCCTACTGACCATAAGAGCTTACATTCTTCAGGAGAGAGAGAGAAACCCGCTCACCATTAGAGCTCACACACTACAGGAAAGAGAGCAGACCCCCACTAACCATAAGAGCTTATATTCTACAGCAGAGAGAGAGGATCGCGCTGACCATGACAAATTACATTCTATAGGAGAGACAGACTTAACCAGTAACTCTGGAAATGGAAAATGATTCTGCCGTGCAAACTGTGCTTCACGCAGAACAGCTGATCTGTTATGGCCCAGGTACTGACCAACACTGTACGAGATTTAAAATCCTCATATTTATGTTCCAGAAACTGTGAAATTGAAGGTATTAAAACTGATCTGTGACTCAAAGTTAGCAAGGTACAAGGGAATTCAGAAAATAAAAGAATTATTTTTTGCTGGCCCAACTACATAAAAGAGGTTAAAAGATATGTTTTATCCTGTAGCACCTGTAATATGTATAACCCTCCCCTCCCACACCCCTGCACATCACCAATGGAATTATTGCAGCCACTGTCAGTTCCTTCTCATCCTTGGGGTTCTATATTCATGGTCTTTTTTGTTGATTTACCAGTTTCAATGGGGAAGAGCGCCATCATAGATATGGTGGACAGACTCACCAAAGCAGCCCATTTTGTTTGTTGCACAGGTTTGCCTTCTGCTAAAGAGACTGCTGATCTCGTAATTTCGTAATTAAGAATGTGTTTTGTACTTGTGGAATTTCAAAGTCGTCTCTAATCAAAGGGTTCAATTTACATCAAGATTCTAGAAGAATTTTTGTGCATCATTGGACATTGATATCAGTTTACCTTCTGCTTACCAACCCCAATCTAATGGTCAGACGGAAAATACAAACCAGACCTTGGAGCAATATCTCTGATGCTATATTTGCCATCTTCCTATATAATAATTTTCATACAACAATTCTCAAAATACTTAATACTAAGCAGACACCATTTTTGGCAAATTTTGGTTACCATCCAAGCATCCTTTCCAACTTTCCCGTAGAAATTTGTATTCCTACAGTCAATTACAGAATACAAACTCTCCAACATAATCTAGAAATTCTAAAAGATACATTTAAGATTGCCAAAGAGAAATATTAGGAAGCAGCAGATCAATCTTGCAGACCTTCTTCAAGCTTTCTACCAAGAATTTGAAACTTCATATACCTTCACAAAAGCTGGGTCAAAAATGTATCAGTCCTTTCAAAATTGTTAGACAAGATATCTCAGTAGCTTTCCATCTTTAACTTCCCAGAACTATGAAGATATACCGTATATACTCGTGTATAAGCCGACCCGTGTATAAGCCGACCACCCTACTTTTGCCCCCAAAACCTGGGAAAATCTATTGACTCGTGTATAAGCCGAGGGTGGACCCCAGCACAGGTATACAGCCCCCAGCAGTTGGTGAGAGTATATACAGCAGCCCCAGTGGTATATACAGAGCAGCCCCAGTGGTATATACAGCAGCAGCCCCAGTGGTATATACAGCCCAGTGTATCACGGGACAGCCCCAGTAGTAAAGTATACAGCCCCAGTGGTATATACAGCCCCAGTGGTAGTATACACGCAGCCCCAGTAGTATATACAGCCCCAGTGGTATATACAGCCCCAGTGGTAGTATACACGCAGCCCCAGTAGTATATACAGCCCCAGTGGTATATACAGCCCCAGTGGTAGTATACACGCAGCCCCAGTAGTATATACAGCCCCAGTGGTATATACAGCCCCAGTGGTAGTATACACGCAGCCCCAGTAGTATATACAGCCCCAGTGGTAGTATACACGCAGCCCCAGTAGTATATACAGCCCCAGTGGTAGTATACACGCAGCCCCAGTAGTATATACAGCCCCAGTGGTAGTATACACGCAGCCCCAGTAGTATATACAGCCCCAGTGGTAGTATACACGCAGCCCCAGTAGTATATACAGCCCCAGTGGTAGTATACAGGGCCCCAGCAGGGCCCCCCCTCATAGTTTGGCGCCCCCACCTCACATGATGGCCCCCCCCGCATGCAGCGCTGCGCACATACATTACCAGGATATCAGCTGTCACCCTCTGGTGGCGGATCACGGCTCCTGGGCTCCAGGCTTCCATCTTCCTCTGTGTCTTCCTGCTTTGTGGCCGCCGGGCTCAACACAATGACGTCATCGCGACGCCGGCCGGTCAAGTGACAAGGAAGACACAGAGGAAGATGGAGCCCGGAGCCCAGGAGCCGCGATCCGCCACCGGAGGGTGACAGCTGATATCCTGGTAATGTATATGCGCAGCGCTGCATGTGGGGGGGGCCATCATGTGAGGTGGGGGCGCCAAACTTTGAGGGGAGCCTGTATGACTCGCGTATAAGCCGAGGGGGGGACTTTTCAGCCCAATTTTTGGGCTGAAAAACTCGGCTTATACGCGAGTATATACGGTATTCAGTGTTCCATGTTTTCTTACATCAATGTGGTGTATTTAATTACCATATATACTTGTGTACAAGCTGATATTGGGCTGAAAAGTTCCCCCCTCGGCTTATACACGGGTCAATACGGTAGGAGCTGAAAATAAGACGGGGGGGGGGGGACGCTGCGCAATATACACTACCTTGTCCGGTGCTGTCCCCACTCCTCTCCTGGTCTGCGGTGCGGTTCCCGGTCCAGTTCCATGCTGATCGGTGCGGTGCCCGGCCGGCTTCCTGCTTCCTTCTGTAATCTCCGCCCAGGTCAGGCCCTGCACCAATGAGAGCGCAGGACCCGTGCCGACAATCACCGCCCAGACGCGGCCAGATGATGTTGGGGCCTCTGATTGGCCCGACGTCATCAAGCCGCGGCGCCTTGATGACGTTGGGCCAATCAGAGGCCCCAACGTCATCTGGCCGCGTCTGGGCGGTGATTGATGGCACGGGTCCTGCGCTCTCATTGGTGCAGGGCCTGACCTGGGCGGAGATTACAGAAGGAAGCAGGAAGTCGGCCGGCCACCGCACCGATCAGCATGGAACTGGACCGGGACACCGCACCGTAGACCAGGAGAGGAGCGGGGACAGCACCGGACGGCCGGAGGAGCGGGACATGACAGCGGGGACAGCACCGGACAAGGTAAGAAACGGTGCATATGTGTGTATGTGTGTGTATGTATGTGTGTGGATGGCGCTGGGGCTGCTGTATATACCACTGGGAGGCTGCTGAATATACCACTAGGAGGCTGCTGTTTTTACCACTGGGAAGCTGCTGTATATACCACTAGGAGGCTGCTGTATATACCACTGGGAGGCTGCTGTATATACCACTAGGAGGCTGCTGTATATACCACTGGGGAGGCTGCTGTATACTACCACTGGGAGACTGCTTTATACTACCACTGGGGAGGCCTATATACCACTGGTGGGGCCTGTATACCACACTGCTGGGGGCTGTATACCTGTGCTGGGGTCCACCCTCAGCTTATACACGTGTCAATAGGTTTTCCCAGGTTTTGGGGGCAAAAGTAGGGGGTCGGCTTATACACGGGTCGGCTTATACACGAGTATATACGGTATATGTATCAAATGTCCATCAGGCAGCATGTACATAGGGGAGACCGGATTACAATTCAGAACAAGAATGAATTCTCATTGCCACTCAATAAAAGAAAAGCGTATGGACCTACCTGTAGCAAAGCATTTTTGCAGCTCTGAGCACAACACTGAATCCGATATGAGGCTGCTCATTTTAAAAAGTAACTTCAAATCTCAGAGAGAGAGAAGTATTTGGAAATACAAATTGATAACAACCTTTGACACATTAAAAACAGGACTGAATGCTTCACATGGATTTAAGGGATTTTATTAAAATGAACGGACATTTGGGGATAGCAGATTCATGCATTTTTATATAAAATGAAAGTGCATTTGGAGACAGCTTGCAACACACTCAAATTATAGGACTATGAACCCTTGACACTTCTGTGAACTGTCTCACTTAGAATCTGCTCTCCACAACTTAACTACCGTATATACTCGTGTATAAGCCGAGTTTTTCAGCCCAAAATTTGGGCTGAAAGTCCCCCCCTCGGCTTATACAAGGGACAATACGGTACCTCAAGCTGGAGGAGGCGGGGGAAGGCTGCTGTATGAGCGGCCCCGTCACGTGGGGCCACTCATTATATATGCACTGCTTCCCCCTGTCAATCAGCGGCAGGGGGAAGCAGTTCATATATGCCCCCCAAAAGCTGGCACTGTCCCCCCTTGTAAGGGCCCTCCCCCCGCTGCTTATACATTACCATCCCGGTGTTCTGATCTGCGCCGCTCCTCGGTGCTTCTTCTTCATCCTCCCGTCCTCGCTGGCTGCATCCGGGATCTCCGGCCGTCGCAGGCATATGACGTCATCGCGCGACGGCCGGAGATCCCGGATGCAGCCAGCGAGGACAGGAGGATGAAGAAGAAGCACCGAGGAGCGGCGCAGATCAGAACACCGGGATGGTAATGTATAAGCAGCGGGGGGGGGGCCCTTACAAGGGGGGACATTGCCAGCTTTTGGGGGCTGTTGGTACCCCCAGGGGGCTGCTGGGTACCCCCTGGGGCTGCTGGGTACCCCCAGGGGGCTGTTGGTACCCCCTGGGGCTGTTGGTACCCCCAGGGGGCTGCTGGGTACCCCCTGGGGGCTGCTGGGTACCCCCAGGGGGCTGTTGGTACCCCCAGGGGGCTGCTGGGTACCCCCTGAGGGCTGCTGGGTACCCCCTGAGGGCTGCTGGGTACCCCCAGGGGGCCGCTGGGTACCCCCTGGGGGTCGCTGTATAACCCCTGGGGGGTGCTGTATAACCCCTGGGGGGTGCTGTATAACCCCTGGGGGCTGCTGTATAACCCCTGGGGGCTGCTGTATATACTGCTGAGGCCTGTATACCACTGGGGCTGCTGTATATACCACTGGGGCTGCTGTATATACCACTGGGGCTGCTGTATATACTGGTGGGGTCTGTATATACCACTGGGGAGGCTGCTGTATACCACTGGGGTTGCTGTATATACTACTGGGGCCTGTATATGCCACTGGGAGGCTGCTGTATACTACCATTTGGGGGCCTGTATACCACACTGCTGGGGGCTGTACACCTGTGCTGGGGTCCACCCTCGGCTTATACACGAGTCAATAGGTTTTCTCAGGTTTTGGGGGCAAAAGTAGGGGGGTTGGCTTATACACGGGTCGGCTTATACACGAGTATATACGGTAAGTATTTTCAGGTCTCCATGGGTTACTAACCATCTACCTAATACAATAATAATAGGTTTGGGGTTCAGTGCACTAAATAAATCAATAAAGTGATGATAAAAATTTTTTATTTGTTGTATTTAAAATGATAACAATTTTAAAAACGATAGAATTACATATACTTAAAAATTATTTGTGTAACTTCTATTAGTTTTGCTTGATCTCAGCTTTCAGGCTCACTTTCACGGTCTCTTATAGGAGGTCAGGAACTTTTTTATATATAAAGGTCTTGATGTGATTGATTGCTTAATCGGATAGGCCTTTGTTAATGGTAAGTGTTAAGGTACCTGAAAATGTGAGGATTAAATGATTAATATCTGAGTTAATGGTGTATATTTGGAGATTATTAAGGCGCCTACCTCTTCTAATTAGAGGATAACATGTGGATAGTTGTTTGTTTGAACTTCCGCTGGTTCTCCAATATGATGACAGGAAAGGAGTTTAGATACTTTGCATCTATAATATTCAGAAAATTATATAGATAAAAAGGTATGGTTAGGTAGTAGAGTATTCTTTTATCTAGATGTGCCGTAGCTATGGCAATTATAGCAGAGATAGAATATCCTATAAAATGACTTTGTTTTTGTATACTAAAATTTTTTTGTACTGTTTGAATGTGCAATTATCACTTCACGTAACTTGAACTATGCACCTGTGGGACGTGGTAAACTGTGATCACACTTTCCTGAAGTCTGTTTTACATTCTTTGGTGTCTCACAATCTGAAAAAACAGGTGATTCAAACGAAATGTAAAAGTACATAACTGGGTAATTATAACTGGGTTATTAAAATTAAAATGCTATATCCTATGTATTTGTGGGTGACCACAAAATGGTGATGTTCTTTAACAATCACAGTATAATCCAAAATTAGTTGTATCACATATATATTTTCAAGCCAAGGATGTGATCATAATGTTATATGGGCAAGGATTGTCCCTTTATAAACGTATCTCTAATTTTCCCTTTAAAGTGCAGTTCTAGTCCTAACTTGTCACAGTGATTGATTGGCATTCATTATGAGCTATAACGTTGCTAAATGATTGCTTACTCCTTGCCCACAGGAATATCCTTTCCTGCTGGAGAAGTCCGCTGATGGTAAGGAGCGTGAATCTTGCAGTGGTGCCTGCTCGTTCAGCGTGGCAGTGGACTGCTCCAGGAGACTTCCTAGTTGCAGCTCTCTGTGCTGGTCACGTGCTCGATCTGTCGCTGTGTCACCTGACCGGCCACGTCAGGATGTTGAAAGTGTAGTGTAGATTCACATTGAAGGCATCAAAACTATGAATTAACACATGAGGAATAATATACTTAACAAAAAGTGTGAAACAACTGAAAATATGTCTTATATTCTAGGTTCTTCAAAATAGCCACCTTTTGCTTTGATTACTGCTTTGCACACTCTTGGCATTCTCTTGATGAGCTTCAAGAGGTAGTCACTGGAAATGGTTTTCACTTCACAGGTGTGCCCTGTCAGGTTTAATAAGTGGCATTTCTCGCCTTATAAATGGGGTTGGGACCATCAGTTGTGTTGTGCAGAAGTCTGGTGGATACACAGCTGATAGTCCTACTGAATAGACTGTTAGAATTTGTATTATGGCAAGAAAAAAGCAGCTAAGTAAAGAAAAACGAGTGGCCATCATTACTTTAAGAAATGAAGGTCAGTCCGAAAAATTGGGAAAACTTTGAAAGTGTCCCAAAGTGCAGTTGCAAAAACCATCAACCGCTACAAAGAAACTGGCTCACATGAGGACCGCCCCAGGAAAGGAAGACCAGGAGTCACCTCTGCTGCGGAGGATAAGTTCATCCGAGTCACCAGCCTCAGAAATCGCAGGTTAACAGCAGCTCAGATTAGAGACCAGGTCAATGCCACACAGAGTTCTAGCAGCAGACACATCTCTACAACAACTGCTAAGAGGAGACTTTATGCAGCAGGCCTTCATGGTAAAATAGCTGCTAGGAAACCACTGCTAAGGCCAGGCAACAAGCAGAAGAGACTTGTTTTGGGCTAAAGAACACAAGGAATGGACATTAGACCAGTGGAAATCTGTGCTTTGGTCTGATGAGTCCAAATTTGAGATCTTTGGTTCCAACCACTGTGTCTTTGTGCGACGCACAAAAGGTGAATGGATGGACTCTACATGCCTGGTTCTCACCGTGAAGCATTGAGGAGGAAGTGTGATGGTGATTGGGTGCTACGTCAGATGACTTGCCTCAACAGTCACCACGCCCGACCCAATCGAATGGTATGGTGAGCTGAACCGCAGAGTGAAGTCAAGAGGGGATTTATTCAAAATTGAAGGCATACTGAACCAGCATGGCTACCACAGCATCTTGTAGACGCATGCTATTCCATCCGGATTGCGTTTAGTTGGACCATCATTTATTTTTCAACAGGACAATGACCCCAAACGCACCTCCAGGCTGTGTAAGGGCTATTTGACCAAGAAGGGGAGTGATTGGGTACTAGGCCAGATGACCTGGCATCCACAGTCACCAGACCTGAACCCAATTGAGATGGTTTGGTGTGAGCTGGACCGCAGAGTGAAGGCAAAAGGGCCAACAAGTGCTAAGCATCTCTGGGAACTCCTTCAAGACTGTTGGAAGACCATTTCTGGTGACTACCTCTTGAAGTTCATCAAGAGAATGCCAAGCGTGTGCAAAGCAGTAATCAAAGCAAAAGGTGGCTACTTTAAAGAACTTAGAATATAAGACATATTTTCAGTTGTTTCACACTTTTTTGTTAAGTATATAATTCCACATGTGTTAATTCATAGTTTTGATGCATTTAGTGTGAATCTACAATTTTCATAGTCATGAAAATAAAGAAAACTCTTTAAATGAGAAGGTGTGTCCAAACTTTTGGTCTGTACTGTGTATATACATAATATATATAAGGACGCTAAGGACAACATCTGCAAGGAGTTTGTATGTTCTCCCCGTGTTTGCGTGGGTTTCCTCACACATTGTAAAGACATACTGATAGGATATTTAGATTGGAGCTCCAAGAGAGACAGCATTACTCATGTATATAAAGTGCTATGGAATTAATAGCGCTATATAAATGAATAAATATAAATATATACATATATATATATATATATATACACTGACCAGCATTTCCAATCAGGATAGAGCAGGCGTGAACAGATGCAAGCTGCTATGACTGCATACTGTAGAAAAAAAGTCTGTGTGCACCAAGATTTATGCAAATGCATAACATATTTCATTGATGCTATATAACATAGCTGCTATCACTGCATAATATATCTAAGCCAACTCTGACTGTTATTGCAGCCCGGTTTTATTTGTCCATATACGTTTGCATTGGACACCTCAGGACTCCATGCACCCACGGTTTGCTATATGTTTGTGCTGTCCCCAAACCCCCGGCAGCGTGATTCTCCTTTCATGCTACTTTTAAGGAGGAAAGTATATATTTATACTTTATTTTTAAAGTTATACTTTAATACGAGTGTGTAGTGCATTGCTGCTACGTGTGCTGAAAATATTTCCTACGGACTTGAAAACTTTCTAGATTTAATCCCTTAAACCATCGGTATCTGTATTATATTGTCTATCTTAATGTTTTTGTTTAATAATACAGTATAATCTTTAAGCATGTCTCCCGTTCCCTTGCTGCTGATCAGTGTGGTTGGTTTACATGGATGGGAAATTCCAGAGTTATGTGATTTGTGTTTCACTTTTAGTTTTGATTTCCTATCAGCCAGAGCTTAGTAATGTTTAGAAGAAGCTCCTCTCCCACATTACAGTCATCAGTGATGTAGAGCAGAATACTGTATATAAGTATGAGGCAATACCACTCACACTCAGTCTCCGATATCCCATCCAGCCAACACTGACTCTCTTCACCCACCATCATGGTCTACAAGCTTGCTCTAATCCTAAGTATTCTTCTGCTCGATTCTGCTCTTGCACAAGGTATAGCCTTTTATACTTTATTTTCATATAACTGCACATATTATATTTAAAGTATTTGATATGGGTTGATATGATATTGTAGTATGAAGTATCCAACTTTATTACTAATCATTATTTCCTGTTTTCTAGCGCCCCGTGGCAAGCGCTGCAGATGTAAGGGCCTTGCAGAAAAAATTCAGCTTAAAAAAGTAAAACAGCTTGAAATCTTTCCTCCTAGCTCTAAATGTGACAATGAAGAGTATGTGTAAGTAATCTGAGGATAATATAGCTGCGATTAGTTATTTTTAATGGCATCAGAATAATATACTGTAATCTCTGAGACCCTCACCATCAGCACTGAAATTATAGTTATATTGCCATGTTGGATGGAAATCTTCATCAGTCTGAATTATTGTCTCCCATACACTGGAACAAAGGGCTAATTTTTTACCTGGAAAATGATTTAGAAATTGATTAAAAAAAATAATTAGAAAATATTGTATTGTGAGCACAAATGATCATAATTGCTACTAAATTTCAAACTGCAAATATTTCTTACTTGCGTTTGATTTAAATAGTTTTATGTTAAAAAAAGTCAGCCATATTCTACAATTGATCCTTTTTTACTAATCAAAAACATTATATTTCCAAGCGTTTATTGCATATCATTACAGGTGTCTTAAGATACAGCCTGAGAAACAACAATGTTTCATTGATGTAAAAAGGTTTTCCAATCCTTTATAAATAAAGCTTAAAGGGATTGTTCGGCCTATGTGACTGCAGACTTGTGAATCCTTATAATGTGTCGGGTGCTCATTGTCAGGAGTCTATGGTGAGCTGGCCAGCACATGATTGAATGTATGTGATTTGCATACATGCGGTCACATGGTGAGACATGCATAACTTTGTACAATACAAGGGAATTGAGCGAGGCCGGATAGATCCTCAAGGTGGCCGGAAGTATGCAAAAAGCAAACTTGTGGTCACATGATTACTCGCTTCCAAAATGTGTTGGGGAAATGATTTTCTGGCACTAACTAATATATAAGTGTTATAGTTTCTCCTGCATATGTTAGGCTGTGTTCTCACAATCCGGAGGCACTGAGTGTTGGACGCAGCACCTCCAGACTTGTGGGAACCTGTGGATGAACAAAGGGAGGTGGCAGCTGCCCTGTACTCCTGATCTGTGATGGGTGCAGGGAGCTTCTACCGGCATTCACCGATGGTGACTGCTTCCGACTCTGCAGTATGAAATTAACTATCTTGCTGAGATGCAGAAGAGCGACAACCCTCACCGCAGCTGAAAACATGCTGTGGCGGATAGAAATACAATAAGCTTGCACTGTACACGCAGCATTTTGGACGCAGTGGTAATATGCTGTGCCCAAAACGATGCAATTCCTGATCGTGTGCACGCACCCTTAGACTGCGCAGTCCCCACTGTTCTGAGAATAGTATTAATAGGAGCATATGATCAGACTTCGCTATCCAATTGAAAGCCAGCTTTCTCATGTGCTGTGTGTTTCAATTGGAGAAGGCTGATGGACTGATCACATGCTCCTCCATCAGCAGCCATTTTGTAGACATGAGAGCTCTACAGTCCATGAGAAAAGCTGGACTAAGGGCGCTTTACACACACCAACTTCTGTGACCAACTTCTGAACAGATCTCTGGTTGCAGTGAAATCATCGACATATTGTTCCATTGTACACAGCCACAAAATGGAGTAATGTGTCCATGATTTCACTGCAACCAGAGATCTGTTCAGAAGTTGGTCACAGAAGTTGGTGTGTGTAAAGCAGCCCTTAGAAGTGCAGGAGGAGAACCTGTAATAATGATGTAATATCAAATGTCACAAAATCATGTACCTAACCCATTTGTGAAATTAGAATTAAGTGGCCAAACCCTTATAAAGTTTTATTAAAATAGCTCATCACCTAATCAAAGGCTAAGCAATAATTTCTGATTTGCCATCTGTTATCACAGGATAGCTTCCATTTGAGATTTTTTGTATGCCAAGCATGTACGCTGCCGACCCACTCAAGGCGTATAGAAATGGCACAGATAGCCAAGTACAGGATTAGCCATATGTGATAGTCCCACAGAAGTGCACATACTTCATCATGCTCCCTTCCCTTGTTCTAATGATTGGTTAGGGTCCTAATGGTGAAGGTCTCATCAACCAGCAAAATATAACTGTATGAATAAAGTATACTACCCTTTTGTACTACATATTGTACATTCCTCATCATATCTGAGATCTCTGCTTGCTGTCAGCGTAGACTATTGTGTACATTCGGAGTCAGCACACTTGTTCCAATATAATCGATAGCTGAGAAGTGGATGCCATTCTATCTAGTCTAGGAAATTCTCTGAGATAAATAATAAATAACTGCACAAATCTCACTCCAGTGTCAACTGTAATTATGGAATAAGTGTAAGTTTGAGGACAGCAACATTTTTAATCATTTAAAATTTACACTTTCTTGTAATTCATTCCAGTGTTGTCCAGAAAAACTCCCAAACGAAATGTGTGAATCCTAATATTAAAGAAGTTAAAGCCATCCTAGGAAGAAAAAATAAGTAAGTATTTACTGTACAAAGATTGGACCTCAATGGAGTCAACCATAAGATTGTCCTAGTCAAAACTGTAGTTGTTAATACAAGTTCTAGGAATGTTTTCTATGCCTGTTTGTAGTTAATGTGTGAATGCTCTCTTAAAGGGAACCGTCACCAGGTTTTTGCAACCTAATCTGAGAATAGCATCATATAGGACCCGAGATCCTGATTCCAGCGATGTGTCACTTACAGGGCTGCTCAGTGTAGTTTTGATAAAATCACTGTTTAATCAGCTGCAGATTATCAGCAGCAGTCTACTTGGCCTGTTGCCACGTAGTCCGGCATATTCACCGACTGCTAAATCTGCAACAGAGAAAACACTAATTTTATCAAAATGACAGCAAGCAGCTCAGTAAGTGACACATCGCTGTAATCAGGGTCTCTGTCTCTACATTATGCTGCTCTCAAATTGGATGGCAAAACCCTGGTGACAGGTTCCCTTTAAGGGTAAACTGCACTTCGCATGACACCATACTACAAAAATCCAGAGTCAGACTCTACCCTCTGATTAATAGATGATCACCCAGTGTGCCCAGGCTCTATATTATATACACTCTAAGTGCCATTGCTTAGTATTTTAAGAGAATCTGTCGTCAGGATTTTTAAATGTAATCTAAGGACAGCATCAGGTAAAGGTTAAAACACTGAATTCAGCAATGTATAACTTATTGGGCAGGGTGTCGTTGTTTACTTACTATGAACGTTTTATCACCAAGATATAATCACTACCTGGACTAGGTTTCCTATGCCTCCTAGGCCCACTATTCCCCTTCCTGTGATAAGCAGCTCACTGTCAATAAACAATGTACTCATTGAGCCTGGTGTTGGTGGAGTCAGCTTTCTGAGCTCTGCTACATGCTATATCTAAGAACTCTTATTATGTCACAACTGCTGCACCCAGTAAACTAAGTGACACCTCATTGGAATCAGGGTCTCTTTTCCTTCTATATGTTGTTCTCAGATGAGATAACACAAACTGATGACAGATTGCCTTTACCTTTCTAACTGTGAGGTTTTTAACTGTAAACCTGTACATCTTTGCAGATATGTATGCTTATTAAAATTCTGCTTTGTTTCTTTAGGAAAACGAAACATATTAAAGTTATCAAACACCCTGCCACAAATGGAAAAACTCTATAAAGACCTATTCTTTCATGGAATCAAGCAAAAAAGCTATTGAGTCTGATATTAGATAGCATGTCGATAGTGATATTTACACACACACCCATGCACTCACACACACCTACACGCGAGCGAACAAACACTTTATTAACATTAAGTGCAAAGTGCAGGATCCCATTAACATTAAAGTCAATTGTAAAGATCTCCTTTCGCTGTCATTTAGTTGAAGCCTTTACCGTCTGACTGATACAATAGTGATATCTGAACTGTGACAATCCGCACTATTGTGCCGTCACATGGACAAAACACATTTTGATAACTTGAATTGAGACATTTTTTTTAATTAGTTCAGTCCTAATATTTTCTCTAAAAGTGACTTGACTATATGTAAATATGTTATACATGCAAATATTTGTTTACAAATTGTAAATATGTTAATATTTGGGAATAAATTATTATGTAAACTCATAAATAAATCTTTTAATTACAATCTTTGTCTATTGGGCCTTAAATTGCATACATTGCTTTATGGAAATGCTTTGCATCATAAGCAGACACTTTATTGATCAATTTTGAGTAGTAGAGTAATATCAACAGTGATATAAGGTCATATATGAGAGATATCAAATGAATGCTAAAATCTGTAACACACCAATTAAAATAACATAGAATATGGAATAAAATGAAATCAGTTGAAGAAACTTGTTGTGGTGATAGTGGACACATGGCTGGACGAGAGCTATGACTGGGCTGTTATCGTATTTTTCTTTTATAAGACGTACCTGATTATAAGACGCACCCCAAATTTGGTGAAGGAAAAGAGTAAAAAAATAATGTTTAATGTTAAATGGGGTCCATCTACAATGCCAGTTTCAGTCTTACAAATCACATATGTGTCCCTCATCCTGGGAAACAGCCCCCATATCCTGCATATGGCCCACTTGTGCTGGCACATTAGCCCCCTTGGGCAGGCATATTGGCCCCCTTGGGCCCGGCACATCAGCCCCCTTGTACTGGAACATTAGCCCCCTTGATCTGGCACATTAGCCCCATTGGGCTGGCACATTAGCCTCTTGGGCTGGCACATTAGATTAGCCTCCTTATGCTGACACATTAGACCCCTTGGGACTGGCACATTAGCCCTCCTGTGCTGGATATGGCCCCCCTATCACTCTATATGCCCCCCTGTGCTGGATATGGCTCCCTGTCATGCTATATGCCCCCCTTGCTGGATGTGGCCCCCCATCACACTATATGTCCCCCCACCGGCGTGCCACATTAAAATAACAACTGCTATTACTTACCCTCCGTCACTCGTTCCATGCTCCCAGCTCCTTGGTCTCTTCCTGTGTCTGTGCCAGCATCTGATCATGTGACCAGGGTGCACAGTGATGACATCACTGTGCTGTGCCGATCATGTGATTGGATGCTGGCACAGACACAGAAAGAGACCGTGGAGCTGGGAGCATGGAGCGAGTGACGGAGGGTAAGTAATAGCGGTTGTTATTTTAATGTGTGGTGCCAGCAGGGGGACATATAGTGTGTTGGGGGCCATATCCAGCATAGTGGGGAATGAGTGCAGGCACATGAGGTGATGTACAGCAGGTGCAGTGCATATTACAGGAGGCTAATGAGCGGGAGCATGTGACCTCCCACTGCCTCCTGCAGCATGCACCAGTTCGCAGACACTGCTCCAGAGCTAGCCCCCTCCACTACAGCACAGCACATAGTATATTAAAATTATAAGACGCATCCCCCACTTTCCCCAAAATTTGGGGGAACAAAATTTTATAATTCGAAAAATACGGTAATTTACAGGGTTATAGTCTATTTAGAAATTACTGTACAAATAAGCAAAGAGGGGGATGTATTTATAGGTAAAATCATTCTTAAAACCCACCCTGCATGATAATAAATGTGAATCTATTGAAAATGAGGAGTCCCTGTGGGTGGAGATAAGGGAGGGAGAAAGAATAATGCATTACTGATAGGGGTTTGTTAGAAGTCTCCAAATATAATGGAAGTGGTGGAGAATAGTTTCATAAAGCAAATAGATGGGGCTCACAGAAAAGTCATCATTATGGGGGACTTCAACTACCCTGAAATACATTGGGGAACAGAATCCTGCAGTTCCAGCGAAAGAAATAGGTTTTTGTGAACAATGAAAGACAATTACCTTTCACAACTAGTTCAGGACCCAACAAGAAGGGGGCACTGCTGGACGTAATATTAACCTACATGGCGGACTGCATATCAAATATACGATTAGGGGTTACTTGGGTAATAGTGATCACAAAATAATAAGATGTAAAATAGAGGGGCAACAAAGTCACTAAACTTCAGGAAGGCAAATTTCCAGCAGTTAAAAGTTGATCTTAGTTATGGCACATAACATGGGACGATCTCCTGACAAATAAAAGTACACAAAGCAAATGGGACAGTCTTATTAGCATCCTGAATAGGACCTGTGCACAATGTATACCCTATGGGAATAAACAGTGCGAGAAGTGTTAGGGTAGAAGGAGCGGGAAAGACACACAGAGAGTGAGTAGGAGTTGGGTGAGTAGTCGAGAGAAGAGTGCAGTCAAGTCCTACACCACAGGGAGGGCGCCCAAAAGGAGCGGCGACACGGACAGATGGAGGAGACCCAGTGCCGGACCTTATCGACAGTCCGGGGGAATCCTGGTCCACAACGGGGTACTGGCTCCGAGTCACGGTGCAGGCGAGTCCAGCCCTGAGCCGTCAATACCAGTGGGTCGCGGGTTTGCACAGCAACCCCGACCTCGTCCATAATATGCAGCCCCACCAGGAAAACTAAACTGGTTTGAGCCCCTTAGAGAAGAAGGGTAACCTCATAGCACCCAACGGGCCTGGTAGAGAAGTGGGTTGTGCAGGACAGCGCAAGGATAGTAAGGACGCACAAGCAAGTCACAGAGGTCAAAAAAGGTACTAAGGAAGGAACACTCTGGGAGCCTCAAAGAGACTTTATCCTCTCCAGTGACTACCCGGCCAGCTACCCGCAAAGACTGTGTAACTGTGTACCTGAACTGCTAAGAACTGTTACCATTAAAGTACGCATACAGAGTCATCAAGCCTCCGGTGTCTTAATCTATTAAGTAAATCTATTGAGCTGCTACCACAACAACCAGCACAGTGTCTACACTGCCCCGAGGATCCCACTCCGCCTGTGGGGAGTTGTACCACCCAAGCTGCCTGTCTATTATCCCCGGAGGTCTGAAGCAGCACTGGTGAGATCACCAGAATCCACAGGTGGCGTCACGAGACTTTATTTTATTTTTATTATCTTCCCATTAATTAGCTGACCCCCAGGGCTACGGGCCCGGGCACCAGCCACCAAGACAACACCCCCATATCAACGCCCAGGTACCGAGTTCCCAAAGACCCTTGGGCGGGTCAAGAGTCCGGACCTTTGAGATCTTAATATCCTTTCCGCATCCTCCTCTTTTTCTTACTCCTCTTCCTGTGGATACACCACTTCGTCCCGCAGACTTTTCAAGGTTTGCTCCAGCATGTAGATGACTAAAATAGTGATGCTAATGATAACATCATCAGCGCTAACCATCTTAGTAGCCATTTCGAAACTGTGCAGATGGGTGCAGAGGTCCTTGATCTGTGCCCACTCTGCCATGCATCATTTGCACCACATTTGGCTCACTTTGAGCCACTGTATGCACCACTAACTACTGTGCCAGGGGTTGTTGCTGCTGCCACAGTCATTGCAACCTATGCAGAGTGGAATTACACTGTGCCTGCACATCACATATCAAATGGTTAACCGGTTGTCCGATAGACCTCTGTAGAGATTCTAGTCGATGAGCCACGGGATGAGAAGGGAGGAAATGAGCACACAGTGACTGTGCCTTGTACAGCAGCTTATCCAGGCTGGATAGCAGCGCAGTAATTGCTGGACAACCAGGTGAGGACGTGAGCCATGTAAGGCACATGTGTAAGTTTGCTCTGATGTAGGGCCACCACCAGGTTTGCACCATTATTGCACATGGCCTTCCCTGGCTCCAAGTTTAATGGAGACAGCCATTGCTGAAACTTGGTCTACATAGCTGTTGACAGCTCTTCAGTTGTGTGACTCACATCTCCAAAGCATTTTAATGTCAAACTGCCTGTTTTCAGCAAGCCCTGGAGTGCAGTACAGAGGTGGGGTGGATTCTGTCTGGACTGTAGGAACATTACATGAGTGGTCGAGGGTGCAACTGGATAACCTAGAGGAGGTGGAGGAGGCAGAAGCAGAGGATAAGAGATACATGCAAAGGTTTGTCCCAAAAGTCTTGGGGATTTCAAAACTTGGGAGAAGCCCCTTTACTGCCTGACCCCGCAGCCACCAGAGTCACTCAGTGCCCATTGCGCAAGATATAATGTCCCTGGCCATGTTTGCTCATCCACATGTTGGTGGTGATATCCACCCTGTCATACAAAGAGTTTCTCAAGGAATGGGGATGTTGTCTGTGACATGCTGGTGTAGCGCAGCCACAGCTTTCTTCGAGATATCAAAGTGACTGGGTAACTGATTCTGGGGGGATGCTTTTGGAAACTGTCTATACCCACCAGGCAGAAAGGCAGCATTTCCTTGGCCAAAAAATAGGAGATTGTGAAGTTCAAGCTCTTTGCTTTGGATGTGTATTAGGATATAATCTTTTACATGACCACAACTGCGGTACTTAGGGCTGGATGCTTTAAGGAGAGAGGGTTAGGTAGGGTGTACCTGACAAACTGCTGAACTGTGAGGGCGGTGCAGGTGGAAATGTTATAGTGGGTTGACAAACAAGTGGTGTGCTTAGTGTCTGAGATTGGTCAAAACCAGGAGGTGTATCCACTTCCGCAGGACGGAAAGCATCTTAGGGGACATGGGAGTGGGCGAATCCACCCATGTGCCCAGAAGTGGGGCCCAGCTTCACTTTTGGGAAGCCGTACCATCCTGGCTGCACTACCATCTGCCCCAGTGGTCTCACCCTGCAGTATCAGTCACCCCTGGCCAAGTACCACAGGTGGCATCACAAACTATCCCCTGTGAATATCCCCCTTCACTGCATGACCAGGGCCACGGAGCTGGGTCACTACCACCGTGACTTCCCACCAAACTGACCGGCCCAGTCTCCGAGTACACAATGACCCTGGGGTCTGCTGCACTTGCAGATCTCAGTCTCTGTGCGGGAATATGCCGCCTAACCTCCTCGTCTTCCTCCTCCTCCCCTCTGATGAGATACTCAGCTTTGTGATTCTGGGTTGATTCAAAGTGGGATCTCGAACCTCATCATCATACTATCTGTAGTCCCACTTCTCGCCAGAAGATTCACCCTCCTCTTCCTGCCCTGAATGCACAGTATAATGCTCCCCAGGTAATTGAGTCTCATCATCATCACCTCTACTCCCGAGGTTAAGGTCTAGTGATGAGTGATCCAACTCCAAAAGATTTTGGGCTTTGGTTCAGATGCTTTCCTCTTCTGGAGTATGTGAATCATTGGAGTTGACCTCTGATGCCCATTGAATAGTTTGTGTGAATATCACTGCAGAATTGCTCATCTGTGTTTCCCCACAATCAGTTGTGTGGTTGGAGAGTTGTGACACGGGGTGACACATGGGTAATTGGTGCGCCATCTCTGAAGACTGTACTGCTTGTGATATTGAGGCGGAGGAACAGGAGGACAGGCCACTTGATGCAGCGCTTGCCATGAACTGTAGCATAAACTATTTCTGCACAACTCGTTTCGCTCTGCTGCTGGCAAAAAAAAAGACTGGAGTAGGCTGTGCAGCAACAGAAGTTGTCACTTTGATTGGGATATGATGAGCTAATGTTTGGTTAGTAGAGCTTTCAGTAACATTAGTAGTAGAACCTACCCCATGTACACCTCCAAAACCAAGCCTACTCCCCTTTCTAACAACCTTTTCCTCTTCCCCTTTCTACCACAACCTCGGGATTTCCCACTCATGTTTTATGCACACATATTTGGAAAGCACTTGTTTGAGGCCAAACATAGTCTTTTTAGTACAAAAAGAAAGATTTGGTAATCACTGGTTAGAGGCCACACACAGCCTTTTTAGGGGAAACTGAATGATTTGGCAATCACGGATTTGAGGCAAAAAATGCCTTTTGAGGGGAAACTGAATGATTTGGAATCACTGATTTGAGGCAAAAAATGCTGTTTTAGAGAAAATGAATAATTTGGTAAGCACTGCTTTGTGACAAAAAATGTCTTTTTAGTACAAACAGAATAATTTGGCAATCACTGGTTAGAGGCCAAACACAGTATTTTTAGGGGAAACTAAAGGATTTGGCAATCACTGGTTTAAAGGGCCCGTCACACGGGGCGACATCGCCGCCAATTACATAGGCGACGTAGGGGCGTGGCCTATCGGCGGCGACATCACCCCTACTCGCCTCATGTAAAGGGGCGATGTTGGTGCCGCGGGAGGTCGCCTGGTTTCAGAGCAGTGCTCTGAAACCAGGCGACCGATCTGGGGCAATGTGCACACATCACCCCATGTAACCGTCCGCCGCGACCTGTCAGGCGATGGGAGCCATAGGCTCCC
The DNA here is from genome assembly GCA_033576535.1 of Allobates femoralis. Classification (NCBI taxonomy): domain Eukaryota; kingdom Metazoa; phylum Chordata; class Amphibia; order Anura; family Aromobatidae; genus Allobates; species Allobates femoralis. The sequence continues at coordinate 291,780,650 of JARQOC010000003.1, forward strand.
ATTGTCCTGCATCGCCGCTGGGGTTTTCAGACACCCCGGCGGTGATGCCGCCTGTCAGCTCGCCGGCGCGGGCCTGGAGATGTCGCCCCATGTGAAAAGGGGACGGCGACGCTGGCGGGGCGCCAAAAACGTGCGCGACACCCTCCTGTCGCCACCGACATCACCAGCCTCGTCACAGGTGTGACGGGGCCTTAAGATAAAAAATGCCTTTTTAGGGGAAAGTGAAGGATTTTGCAGTCACTGCTTTGAGTAAAAAAAATGCCTTTTTAGAACAAACTGATGGATTTGACAATCACTGGATAGAGGTCAAACTCAGAATCTTTTGGGGAAACTGAACGATTTAGCAATCAATGGTTTGAGGCAAAAAAGACCTTTTTTAGTACAAACTGAAAGATTTGAAAATCACTGGTTAGAGGCCAAACACAGTCTTTTAATGGGGGAACTGAATGATATGGCATTCACTGCTTTGAGGCAAAAAATGCCTTTTTAGGGGAAACTAAAGAATTTGGCATTCACTGGTTTAAGATAAAAAATGCCTTTTTAGGGGAAAGTGAAGGATTTTGCAGTCACTGCTTTGAATCCAAAAAAAAAAACCTTTTTAGTACAAACTGATGGATTTGACAACCACTGGTTAGAGGCCAAACACAGAATTTTTCAGGGAAACTGAATGATTTGGCAATTACTGGTTTGAAGCAAAAAATGCCTTTTTAGGCTGCTTTCACTTCAGCGATTTTCACCATTCGCGGCAGATTTAGCAGTTTTGCTGCATCTGCCGCATAACGGATCATTTGGAGCAAGCCTGCAAATTCATTCCTTCTGGGACTTGCGGATGTGTGCGGCACTTGCGGTTTTGCCACTGCTAACAGCGTCCGGATTTGCCAGATTCGGCAAAGCTGCAAGTGCCGCAGGTGTCCGCAAATCCCATAGGAGATGAATTAGGCCAAACGCAGGCTTGCAGCAACTGATCCGTTATCCGGCAGATGCGTCAAAATTCTGGATCTGCCGCGAATGGCAAAAATCACCGATGTGAAAGTAGCCTAAGTACAAACTGAAAGATTTGACAATCACTGGTTAGAGGCCAAACATAGCCTTTTTATGGGGAAACTGAATTATATGGCAATCATTGGTTGGAGGCAAAAAATGCCTTTTTAGGGGAAACTGAAGGATTTGACAATCACTGGTTTGAGGCAAAAAAAAAATCTGATCTATTGAAATGTTAAATTAATATAATCAGTTTATAAATGGTGTAATGAAAAAGTTAACACAGTGCCCAAATTATAGTTTTTTGGTCACCACAACACTTGAAAAAAAAGCAGTAGGATTCTCGTAAACTATCGTATCTACTTCAAAATACAGTAGTATCAATAGACACTGGTTCAGGGCACAAAAAAAAAAGAAAACAAGCACACACTGCTCCATCAAATGATAGTGTAAAATATTACTAGTCTCAGAGAATGGCGACACAAGAAATTTTTGTTTTACAAATTTCTAAAATTTTCTTCACCATGTAAACAATGAAAGAACTACTCATAATAACCATAATTGTGCGGACTTGGAGCATTGTATTGCCAGGATATGTTACCATATAATGAACGCTGGAAGCAGAAAACCCAAAGAATTGGACTTTCTTGCAATTTTGCCACATTTGGAAGTTTTCCCCTGCTTTCAGCACACCACATGATAAAGAAACGGGGTCCATTAATAGTACAACTTGTCCCTCAAAAAGCTGCCGTATGTTGATAGAAAAGGAAAAACTGTCAAAAACAGAAAATCGCTAGGTCGGTAAGGGGTTAATGAACATTATTGATGGAACATTAGTAACAGAATCAAAGAGGACCTGTCACCAACCACATATGGTGATCTAATTACAGCACTGGCAGACATGCTGCATCCAGGCAAGGGGACCCCCAGCCCTTGAGTCCTCCTGTACCCCGAGATAATACACTTTGAAAACTTACATTGTGGAGCCAAATAGGAGGTGGCTTGTGGCTGGAGCCAAAGGGCAGTTTCACACCCCCTGCATGTTTAATCTGCCCACTGCTGCCACCCTAATGCCAATCATTGTCTCCCTCGCCTGCAGCATAACACAGAGCTTATTGCAGTGATGGCCACTTTGCCCCACCTCCTGCAGTGACATCACCGCTTATACCCGCCCTGCTCTATGTTTTCTGTCTTCCTGTTGCCACGTGTAAAGTGGCTATCATATATATGATAAATATGTGATTGCTGTCAGTCCAAATTCTAGACAAGATAAACTGAAAGTGGCTGAACTGAAACAGGACACTACACAGCTGCAAGACTTAGCAAAGAGGCTGTAAATGGTATATTTCTGGGAAATGTAGACATTTCCTCTATGCGCCATCTGTTAGAAGAATGCAGAATTAGTCTGGCTTTTAGGAAACTACCTTGTCCTCCGATATTAGCAAATAACAATGTCAAACATTCAGTTCACTTTTATCTGCAAGTAAAGTTGGTGCAAAATGTCAGAACCATTTTATTATCATTATAGTTTACCACTGGAAAAGTAAGATGCTAAAAATTACAGCAATTGCTGTTTCATTGCACAAGTTCTGCTATAAGTTAAATATATATGGTGAATTTATCAAGACTGGCGTCTGATACTAATATATCAAACTAATTCGTGTATACGGTGGCTCAGCACTTAGCACTGTATACGGTGGCACAGTGGTTAGCACTGTATATGGTGGCACAGTAGTTAGCACTGGTAACGGTGGCTCAGTGGTTAGCACTGTATACGGTGGGTCAGTGGTTGGCGCTGTATACGGTGGCTCAGTGGTTAGCACTGTATACGGTGGCTCAGTGGTTAGCACTGTATACGGTGGCTCAGTGGTTAGCACTGTATACGGTGGCTCAGTGGTTAGCACTGTATATGGTGGCTCAGTGGTTAGCACTGTATATGGGGCTCAGTGGTTAGCACTGTATACGGTGGGTCAGTGGTTAGCACTGCATATGGTAAGTCAGTGGTTAGCACTGCATACAGTGGCTCAGTGGTTAGCACTGTATACGGTGGGTCAGTGGTTAGCACTGTATACAGTGGTTAAGTGGTTAGCACAGTATATGATGGCTCAGTGGTTAGGACAGTATATGGTGGCTGAGTGGATAGCACTGTATATGGTGGGTCAGTGGTTAACACAGTATATGGTGGCTCAGTGGAGAGCAGTGTACATGGTGGGTCAGTGGTTAGGACTGTATAGAGTGGCTGAGTGGTTAGCTGTCTCCCCCTGTCCTCTGGCCCTGTGTCCCCCTGTCCTCTGGCCCTGTGTCCCCCTGTCCTCTGGCCCTGTGTCCCCTTATCCTCTAGCCCTGTGTCCCCTTATCCTCTGGCCCTGTGTCTCCCTGTCCTCTGCCCCTGTGTTTCCCAGTCCTCTGCCCCTGTGTGCCGGTGTTCTCTGGCCCTGTCCTCTGGTCCTGTGTCCTGCTGTCCTCTGGCCCTGTGTGCCACTGTCCTGTGGCCCAGTGTCCTGCTGTCCTGTGGCCCAGTGTCCCGCTGTCCTTTGGCCCAGTGTCTTGCTGTCCTCTGCCTTGTGTCCCCGTCCTCTGCTCCTGTTCTGTGTCCCTCTGTCCTGTGTGCCTCTGTGTCCCTGTCCTGTGTGCCCCTGTCCTGTGTGGCCCTGTCCTGTCTTGTGTGTCCCTGTCCTGTGTGGCCCCCTGTCTGTACTGTGTGTCCCCCTGTCTGTCCTGTGTGGCCCCCTCTCTGTCCTGTGTGGCCCCCTGTCTGTCCTGCGTGGGCCCCTGTCTGTCCTGTGTGGGCCCCTGTCTGTCCTGTGTGGGCCCCTGTCTGTCCTGTGCGGGCCCCCGTCTGTCCTGCGTGGGCCCCTGTGTGTCCTGCTTGGCCCCTGTGTGTCCTGTGTGGCCCCTGTGTGTCCTGCGTGGCCCCCTGTGTGTCCTGCATGGCCCCTTGTCCTGCATGGCCTCCTGTGTGTCCTGTGTGGCCCCCTGTCTGTCCTGTGAGGCCCCCTGTCTGTCCTGTGAGGCCCCCTGTGAGTCCTGTGTGGCCCCCTGTGTGTCCTCTGAGGGCCCCTGTATGTCATGTGTGGCCCCCTGTGTGTGCCGTGTGGCCCCCGGTCTGTTCTGTGTGGCCCCCTGTGAGTCCTGTGTGGCCCCATGTGTGTCCTCTGAGGCTCCCTGTATGTCCTGTGTGGCTCCCTGTCATGTGCCCACTCCCTGTGCACTTATACAAAGTGCCGACACTGCAGCTGTGCAAGCAATGTGGCACACTGTATCAGTGCAGCAGGGGGATATGTGCCCCCTCCATGCTCCCTCCGTGCCCTCTCCTCTCACCCTGTCTGTGCTCACCTCTGCCATCCAGGCAGATGAGGTCCCTGGTCCCTGCAGCCGCAGCCTGAGCCGGGATCTGTGCTCTGTGCTCTATTGCTCTGGACGTCTGAAGACACTGGGAGCCGATCTCAGAGCACAGATCCCGGCTGAGGCTGCGCCTGCAGGGACATTGCGGTTTCGCGATGGCGCATGGGCGCCATCGCTTGCGGCGCTGGCATCCGGCCACGGTGCATGCTGGAATAGTGGCACAGTGGCCGGATGCCAGCAACTGGCAATTATTATATAGGAAAATTACAGTCTCCTATGAACGCCAGCTAAATGATGGCTTTCACAGGAGAATTGTAATGACAGGCATGGTCGCTTACAGCAGACCCTCAGCTGTAATAGCAAGAAATCGGTGCCCTGTGATCGTGTTGATGGAATGGCGTGCACCCATGCCAGCAAGTGTTAAATATCACTGTCAGAGATTGACTGCACCATTTAACAGGTTAAGAGCCACGGGTAAAGCTTCGTTCCACCCATCGCTGTTAAAGACACATGATCTAATCAGCCATCATGTGCTGGGTAAGATGCGGGATCGGTATTTGAGCTTGTATCAAAAGGCGAGAGCCAGCATATAACGTACTAGTACGTTATATGTAAGTTGTTAAAGACAACCTGTTACTTGATTCATGCTGCACAAACCACAGGCAGTATGAATCATAGGCTAGGGTCACACTTGGCATGAGTTTTTTTAGTGCCTTAAAAAACGCATGCGTTTCTACATGCTTTTTTCCATTTCTGCATGTGTTTTTTAAGGTGTCTGATGGCACCCTGCGTTTTTTGCATGCGTTTTTAAATCAGCACCCAAAAAAAGTGCATGCACTATTTTTTGGTGCTGTTTTAAAAACGCATGCGTTATTTTACATGGGCCCCTATGGAAAACGCATGCATTTTTGGATGGTACTAAATGGTACTAATGTACCATGCGTTTTTGCATGCGTTTTTTGAAGGCAGCTACTCACATAAGTGCAAAAACGCATGCCAAAAACGCATGGCACTTTAGACATGCGTTTTTGCTATTAAAACATGTGTTTTTGCTATTAGGGCATGTGTTTTTTAACATGGGGGGCTTATGGGTGCATTTTTACATGATTTTTTAAAAACGCAGGTCTCCAAAAAAGCATGAAAAAAACCGCAAGTGTGACCCTAGCCATACCCAGGCTTTGAAATTGCAACCAGGATTATTTTTATTACTGAAATGCTACAGAATTTCAAGTAAAACCTTAGTTTAATATACTATTTCAGCGTTTTTTTTAATTTCACCCAGAGTAGTGTCACTAATGTAAGTTCATTGCCCATTGTAATAAACACACCAGCAGTCCTCTTTGTTATCTGCACTGCAGTTTGGTCTATAAGAATCAGAATGACAAAGACTAAGGCTAGGGTCAGACTTGCATCTGCCCCTAGCCTGCAGGATCCGTCAGAAACTTAGTTGCTGTACGGAGCAGCGCATGGCGTTACCAGCAGGTAACGCTATGCCCTTCACCGCCAGGTTATGGATCTCTATGGCACATGAAAGCTTACCGCAGCCGCCGGCTCCACAGATATCTCCAAGATCTGCACTTTTGCAGAGCGCACAGGAAAACGCTGCAAACAGCGTTTCCTGTGCACTCTGCAAAAGCACATATCTGGGATTGTCTGTGGAGCTGGCGGCTGCGGTAAGCGTCTAGTTACCATAGAGATCCATACAAACAGTGTTACCCGCTGGTAACACTATGCGCTGCTCCATGCAGCAACTAAGTTTCTGACGGATCCTGCAGGCTAGGGGCAGACACAAGTCTGACCTTAGCCTAAGGCTAGGGTCACACTTTCAGTTTTTATTTCAAATCCTGATCCGTTTTGAGCTTTCAAAAAGCTCAAAACCGCCTCAGGAAACGCTCATAGGAGCCCATTATAACAACCGGATTGCATTACATGCAATCCGGTCACCACATCTGGCTCTGCAGCCTGTGTGAAAAATCAAGCAGGCTGCAGTTTTCGGAGCGGTTCTGTCCCCCGCAAAGCGGTAACTGCATTGCTCAGGATGTGAATCCTGAGCAATGAGGTTAGCATATACTTTGCTTATCCCGGCTGCCGCCGAGATAAGCAAAGTCTTAAATCTGTGAAAAAAGATTAAATATTAATAATAATGGTGAGCAACATATCTCTAGGGGGTGCCCACCCCCCCTTGAGACATGCTACCCACTCAGGTGGGCATGTCATGGGTTAATAAGTGATGTACCGTAAGCCGGCTACTGTCGGCTCTGTACAATTTTCTGAATGAAGCCGCTGCTCCCGTGTCAGCTGCGCAATACTATACGTAATGTACGTATACTTATGTGCGCTGTCCAGGGTCCTGTAGGCTTTTACAGTAGATCTATGGGCAGTGCACAGCCATAGATCTACTGTAAATGCGTACAGGACCTTGGACAGCGCACATACTATACGTACATTACGCATAGTATGTGCGCAGCTGTCAGTGGAGTGGCGGCTTCATTGATAAAATTGTACAGAGCAGACAGTAGTCGGCTTACTGTACATCACTTATTAACCCATGACCTGCTTACCTGAGTGGGCAGCATGTCTCTGGGTGGGCACCCCCTAGAGATAGGGTTGCCCACAATTATTATTAATATTTAATCTTTTTTCACAGAATTTACAGTTTGCTCATCCCTGCGGCAACTGTACTGTTGCTCATGATTACACATCCGAAGCAATCCGGTTACCGGATTGCAGCTTCATCAACACATTTTGCTTGCAAAATGTGTGTGAAGCTAATTGCGTTCACCGCATCCGGATCTGGATGCGGTGAACGCAATTTTCTTTTAAAGTGTAAAATAATTATACTACAATTTTAGTTGATTGCCAGATCTTTCCCATATACAGTACATGTACATAGGGAGAGATGTATCTCAACTGCAGTGATGCCGAGAGAAGCTGGTCAGGGCAGTACCGGACTAGTCTCATTTTTACCCCTAGTTCATGGCCAGATCTTTAAATTATGATCTCTGAGAAATGCCTGAGCATTTTATCGAACAACATTCCTGGGTGCTATTGTGCAGCCCAGGCTCTTGTTCATGTTGCTTGTGGTTTGATCTGCATTAATTGACTGACAGGCTGCCTTTAAATAGAAGCCAATTGGATGTAACAAATTTATTTGAAGAACCATGCCTCAAAAAAAGTGTAAATCTTGTGACGTCTGTGCACAATATAATCAACCATCATATAACATAGATCCATAATTACAACAGGTCACACATAGATTCTATGATAGCAATGCTAGTGGTAAGCCATCAATCAACCTACTCATGTTGATTAACCCCGTTACAGGGGCTAAAGAATGAAGGTCCATTTAGAGTCTGCCAGTCAAGTAGCTAGCGCTAATTCTGACTGAGGTAGTTTTTTAAGCCTAAATCCTCTGACAACCGTTGTACATGGCCGATGAAAAGGAATGTGTGAATAAATTTGCACCATCTATTTCCAGACTTAACTCTTGTAAGAAAAAAGTATGTTAAAATTGAATGTGCCCAACCTTTCATCCTCTGCTGTTGGGGAGTCCCATCAAATCCTCAGGTTCAGCCAATGGTTCCTTAAAGTACACAGGGACCTTTAGGCATCTGATTGTATCAGGGAAATGCTGTCAGACCTTTTTCTTTTAATATTTAATGTGACAGATCATACAAATCAATCAACATTTCATGAAAAAGAAAAATCTTAAAAAAGAAACTTTCACTTCTTCTATGCCTTCCAATGTAACAATAATATAAAGGAAACTGAGCCCATGAGAATTCCCCACTCTCGGTTTGTCATGATGATGTAATCCAAGATATGTGTATAAATGGGCATTACTATAAGACACTGAAGACAAAGCCTCATAGTCTGGAGAACACAATCCATTCATCATGGACTACAAGCGTGTTGTCATCATCTGTGCTGTCCTGCTGTCTGCTGCCCTCATAGAAGGTAGAGTCTTATGAAAATAGTTTGTTTTACTCTATCACATCAAGACCCCCTATTGAGTTTCTGCTTTTTTTTATATCAGGATTTGCTGTACCTCGTGGAAATCGCTGTTTGTGCAGAAAATTTTCAAGTCAACTCAATGTGATGGCAATGGAAAAGCTGGACGTTCACCCCAAGAGTTCTACATGTGACACGATTGAATATATGTGAGTAGACAAACAGAATCATATGTCCTGGACAAAAGATCCATATCATAAAGATCTTGCTAAATTATCTTAAAAATAAGGGGATTGAAAAACATTTCAATGTAAAGTCTTCGTTTTTTTATAGAAACATTTTCATTTTTGTCCCTGGGTTGCATGTGTTATTGAATAGAGAAATGAGTCCATTTGTGTAAAAAACTGTAGATCCCATTACTTGTTTATCTACTACATCACATCAAATACTATATCACATAATAGCTTGTTTCTACTGCCCAGCCACATCAGATGTAGATTCATTATATTTCATTTACTGTAATAAATTAATTATTTCTAAATTATAATTATAGCATATTTTTAACAATTTTGCCCTAATTAATCACTGGGATTTTATTTACAGTGGGAAAAAATGACCAGAAAATACCCAAAAATGTCAATTTATTACATCATTATTTTTTGCTAAATGATGACAAGTGAAGAGTAAACTACAATGAAGGTAAATGAATATCAAAATATTCTAAACACTAATTATTGCAATTGTTTCCACAGTGCAACATTAAAGAATGCCCCTGTCCCCATGTGTGTCAGACCTGACCTGTTGGAACTAAGGGTTCTTTTGAGTGGAAAAAATCGGTAGGTATAAATCAGTTCTAATTTATGTTTCCTATGCACAGTATAATTTATTAGTTCCTGGAGAGATCAGCAACAGTTTTATGGTGACATTGTAATAAGAGACATATATAAACTTAGGAACCACCAAGTGTATGGTGTGCACGCTGCGTGAGAGATTCCACGTATCTTGCCAGAAAATAGAAACTTTTTCTTACTTTTTCTAACACCTATTAGTAACTTGTTTAAACACAAGATCCACCGGATCATGATACCCTCATGATAAATACATGATAATCCTGTCCTGGGGAAATTTTTCGGACTGATCTGCTGGAGGTAACAAGCACTCCACATTCACTCACCCATAGTGCTGGCTGTGCTGTATATCAAATCCTGGCTCAGTCCCAGTGTCCTGGAGTGTGGTGAACCCCGACGCTGTTTCACGAAGATCGCTTTTTCAAGGGTCACCACTTGAAAAAGCGATCTTCGTGAAACAGCGTCGGGGTTCACCACACTCCAGGACACTGGGGCTGAGCCAGGATTTGATATACAGCACAGCCACACTATGGGTGAGTGAATGTGGAGTGCTTGTTACCTCCAGCAGATCTATATCAGTGGTCATTTACCTGATTGTGCTAAATGTAATAGTAATGATTTCTGAGTTTATGTCCAGTGTTACTATGTGAACATGGTACTATCTCCCCATCACCTATTTGTACTGTATGTATTGGTGTTATTGTTATGTATTTTAATTATTAATAAAGGTTTAATTTATTCTGAACAATAACTCTTGAGTGGTTTCCACTAATTAATTTTTCTAACACTTAGTTTGGCTTCCATTAGATTATTATTTTTGCACCAAAAAACTGATGCACTTCATTAATAAAGCTTGTGCATTTTTTTTTCCAACTTAAATTTGATCTTTTCTAGACACTACATTTATTATAATATAGTTATTTAATTTTTTTACATTTTGCATACATGAAATTTTGCTTTGATATAAGATCGACGTAACCATATGTTTAACACTAAATTGTAGTATTTAAGGGAATCTCTCACTAGGGTTTTGCTATGTCTTATGACAGCAGGATAATGTTGGAAAAAAGACCCTGAATCTACCGATTTATCACAGCAGTTGTGACAGAATCAGAGTTCTTTGATGTAGCATGTAGCAGATCTCAGAAAGCTGACCCTGCCCATACCAGGCTGTCTATGTGCATAGTATATTGACATTGAGCTGCTTATCAGATGAGGGGGCATGATAGTTTGGCAGGCACTTGGTATTATCAGACCATATCCCTGTACAGTCAGTCACGGCCATTACACAGTACATAGCAGGGACATATATATAAGATTATCTCAGCACAGGAGATGTGGTATGATCAGATCATGTCCCTGTATGGTCAGTGATGGCCATTACACAGTACATAGCAGGGACATATATATAAGATTATCTCAGCACAGGAGATGTGGTATGATCAGACCATGTCCCTGTACGGTCAGACACATCCATTACATATTACATAGCAGAGACACATATATAATATTATCTCAGCACAGGAGATGTGGGATGATCAGACCATGTCCCTGTACGGTCAGACACATCCATTACATATTACATAGCAGAGACACATATATAAGATTATCTCAGCACAGGAGATGTGGGATGATCAGACCATGTCCCTGTGCGGTCAGTGATGGCCATTACACATGACATAGCAGAGACACATATATAAGATTATCTCAGCACAGGAGATGTGGTATCATCAGACCATGTCCCTATACGGTCAGACACAGCCAATACACAGTACATAGCAGAGACACATATATAAGATTATCACAGCACAGGAGCTGTGGTATGATCAGACCATGTCCCTGTATGGTCAGACACATCCATTACACAGTAAATAGCAAGGACACATATATAAGATTATCACAGCACAGGAGCTGTGGTATGATCAGACCATATTCCTGTACGGTCAGACACATCCATTACACAGAAGATAGCAGGGACACATATATAAGAGTATCTCAGCACAGGAGATGTGGTATGATCAGACCATGTCCCTGTACGGTCAGACACATCCATTACACAGTACATAGCAGGGCACATATATAAAATTATCTCAGCACAGGAGATGTGGTATGATCAGACCATGTCCTGTACGGTCAGTGACGGCCATTACACAGTACATAGCAAGGGCACATTTAAAAGATATCTTAGCACAGGTATATATTTTTTAAATATTAATATTCCAAGATCTATTGATTTGTATCTATCTACTTTGTTTGTTGGACAATCCCTTTAAAAAGCTACATTTTTAAATTTTGCTTATTGATTTAGGGGTCAGTCACCATATATCACACATTGATCGTCTATTGAAAGCTTTTAACTGTTAAAACATGTATTTTTCCCTATTACTCATGATCTATGTTTTAATTTTCCAGGCGCCTTAATCATATCAAAGTGATCCGCCACTAATACCAATGAACTTGGATGAAATACACCAGAGCACAATAAACTAGCTAAATTGTCTTTAATGTTCTATTACTATGAGTAATAGTTTTATTTCTTTTGTATATCTCTTATAATAATTTATTCCTGACAAATGACTATTAAAAAAATTGCATTGTAAAATTTCTAAAGAGATACAATAATTTAATTAATTGTACATAACTGGATGTAAATATATTTATTATTTAAAATGTGTATAGCATCCAGTGTAAAATAATATTTAAATAATGTTTTTATTTTTGTATTATGCAAGTATTTTTAGTACAATGTAATGGGCATAAAATCAATAAAGTTTTACATAATTTTCAGTTTTGTTTCTAGATGTTTCTAGTGTTTTTTCTAATATATTGGCTCTGAAATTGTAATTGTGACATATCTGCTCATGATTATTAACAACTAGCTGTAGTACCCGGCTACGCCGGTTAATAAATAACTGCTGTTAGCTATAACAAAATAGAATTTGAATATGTCATATTAATGACCTGTAAGAAAAATAGAATTGAGCTGTGATTGGTTGCTATAGGCAGCCTAATAAATCTCCAGCCAACAGTAAAACCCTCCCCCTGACCGTGGCAGTATATGTTACCTCACACATACACATAATAGACAGCTCATGTGACTGACATCTGCCTTAATTCCCTATATGGCACATGTGTTGCACATTGGCTGTTTTTAATCAGATGGTTATGTATGGAAATTAAAGATAGCACACGTATGAGGCGAGTTGTGTGAGGTGATTTGTGCACATCTGTGTCTGTCTGTGTGGTGCGTGTGTCCCTGGAGTGTATGTATGTGTGTGTCCCTGTGAGGTGAGTGCATGTATCCCTATAGGGTGTGTATCTGTGTGTGTCCCTGTGGGGGGATCTGTGTGGTGTGTGTCTCTGTAGTGTGTGTCTCTTTGTGGTGTGTGTGTGTCCGAGTGGGGTGAGTGCATGTGTCCCTATAGGGTGTGTACGTGTGTGTGTCCCTGTGGGGGGTCTGTGTGGTGTGTGTGTGTGTATCTCTGTTGTGTGTGTCTCTTGTGGTGTGTGTGTTGTCCCTGTGGGTGAGTGCATGTGTCCCTATAGGCTGTGTATGTGGTGTGTCCCTGTGGGGGGGTGTCTGTGTGGTGTGTGTGTGTCTCTTTGTGGTGTGTGTGTGTGTCCCTCTGGGGTGAGTGCATGTGTCCCTATAGGGTGGCTATGTGTGTGTGTCCCTTGGGGGGGGTCTGTGTAGTGTGTGTGTCTGTGTCTCTTTGTGGTGTGTGTGTGTGTGTGTCCCTGTGGGGTGAGTGCATGTGTCCCTATAGGTGTGTATGTGTGTGTGTCCCTGTGGGGGGGTCTGTGTGTGTGTGTGTCTCTTGTGGGGTGTGTGTGTGTGTGTGTGTGTGTCCCTGTGGGGTGAGTGCATGTGTCCCTATAGGGTGGCTATGTGTGTGTGTCCCTGTGGGGGGGTCTGTGTGGTGTGTGTGTCTGTGTCTCTTTGTGGGGTGTGTGTGTGTCCCTGTGGGGTGATTGCATGTGTCGCTATAGGGTGTGTGTGTGTGTCCCCTTGGGGGGGGTGTCTCTGTGTTGTGTGTGTCTCTTTGTGGTGTGTGTGTGCTTGTTTGGGTGCGTGGTGAGTATACAATGTTGGGGCTGCACTTTAGCGACTATACACTTGCTGTTACTCTTTGTGTGCGTGTGGTGTGTAAACATGTCCCCGTGCGTGGTGAATATCTCATGTTGGGCCCCACCTTAGTGACTATATGCTGGTATGTGCTGTTAGTCTTTGGCGCTGTCATTAAGCCCCTCTCATTCACAACTGTCAACTGGTAACTGTCACTTTTTCCCCATTATGTAGATAGGGGCGAAATTGTTTGGTGAATTGGAATGCGCGGGGTTAAAATTTCGCCTCACAACATAGCCTATGACACTCTTGGGGTCCAGACGTGTGACTGTGGAAAATTTTGTGGCTATAGCTGACAGCTGTCGATTTTCCCCCAACACTTTTCCATTCACTTTTTCCCCATTATGTAGATAGGGGCAAAATTGTTTGGTGAACTGGAACGCGCAGGGTTAAAATTTCGCCTCACAACATAGCCTATGACGCTCTCGGGGTCCAGACATGTGACTGTGCAAAATTTTGTGGCTGTAGTTGCGACGGTGTAGATGCCAATCCCGGATATACATACATACATACACACACATACACACATTCAGCTTTATATATTAGACTAGCTGTAGTACCCGGCTACGCCTGGGTTAATAAATAACTGCTGTTAGCTATAACAAAATAGAATATGAATATGTCATATTAATGACCTGTAGGAAAATAGAAGCTGAGCTGTGATTGATTGCTATAGGCAGCCTAATAAATCTCCAGTCAACAGTAAACCCTCCCCCTGGCCGGGCAGTATATGTTACCTTAGACATACACATAATAGACAGCTCATGTGACTGACATCTGCCTTAATTCCCTATATGGCACATGTGGTGCACATTGGCTGTTTTTAATCAGATGTTTATGTTTGGAAAATAAAGATAGCACACGTATGAGACGAGTTGTGTGAGGTGATTTGTGCACATCTGTGTCTGTCTGTGTGGTGTGTGTGCCCTGGGTGTGTGTATGTGTGTGTCCCTGTGGGATGGGGTTTGTGTGGTGTGTGTCTCTGTTGTGTGTGTCTCTTTGTGGTGTTGTGTTGTGTCCCTGTGGGGTGAGTGCATGTGCCCTATAGGGTGTGTATGTGTGTGTGTCCCTGTGGGGGGGTCTGTGTGGTGTGTGTCTCTGTGTTGTGTGTGTCTCTTTGTGGTGTGTGTGTGTGTGTCTGTGGGGTGAGTGCATGTGTCCCTATAGGGTGTGTATGTGTGTGTGTCCCTGTGGGGGGTGTCTGTGTGAGTGTGTGTGTCTCTGTGTTGTGTGTGTCCCTTTGTGGTGTGTGTGTGTCCCTGAGGGGTGAGTGCATGTGTCCCTATAGGGTGGTATGTGTGTGTGTCCCTGTGGGGGGGTCTGTGTGGTGTGTGTGTGTGTGTTCTCTTTGTGGTGTGTGTGTCCCTGTGGGGTGAGTGCATGTGTCCCTATAGGGTGCTATGTGTGTGTGTCCCTGTGGGGGGCTGTGTGGTGTGTGTCTGTGTTATGTGTGTCTCTTTGTGGTGTGTGTGTCCTGTGGGTGAGTGCATGTGTTCCAATGGTTGTGTGTGTCCCCTTTGGGTTGGGGGTGTCTACTGTGTTGTGTGTGTTCTTGTGGTGTGTTTTGTTCGGTGCGTGGTGAGTATCCAATGTTGGGGCGCACTTTAGCGACTATACACTTGCTGTTACTCTTTGTGTGCGTGTTGTGCCTATACATTCACCAGCTGTTGGTGAATATTCATTTTGTGGCCCCACTTAGTGAATATGCTGGTATATGTGTTTAGTTTGGGCTATCATTATGCCCCTCTCATTCACAACTGTCAATGGTAACTGTCACTTTTTCTCCTTTATGTAGTGGGATAGCTGTCGATTTTCCTCCCACACGTTTCCTTTCCCTTTTTTCCCATTATGTAGATAGGGGCAAAATTGTTTGGTGAACTGGAACGCGCAGGGTTACAATTTCGCCTCACAACATAGCCTATGACGCTCCCGGGTCCAGACGTGTGACTCTGCAAAATTTTGCGGCTGTAGCTGCGACGGTGTAGATGCCAATCCCGGATATACACACACACATACAACACACATACACACATTCAGCTTTATATATTAGATTAGTGATGGGCGAATCCAAACTGTAAAGTTCAAAGTCCGTACCGAATACCTAGTGTTGGGCACAGATCCGAACACGGACTTCCCTGGGAAGTCCATGTTACAGTTCTGATTCAGGAGGGATGGGCTGTTAAAATAAAGAAAATAGTTATTAAACAGCAGCTGATACTTACCACGTCCTGCCATACCGCCACTTCTACTCCCGGGGCCTCTCATTAACTACTTGTATATTCACTGCAGAGCCAACGCCAATTACAGACACTGTAACAGAGAATGGCCATCTGTGATTGACCCTTGCAATCTGGAAACTGCCCATACATTCTAGATGCTATATGCTATGTATGGCTGGTTACAAGTTACTCCAGCAGCCAATCACATATGCTCATTCTCGGTGACAGCATCTGTGATTGGCTGCTGGGCCCCTCACCCATTGACTGACATACTACTGTAAAAATAAATAATTAAAAAAATTGACAAATTCGCTGTATTTTTTTATCTTAGCTTAGATAAAACGGACAGCTACGGGCTGCCACCCCTATCTGTTTGGTTTTACCTTGGCTGGCAATCAAAATACACGGAAGCCCATTATTTTTTTAAAGTATTTAAATAAATAATTTAAAAAAAAGTGTGAGCTTTGCCTATTTTTTAATCACCAGCTGAGGTAAATCCCTTGCAGCTGGGGGCTGGAATTCTCAGCATGCTAACGCCTAAGCATTCTGGGATACAGCACTGAAAATCATAGCCCACAGCCGCCCCTGAAAATGGCACATTATTTCAGGTGTGAATTCAGATCAGCCCATGAACAGCATCAAGGCATACAGTGAAAAAGTTTGGGCACCCCTCTTAATCTTACTCATTTTTTTTGGTTTAAAATTGGGTTTTTGCAACAGCTATTTCAGTGTGATATATGTAATAACTGATGGACACAGTAATATTTCAGGATTGAAATGAGGTTTATTGCACTAACCAAAAATGTGAAATATGCATTATTTCAAAAATTGACAGGTGCAAAAGTATGGGCACCCTTCTGATTTCATGATTTGAATACTCCTAACTACTTTTTACTGACTTACTGAAGCACTAAATTGGTTTGGTAACCTCATGAGCTTTGTACTTCATAGCCCGGTGTATCCAATCATGAGAAAAGCTATTTCAGGTGTCCACTTGTAAGTTGTTCTCCTAGTTGCATTTTCTCTGAGGAGTGGCATCATGGGCTTCTCAAACAGCTCTCAAATGATCTTAAAAAAAAGATTGTCTAACACAGTTGTTCAGGGGAAGGATACAAAACGTTGTCTCAGATATTTAACCTGTAGTTTCCACTGTGAGGAACATAGTAAGGAAATGGAAGACACAGGGACAGTTCTTGTAAGGCCAGAAGTGGCAGGCCAACAAAAATATCAGAAAGGCAGAGAAGAAGAATGGTGAGAACAGTCAAGAACAATCCACAGACCACCTCCAAAGACCTGCAGCATCATCTTGCGGCAGATGGTGTCACTGTGCATCGGTCAACAATACAGCGCACACTGCACAAGGAGAAGCTGTATGGGACAGTGATGCGAAAGAAGCCGTTTCTGCATGCACGCCACAAACAGAATCGCCTGACGTATGCAAAAGCACATTTGGACAAGCAAGTTTCATTTTGGAAGAAGGTCCTGTGGACTGATGAAACAAAGATTGAGTTGTTTTGTCATACAACAAGGCGTTATGCATGGCGCCACAAAAACACAGCATTCCAAGAAAAACACTTGCTACCCACTGTCAAATTTGGGGGAGCGTCCATCATGCTTTGGGGCTGTGTAACTCAAGAATTTTTGAAAAATGAGGATTTATAGTCAAGTGTAAATCATATTAAACCCTATAAATGATAACTTTATTACTAACTTATACAAAAACACACCAGACGTGGATAAATACTAGGTGCACAGGATAGTAAGAAGGAAGGATGCTGTCCTTGATAAATGCCTCCCTCCTTTCACCTGCCTAACAGCGGAGGTCGGCAGCCTAAAATATGTAGTGGCGCCCCCACTCGTCGACGGCTAGCCCTGTCCTGCCCTAGCCTTACCCTGGAAGTAAGAAGGAAAACCCGGTAGTTCCACCAAATCAGCTTGGAGCATCGGGTGGGGGGGCACTGGGGGGAATTGCCAAGGTGGAAGCATGGGTTTCTTTGGTTTACCCTTCTCTGGTGTACCTGTGACTTCTTTTTTAGGGGGCACGATTTCAAAAGACTACCCACTGAGGCAGTGTTTCCAACTCAGTCCTCAGGCACACCAACAGGTCATGTTTCAGGATTTCCTTAGGATTGCATAGGTGATAATTTAATCACTTGCACAGGGGATAATTCCATCATCTGTCTAATAATAAGGAAATCTGAAAACATGACCTGTTGGTGTGCCTTGAGGACTGGAGTTGGGAAACACTGCATGAGGAACAGAGTGGGACTACCAACGCCACACTAGTGGCTCAGTTGGATGGGGGACAGATCAATCTGTGCTCCTACCAGCTGAACTATCATGAATATAACATCTTAAAGAAGGGACTCTCCTTCGTCCCGACAAACAGGTTTAGTTGCTTTGAGTGGGTCAGGGATATTAACCTGTTTGGTCGTAAACTCAAATGGAAAAAGTTCTTTTCCAAACATAATAAAGATGAATGTTTGAGACTGGGGTTTGACGAAGATGAGTACCAATGTTTTCATGATATGGTATACCTGAATCACCAAACGAGTGGATATAACGAAAGAGGGCTCGGCCCTTTTACAGGGCATGATAAAGTCAGTAAAAAGATGCCACCCCATACGGACGTCACTAGTGTTGATATCTTCATGAGCCTTGTGGAGAGAGACCTGAAAAAGATCCATAGTACAAATCAAGACTTGATTGGCAATTTGGATGAGGCTGAGGCCAGCACCCTGCTATCGCTAGAATGAGAACAGGGGCTTGTAATGAAAGCATCTGATAAGGGTGGGAATTTTGTGTTGATGGATCATGATAAACACTGAGAAATGTGTTATCGAATTCTCAATGATCGTTCCACGTATGAGATCCTTGACTTTAACCCTGTAGTTAAGTATACTGAGGAGCTTACTTACATCTTGGAGTATGCTAGAGAGGCCCTTTGGGGCTGTGTGGCCAATGACGGCACTGGGAACTTGTTAAAGTTGAGGGTCACATGGATTCCACTCAGTATCAGCAGATTCTTGAGAATAATGTTCAAGAATCAGTGTCAAAGTTGAAGTTACGCCGGGGATGGATCTTTCAGCAAGACAATGATCCAAAACACCGCTCCAAATCTACTCAGGCATTCATGCAGAGGAACAATTACAATGTTCTGGAATGGCCATCCCAGTCACTCAGGTGAGTGAAGTGTTCATTCATATATGGGTGTCAAGAGAGAAGGCTTCCCTATGCCAGCTAAATCAATATAATAAAGTATATATACACACTAGATTGAGGCCCGTCGTCTCTCCATCCCTGTGGGGGAGGTGCAATATCCCAAGCAGAGGGCACTATATCCCTAGATGCAGGTGAAGGTGCTATATTCCAGGTTGGGGGTGCAATATCCCAATATGGGGTGCTATATTCCAGGATGGCAGGCTATATACCAGGATGGGGGCTATATACCAGGATGGGAGGCTATATACTAGAATGGGAGGCTATATACCAGGATAGGAATCTTTATACCAGGATGGGGGGCTATATACCAGGATGGGGGGCTATATACCAGGATGAGGGGCTATATACCAGGATGGGAGGCTATATCCCAGGATTGGGAGGCTATATACCAGGATGGGTGGGAGGCTATATACCAGGATGGGGGCTATATACCAGGATGGTAGGCTATATACCAGGATGGGGGGGCTATATTCATGATAGGTGGCTACATTCCAGGATTGGAGGCTATACATTATCTGGAAGGGGCCGGTGATGGAGATATATACCAGGATGGGGGGGCTATATGCCAGGATGGGAGCTATATAATAGGGTGGGAGGCCATATCCCAGGATTGGGGGCTATATACCAGGATGGGAGCTATATACCTGGATGGTAGGCTATATACCAGGATGGGGGCTATATTCCAGGATGGGTGGCTACATTCCAGGATGAGATGCTATATATTATCTGGGAGGGGCCAGGGATGGGGACATTATCCCCATAATAATGTCAGCAGCAGATCCCCCATAACAGTTAATTATAACCACATTTTTTATTTCATTTTTTTCCCCAATTTTCCTCCTCTAATATCTGGGTGCATCTTGTAGTCCAGTGTGTCTTATAGTCCAACAAATACTGTACTTGCCTACACAAGCATGTATCCTGGTAAAAAACATGATGTGCGGCACCAAAGTGCAACTTTGCACACAACACCATTCAGATTAAGGCCAGGCCTGAAACCAATCATTATTAACCTAAACATATCCACACATATCACAACCCTAATTATGGTAATCCAGTAGGACTCGCAGTCCAATTTTTTAGGATATAATCTGAAACCAATCATGTGTGAATACGGACTAAATTAGAATTACTATCAATTATAGCATTCATCTACACAAACTGACATCAATTCACATATTTTTCATGGAACTGAAAGAGCTAGTAGATCACTCAGAGGTGGAACAAGCAAAAACAATTATTATTAAGGGAAGCATATTGAATATTAAAGATTGATACCGGAAGATCAAATGGTCCGAATTTGAAACATGATTTACTCTCTGTTTGTTAACATGAGTTTGTGTAGGTGTATGCTATAATTTATATCAATTCTAATCTATTATAGATTCCCATATGATTGGTCCCTTTTCTTCAAATATTCCATGATTCTCTAATTTAGACTATGACTAAGGTCTCACTCACACAAGTGTATTAATCGACAAGGGCAATGCTCAAAAATGTTGCATTGTACTTGGACCAATGCTAGTCAGTGATGCAGAGCAGATCTGCAAGTTTTTTCTCACCTGTATTATTGTTAAGAAAAAACTCGCAGCAAGTGTAGCAGCATAAAACGCTGTGTTCCATACACAGTCAAAAACAAGAATTAAACTGTACATAGCAGGGACACATATATAAGGCTGGCTACATGTGGGTCCAATGCTATTGCATCGGAGGGCAGTAATGTCACAATAGGAGAGTGCTCTGTGGTGCTGGTTAAGCCGACTGTCTCTCCCCTCTGTATGTTCTCTCTTCCCTGTGTGCTCTCTTCTCTGTATGCGGTCTCTCTCCCACCCTGTGCTGCCTTCTCCCCTCTGTGCTCTCTCCTTTGAGCTGTCTCCCCCCTGTGTGCTCTCTCTCCCTGTGTTCTCATCCCTAACCCTATGTGCTCTGTCTGTCCCTCTGTGCATTCTCTCTGTCCCCCTGTGTTCTCATCCCTACCCTATGTGCTCTTTCTGTCCCCCTGTGCATTCTCTCTGTCCCGCTGTGTTCTCATCCTTAACCCTATGTGCTCTTTATGTACCACTGTGCGTACTCTCTGTCCCCCTGTATTCTCATCCCTACCCCATGTGCTCTTTCTGTCCCCCTGTGCATTCTCTCTGTCCCGCTGTGTTCTCATCCCTAACCCTATGTGCTCTTTATGTACCACTGTGCGTACTCTCTGTCCCCCTGTGTTCTCATCCCTACCCCATGTGCTCTTTCTGTCCCCCTGTGCATTCTCTCTGTCCCGCTGTGTTCTCATCCTTAACCCTATGTGCTCTTTATGTACCACTGTGCGTTCTCTCTGTCCCGCTGTGTTCTCATCCCTACCACTGTGTGCTCTTTCTGTCCCCCTGTGCATTCTCTCTGTCCTGCTGTGTCCTCATCCCTACCTGTATGTGCTCTCTCTGTCCCCCTGTGCGTTCTCTCTGGCTCCCTGTGACACCACTTGGGTGATAGAAATATGGCTGCCGCCAGCGCATGTTATAGGGACAGTCAGATGTAACTGCTTGACAGACGCCACAAGGTAATTATATAGATACATTATCTCAGTACAGGAACATTTTTTTAAATACATCCAGTTGTGGAAATTATTAATATTCTAAAATCTATTGATTAAAATCAACTTTAAAATTAACTTTGGGAGAAAACCCCTTTAATATTCCTTGACAAACACTATTATTTAGGATAAACCAGATACTGACAGATCATTGTGTAATAAGAAATGAAACTGAAAGACTTTTTTCCCGGAAATCATATGTATGAGCATAAACCAAGCATTTAACATTACACATTCCAAAAAATTAAAGGCAAACTGATACTAAACAAGAACTCATTGTTCTCTCATGGAAAGTACAAAATCTTTTTGTCAAGGACAGCATTTCTTTTCAATAATAGAAAGGAACCGCTTCGTTAACATTTTATCCTTAGTCTATACTTGACTTTATGTAGCCAAATAGCAAAATAAATCTATTCAGGTTTTATTTTTTCTAAACCCCAGATTCTGTAGTAACCAAAATATTATAATGAGGAACAGGCTAATTAATGTAATACTGTTATGCAGAGAACAATCTATGAGAATGTCTTTTGTTTTAACCACTTGAAGATTGGGCTATTGTCTTTTTCTTCGTTTGTTTCCCTCTCCTTCTTGCAAGAGCCGTCTCTTTTTTATTTTCCATCCATATAACCATATTAGAGCTTGTCTTTTTGCAGGACAAGTTGTACATTTCAATGACACCATTTGTTTACTCTTATCTACCTAGGTGCTAAAAGTGTCCATTTTCAATTTCCTTTATATACTACTTTACTATACTTTTATATACTAAATCAGGACTTTGTGTCTGCTTTCCAGCAGGTAAACCAGTTCAATTACTTGTTCACACCAAGCTGAACTGGGGTGAGATAGAGTGTTAGGGCCACTTTACACCCACCAACTTCTGTGTCCAACATCTGAACAGATCTCTGGTTGCAGTGAAATCATGGACACATTGCTCCATTTTGTGGCTGTGTACAAATGGAACAATGTGTCCATGATTTCACTGTAACCAGAGATCTGTTCAGAAGTTGGTCACATATCTGTGTGTGTAAAGCGGCCCTTAGCTCTTTTTCCATTTCCAAATTATAATGAAGCCATCTTTCTTTATAGATTGGTCCTATATTACCGTTACATTATGACAGAGTATGTACAATATTTTGATTTTGATGTCTCTAATTGCATTTGATTGCAATATTGTAGTGGCAAAAAAATAAATTCTTGCATTTGATTTTTTTTCTCAACCAGACTTTTACGAATGCAAGGATACCAAATATGTGCATTGCATTTTTAGTTACTTTATTTTTAATTGGGCAAAAGGGGGAAGATTTAAACTATATATATATATATATATATATATGTATTTTTTTTTTTATATTTTTCTTTCGCCTTTAACTGTATTTATTAATCCCCCTAAGGGGAGTTGAACCTGCCATCATCCAATCAGTTGTGATATATATAGTAATACCATACTATAGCACTGCTATGCATAGTGACACTCATGGATCATGTCATGGACATTAAATGGCACTGTCAGAGATGAGCATTTAACTGGTTAACAGCTGTTGGTGTCAATCATTGTGTGCTCCCTGAGGAAGGAGTCAGATCTGACTCCAAAATGCGTCGGATATAATAAAAAGCCACATGCTATAAACAACTTTTTGTCCACCCCTTTTGTCAGCAGCGCGGGTCAGGTGAACACAGTCCTATTTCTGCCTCGTGTACCACGGTTTTCCGTTATTGTGTGGACCCTGCAGCGGCCATATTAAATGTATGCCGGTTGTGTGCTACACAACCTGTCCAGGTGAGCAGTGATCATTTACACTTTGCGATCTTCATTGTGATAAAACCTTATTGCACTCTCTTTCCTTTTTTTCTCTTAATATTGCTTATGTATACAAATGTTATGGTTCATGCTTTTTTGCTCTATATCTCCCATACCACTATTGCACTTTAACCAATATCAGAGCATAGTGTGACTATATAGTAAAATAGAGAAAAGAAAGTAAGTAGACTCATCTCTGACTAAAGGCGTATCCAGCACGCTCGAAACGCATGAGATCTGCTGCTCCCCATGAGGGTATTTTAATATGAAGAATAAAGACTAATTTTACTTTTATCATTCCAGTACTTTTGCCCATTACTTCCTTTTCTCTTTTTTGATATAATTCCCTGCTGGACAAACAAGTGGAAGAAGAGAAATGTGTGCAATTCTAAATTACAGACGTATGTTATGTCACAGACAACGATGAACTATTGACATTTTCGGCTTAGACTATATAATTTAATATGCATATACTTGAATGAAAGATTTCATTGTGAAAGGAAAAAAAGAAAAATTTCCAATAGAAAATATCTGGGAACTTGCTATCAACCTTATGGAGAGAGCGAAGTAGGTGAGGAGATTGTAAGCCACTTCCCTCCTCTCAGATATATGCATATATGCAAATTTGCACTTCACTAAGGAAGTTGAGAAACTCCCGTGCCACATTTAAGCAGCTCCTCAAAGTCATAATCGCTTTCCTACAAGCTTTTAATATAACTAAGGGATTTGTGCCAGATCAGAACCCCAAACTACAGACGCTGCGTTTCGGGGTACCTGCCCCTCATCAGTGTAGTGTGTGGGATATTCTGATCTGGCATGAGTGAGTGGGCTAAGACAAGGTCTGGGAACTTGCTATCAACCTTATGGAGACAGCGAAGTAGGTGAAGAGATTGTAAGCCACTTCCCTCCTCTCAGATATATGCATATATGCAAATTTGCACTTCACTAAGGAAGTTGAGAAACTCCCGTGCCACATTTAAGCAGCTCCTCAAAGTCATAATCGCTTTCCTACAAGCTTTTAATATAACTAAGGGATTTGTGCCAATAGAAAATGTTAATTTAGCCTCAAATATTGCATTTTCACAAGGGTAACATAAGAAAATGGACCATGAAATTTGCTTTACAATTACTCCTGAGTACACAGATACCTCATATATGGTCATAAACCACTGTTTGGGCGCACTGTAGGACTCAGAAGGGAAGGCGCGCCATTTGACTTTTTGAATGGAAAATTAGCTGGAATTGTTAGCGGACACCATGTCGCGTTTGGAGAGCCCCTGTGTACCTAAAAAATAGAAACCCCTCAAAAGTCACCCCATTTTGGAAACTAGACCCCCTCCAAGGAATTTATCTAGATGTATGATGTGCCTTTTAAACCACCAGGTGCTTCACAGAATTTTAAAACGTTGAGCCATGAAAATGAAATAATACTTTTTTTCTACAGAAATGTTATTTTAGGCTCAATTATTTCATTTTTGCAAAGGCAGCAGGATAAAATGGACCACAAAAGGGCAGGGCTCGGAAGAGAAGGAGCAATATTTAACATTTCAAGTGGAAAATAAGCAGGACTCATTAGCTGACACCATGCAGCATTTGGTGAGCCCCTGATGTACCTAAACAGTGGAAACCCAAAACAAGTGATCCCATTTTGGAAACTAGACCTCACAAGGGGAACAAAAATGTTCTTTTAGGCTTCATTTTTGAATTTTCATAGGGGCTATTCAACAGGATAAAATGGATCTCAAAATTTATTGTACAATTTCTTCTGAGTACGGCTGATACCTCATATGTAGCGAAAAACTACTGTTTGGGCAGGGCTTGCAAGGAGCGTCATTTGACTTTTTGAATGGAAAATTGACTGGATACATTAGCAGACACCATGTCGCATTTGGAGTGTCCCTGATGAGTCTAGCAACAGAACCAACCCCCCACAAGTCACTGCATTTTTAAAGCTAGACCCCCCCAAGGAATTTATCTAGATGTGTGGTGAGCACATGCTTCACAGAATTTTAAAACGTTGAGCTGTGAAAATGAAAAAATGTTATTTTTCCACAAAAATGTTATTTAAGGTCAATTTTTACATTTTCACAGCGGCAACAGGATAAAATGGACCACAACATTTTTCAGGCAATTTGTCCTGAGTATGCTGATAGCTCATATCTGTTGTAATATATCTCTGTAATGGGAAAGTTTTCACTGAATACAGATTTGATCCCAGAATTGAGAATTTGACTGATCAGTCCAGGAGACGGAAGCAAATTTGTCCGATTAGATATCTTACAAAGTTGCTTATTTTCATTGAACTATTGTTTTATGAAATAAAAATAAAAAAAAACAGTTCCACTTTAATATATGTTTTGATATAGTGTGGCCATTTGATACATTATATAACATATACATGTTGTGCATGTTGATATCTATGGGCACATATATACCGTATATACTCGTGTATAAGCCGACCCTGTGTATAAGCCGAGCCCCCTACTTTTGCCCCCAAAACCTGGGAAAACGTATGACTCGCGTTTAAGCCGAGGGTGGACCCCAGCACAGGTATACAGCCCCCAGCAGTGTGGTATACAGCAGGTCCCCAGCACAGTATACAGCCCCAGCAGTGTGGTATACAGTAGGTCCCCAGCACAGTATACAGCCCCAGCAGTGTGGTAGCACAGTCCCCAGCACAAGTATACAGCCACAGCAGTGTGTATACAGCAGGTCCCCAGCACAGTATACAGCCCCAGCAGTGCCATTATACAGCCCCCCTCACAGTATGGCGCCCCCCCCACACAGGATGGCCTCGCATGCAGCGCTGCGCACATGCATTACCTGGCTATCAGCTGTCACCCTCCGGTGGCGATTTGCTGCTCCTGGCTCCGAGCTGCATCTTCTTCTCTGTCTTCCTGCTTGTCATGTGACGGCCGGGGTCGCGATGACGTCATCGCGATGAGCCCCGGCCACAAGCAAGAAGACACAGAGGAAGATGCAGCCCGGAGCCAGGAGCAGCGAAATCGCCACCGGAGGGTGACAGCTGATAGCCAGGTAATGTATGTGCGCAGCGCTGTATGCGGGGGCCATCCTGTGAGGGGGGGCGCCATACTGTGAGTTGGGCCTGTATACTGATATGACTCGCGTATAAGCCGAGGGGGGACTTTTCAGCCCAATTTTTGGGCTGAAAAACTCGGCTTATACGCGAGTCATATACGGTACATTATATCTGTGGCTTTTTTAATATAGAATTTTTTAAGCTTCCTGGAGTTTGCAGGTGTTTTGACTCCTGCAGGGTTTGAATTTTGGAAACAGTGCGAGATGAGGCAGTAGCTGTGAAGTCCAGGAAGCTTACGATGTCCATTAACCCCTTCAACCCCAGCGATTTTCTTTTTTCTGTTCCCTCCCCTTCTTTCAAGAGCCATAACTTTTACATTATTCTGTCAATACAGACATATGAGGGCTTGTTTTTTCGCGGAACGAGTTGTACTTTTGAGTGACATCATTAATTTTACCATGTAGTGTACAGGAAAATGGAAAAAAATCCAAGTGTGGTGAAATTGCAAAAAAAAGTGCAAATACACATTTGTTTTATGTTTTTTTTTAGTCACCTTGTTCACTATATGGTAAAACTGACGTGCCAGTATGATGGCTCAGCTTTGTAAAAGTTTGTAGATAACAAACACGTATACTTTTACTGTTATCTAAGTGGTAAATTCAGAATTTTTTAAAGAAAAGAATTGCACTTTTGCGCCATTTTCCAAGACCCGTAGCGTTCTTATTTATCAGGATCTGGGGCTGTGTGACAGCTTATGTTTTGGGGCTTGAGCTTACGTTTTCAATGATACAATTTTTAGGTAGATGCGCTGTTTTGATCACCATTTTATCACAATGTTGCAGCGGCCAAAAAAAACCTATATTTTGAAGTTTGGACTTTTTTCCGTTGCTTAGTTTACAGATCTGATTACTTGATTTTATATTTTGATGGATAGGGCATTTCTGAACGCAACAATAGCAAATGTGTACAAATTTTTTATTTTTTTAATAGTTTTATTTTCAATGGGGCAAAAGGGGGGTATTTTGAACTTTTATGTTTTTTTTTCATAGTTTTAAAAATGTATTTTTTTATTTTATATTTATTTTACTTGGCCCATGAGAGGGCCTCAGCACTCCACTGTCTTATCACTTCCCCTGTATTCCGATGGGCTACAGCACATTTGAACATAGAGGAAATTATCACTTTCGGCTGGTGACCTCAATGAGAGATCACCAGCAGAATGTGATTCAGGACAGCTTCTGGGGTCATCAAAGGACCCTGGGCTGTCCAGGTAACACATGTAGGTCCCATGATCTCATCACTGGACCTCCGATCACGGTGGGGAATGGATCGCGTAGTCAGTAAGACTCCATTACGATGGGGCAAAGTCCATTAAGGGCACAGTTGATTAAGGATTTCAGGTGTAGTCCAAAGGTTGCTGTCCCTCAATCCAGCAGACAAAAGTGCAATCATGCTAGACTTGGGAAGGTGAAAAATAAAATGAAGAAACAGGCTACATGATATTCCGCTGCCGGATGGTCTCGGGGGTCGCATATGTTGCACCCCAAGGCAGGGGGTACTCGGAACCAGGCCCTCTTGTCAGTCTGTGGGGGAATGTCACGGCGACATGAGCCAGCTCCGTATGCCCAGGTGCGGCAATAAAAGGGGTTTTAAAGAAAAAGGGGAAATAAAGTTTGTACAAGTTTATAGTTCAAGACGCCACCTGTGGTTTGTGGCCAGTGTGGGCCACCACTGCCATCCAGGCCACTGGGGATGATGAGGGTTGGCAGCTGGGATGTTGAGCCCTCCACGGGTAGGGCTAGGGTCCCCAGGGCAGGTGTAGAGATCCAGATGTCATGCGCCATCCCTCCAGGCAATCTCTCCCATGGCTGGAACAGTCAGTGTGCGACTCCGCAGGCAAGCATCCGCTGCGGTTGCACACAAGCGGCGTTAAGCTTGACAGGGTACTTTACTCAGAAAGTTCAGCAGTTTACAAGGTACTACACAGTTCACACTGTTTCACACACCCTTGCAGCTGGGACCTTTCAGGCTCTCCTCTCTTGTACCTTTCCGGGCCTCTCTCTCTCGGTTTCAAATGCTAGCTCCAGGCCAGTGATCGCGGGTCTTTCCCGGAAGATCTCAGCCAGTCTCCCGACCCTATTTGAC
This sequence comes from Allobates femoralis, assembly GCA_033576535.1. Taxonomy (NCBI): domain Eukaryota; kingdom Metazoa; phylum Chordata; class Amphibia; order Anura; family Aromobatidae; genus Allobates; species Allobates femoralis. Next base: position 291,808,900 of record JARQOC010000003.1, read on the forward strand.
GGCCTTTCCTTTGCTGCACTGCAGGTAGGATCTGGGCATAAAGTCCCTTCACCTCGCCATTTAATTCACGATTGGGGCATAAAGTGTCCTGCCGCATTTACAGGGCTGGCATCCTGGCTTTAGCCTGGTCCCCCGGTGTCCCTGTTGTCCTGGACACACCGTTGACCCCTTCTTTCTTTCCCACGGGAGGTTGCCTGGGACCTGGACTGGCCATACGGGTCCATGTTCTTCCACTATAGCCTACAGTCCATCAGGCTTTCGGGGTGTCTCGGCTTAGGGGTATTGTTCCTCACCCTCTCACTCTTGCCAGGAACTTCAACCAGGACTCTCTCCAAGCTCCCCTAATAACTTTATGTTCATAGGTTTTGATCTAGTTCCTCCACCCTTTTCCTGGGCTTTTTTTCTCGCTCCACCCTCCACTTGGTTCCCCTCCTATCCCCTGCCTGACATAGAGTAACTAGGACTAGGGATTGGAGGATGTGTCGGGTGTTTGTGCGAAGTGTCCTGCCTATATGTCCCAGCTGCAGTATCTTACTGTGGCTGCCAGTCTGCAGGGGCACCACACATAGGCTACTTCTCCGTGGGCATTCTTTGCCACCACCTGCCCCCTAGCACACCCCATCATGACAACCACTGGAGAAGAGGATGAAGGAATTAGGGGTCACCCACAATCTCTAGGAGAGACAGGAGGAACTTGGGCAACACCTACAGGCCCTTCTGGATCAATGGCCCCTGTGGATTTGTCTGCAGCTGGCTAGTTAACCAAAAGAACCCTTACCTCCAGCTACTGCAACATCCTCTCCAGGTCGCCTCCTGCTGCCAGTTTTCAAATTCGTCCACGGTGGTGACTTATGTCTACCACGAACCACACCTTGCTGCCCCTCACCTACATAAAGGTGCATACAGAGTCTTTTGGGAAGATGGTCACACTGTTGAGTGGACCAGTTGATGCCAAACAGGGGCTGGTTGGCATATTTTGGCCTGGGGGGCAAGCACACAGCAGTGGCCTATGAGCAATGAGCCCAGACCAACATGACAGATAGCCCCAAAACTGCTGCTTGACCATTGGCCTGGGGGGCATCTGCCCCCTAGGCCAGCCAGCACCTGATGCTAAACCTTTGACCATACCTTTGACCAGTCCCTTCTTTGGCTATGAAACAAAACCTCTTCACCTGGATGAATGTCACCACCATGTGTCGGGTACTTTGGCTATCAAAGAAATTGGCCTTAGGCCCAAATGTCCATGTGGTCTCGGATATGTTGGAGAGACAACCCATCATATCCGAGACCGCATAATTTATTCAAAAAGGAGCATTACTGTATATTGTACAAATATAGGTTCACACACAGTATATTTGTTTTAAAAGTTTCTGCAACTGACAACTCCATACTGTACATGTTAAAGTGGTTATGGTTGTCTTGTGGAATGCAATCCCATTCAGACATGTTGACACTTTAATAAAAATATGTCCTACGGAATCAGAAGGGTATTTGTTCATATTGATTTCTTGCAGCAGTTGTTTATATACCAAACACGAAAGTGTTGGCAGGAAACATGCTATGTAAAGTGTGTCCTGGATGTATTGTTTCCCCTGTTCATTTGAATGTGTGAAAAATGCTGAAACAATTAACATGCTTAGAATTTGAAAAAATACTGAAACAATTAATATGATGAAAATTTGAAAAAATGCTTTGATATCTCAAGTCCACAAGGAAGAAAACAGTACATGTATCAGATTTCAGAAATCTCATTCACTTTGTCGTTATTGTAAAATGCAATGGTTTTTAGGCATAAACAACTTGCAATCAAAACTATTAAGCCTCGCACTTTTGGGTGTACTCCGGCTCTCTAGAAGGTCACCCATGAAGGGTGTGATGTCGCCTCCATAGGGCAGAGCTAGTGCAGGTGCTTGCTCATGTATTGCGCCCTGGGAGAATTAAACATGAAGTTGCTGGGCGGCACGCTATTGCTCCCAGAGATCATGCTGTTCAGGGGTCCCAGGATGCTGGGTCTCCTAGTTTCAGCTGTTGTCAGTGGATACAGGATGTGGTGTTGGCTGGTTTAACTAGATGGTAAGAAGGTTCTTTCTATTCCATCTGACTTGCTCCCTCCTTTGCTTTTCTGGGCTGAGAGTGGAGATTGGGTGTTGCCACAGCAATGTCAGGTGAATTCTGAGAGATAGATTAAATCTGCCATATCCTCTGTGTTGTGCTGATTATTTCACTTTTGTTTGGTTACTAGTCGGTACCGGTATCTGAGTACCCCCTACCCTGTCGACCGACTCATTTTTTGGCGTCACGAACAGGATCCAACCAGCATGGTAATACCAGGTAAAGTGTGCCTATTCACTTTATTGATTATCAAACTGTGAACTGAACCGCCATTGTCATAGAAATTAAAGCAGCGTCACAGTGCAGTTGAAAAAGAGCGCGGAAATAATCCCCTCCCCTTCGCTGTGCCAAGGATTGCAGTGGCTGGTTCCGGAGGGGCCCGAGGACTGATGAGCTGAACTTTGTTAATCTGCGTACCTAGTGGCTGATGCTGGAGACGACCTTAAAGATTACCTCAGAGACTGGCAGCGGTAAACTAGGGGGACACCGCCATGAGTGAAGCCGACGAAGTCCGAGTCCCCGCAGGAGGGTATGTCCAGGACGCAGCACTGGCCAGTCCCTCAGCCCGTGTAGGAGCTGCAGCACACAGAGCAGTGGCCCTGATAATGCCAATAGCCTTGCCGTACATACCGGGAGCAACATGGTTACCGACCTATGAAGGTAAACCCAGTACCTTAGCAGTCTTCAAAAGTAAAATATATGCACCGCTGGACATGTATACAATGACAGGAAAGCAGCGAGCCACCGTTGTGCTGGGACAATTAATAGGCGCAGCAGAGCTAGAGGTCGAGTCTTGGAGAGATGCTGACAGAGACTCAATAGAAAATGTTTTTGGCAACCTCAAAGCTGCTTTTGAAAAACATCACACGGGCTGAGCTAAGGATGTTATTCTACAAATGTAAACAGAGACCACAAGATACCATCAGAGACTATGCCCTGTGTATACAAGGGGCACTTCCATCCTTAAAACAGGTAGACCCGGCAAGTGTAGAAGATGAAGATAAAATGCTTGCAGAACAGTTTATGGCTGGATTGAGGTCAGCCTTTCACCACCAGCAGGTACATATGTGGGTCTTAGATCATCCTGATGTAGACTTTAATACTCTAAAAGGCCGTGCTATAACTCTATTACAAACCCATTGTCTGCAGAACTTGAAACTTCATCTTGGCAAGTTGATACCTCTCCCACAGACTTTGAGCCTAATTCTAAAGACCCTGCAAAGATTGTAAGGCAAGCTGGACCACTAAACTCTGATGACGACCTATGTAACCAGGTGTTGCAGCTAACCAAAAACTTGGACTATGTGCTGACACTCTTGCAAGACCGGCCTGGATCACAGCCACCAAGCAAGATCCAGCTAGCTGATTGCCCTGCAGATGTCACGTGGATAAAGAAGAAGCCCATGTCGCCCGTTGCTGGAACCAACAAGTTGCCCTTCAGGGGACCAACGCACCATTCTGACGTAGAGCAATTGACTACACGGATTTTTCAGGACAACCCATCTGTCTTCGCTGTAACAAACCAGGCCATGTCGCAAGAGTATGTCCTTTAAACCAGCAATCCCTGAGGCCGGGGGCCAAGTCTCAGGAGTAAGACGCTTGGCCCGTATGACTGGTGTAGTCAGTACGTGGGAGGTCGTCCATACCTCAACATTACGCTAGAAGGAGTCCCTACTTCAGCCCTTCTGGACACCGGGTCACAGGTTACCACCATCCCACATATCCTTTATAAACAATTTTGGTCTGATACCGATCTTAAACCTCCAGACTCTAGCTTTGTTATTCTTGCAGCTAATGGACAACCATTAAACCAGGTGGGGTTTAGAGAGGTTACAATAAGGCTGGGGAGGGTAGAGTTAAAGGCCAAGGGTTATGTGTGGTAGAAGATGACCCTAATAATAAATGCCCCTACATGGTAATTGGTACTAATGTGATTGAAAACTGCCTTGGAGAAGTGTTGTTTTTACTCCGACAGATTGCTGTGACTGCTGATAATGGACAGAAGAGGGTTCTCCAGAGAGAAATCCGAGCCCTTATGCTTAAGCAACAGGTAAATCTGTCTGTAGGAGAGATTGACAGTGTACAGGTAACAGACCCATTCCCTATTGTGTTACCACCAAAGAGTGAAATGATGATATGGTGTCGAGCAGCTATAGGTCTCAGAGGAAAGGAGTACCAGGCAGTTGTAGAGCCGAACACAGACCTACACTACTGACAGCCAGAAGAGTGGTAGATGTACGCAGGGGACGAGTACCAATCTGTGTATTAAACTGGGGGAAGAAGAAATGAAACTACCCAGGTATGCTACTGTAGCAAAGCTGTACACTGTCTGTGACAGTCATATACAGGCAGTAGAGCCCTTGTCCCCGTCAAACCAGGCAGAGGACAACAACTCTAAGGGACAACTGGAGGAGTGGAGTCAGCAGTTGCACATAGGAACTGATACCACCCCTTACCAGAAGCATGGAGTCTACTGGGTAGCACAAAGTTTGAACATGTATTCAGTAAGTATCCATTAGATTTTGGGAGAATTAAAGGGGTACACCATCATATATCCACGAAAGATCATCCCCCAATTAAAGTGAGATAAAGACCCGTTCCACCAAATCACTACCAGTGTGCTAAAGAAATGCTGCAAGACATGAAGGAGGTAGGGGTTATAAGAGATAGTTGTAGTCCCTGGGCAGCCCCCTTAGTCCTAGTCAGAAAGAAAGATGGCACTATGAGGATGTGTGTGGATTACACGGAAATCAATAAGATCACTCACATAGATGCTTACCCGTTACCCCGTATAGAAGAGTGAAGAGTCTCCTGCTGCATTAAAGACTGCTAATTATTTCTCCACATTAGATGTCACTAGTGGGTATTGGCAGGTCTCTGTTGCAGAAGAAGACCAGGAGAAGACAGCATTCGCAACACCAATGGGCTATGTGAATTCAATAGCATGCCATTCGGGTTATGCAATGCACCGGGAACATTTCAAAGACTCATGGAATGTTGCCTGAGACACAGGAACTTTGAGACAGTGGTCTTATACCTGGACGACGTCATCGTGTAGTCCAAGACCTATGAGGATCACCTGGAACACCTGGCAGAGGTATTTGTAGCCTAGCAAAGTACGGGATTAAACTTAAACCATCTAAATGTCACCTGCTGAAACCAAAAGTCCAATACCTCAGGCATTTGGTCAGCGCAGATGGAGTAGCACCAGATTCGGAAATAGTGACAGCTATCTAGGACTGGCAGAGGCCAACCACAGTCAGAGAACTACGTTAATTCCTAGGTTTGGTGGGATACTACAGAAGATTCATAAAGGGCTACACAAAGATGGCAGCACCCCTGCAAGATCTTCTGGTAAGCCAAACTAAGAAGAGGAGGTCCTCTGAACCACCATTTGAATGGGGAAAGGAGCAAGAAGACCCTTTCCAGCAGATAAAGCGAGCTCTGACCGGTGAGGAAATACTGGCTTATCCTGACTATAAGTTACCATTTGTCTTGTACACTGAGCAAGTAATGTAGGCTTGGGAGCAATACTATCCCAAGTACAAGGTGGCAAGGAAAGAGTAATTGCCTATACCAGCAGAAAACTTCGACCCACAGAGAGGAATCTGGAAAACTACAGTTCCTTTAAGTTGGAGTTCTTCACCTTGGTTTGGGCTATAACAGAGCGGTTTAAACATTACCTGGCAGATTCATAATTTACCGTCTACACAGACAATAATCTATTAACACACCTGGATACCTCGAAGCTCGGTGTGTTAGAGCAACGCTGGATGGCTCGGCTATCAAATTATGACTTTACCATCAAGTACCTGACAGGCCGTAAAAATGCTAATGCTGATGCTCTCTCTAGAAACCCTCTAGAAAGTACATCTGCAAGGACCTGAAGAAAAGGTGGATGATTTGGAGGAAGTAGAACTCCCAGCTTTTCATAAAAACAGAAAATGGGAAATGACAGAATCCCATATCTATCAAAACCGTCAGAATGTAGCATTGAACCCATTGCCTCATTATGGATGGAAGGAGACACAAGATAGTGATCTGGCAGTGAGCCTAGTGAAGAAGCTGATAACCCAACTGGATTCCCGTCTATATGAGAATGCTCCACCTGAGGCCCAATGTTTGTGGTAGGAAAGAAGCAGGTTATTCATCTATCAAGATAAATTGTGTAGACGGTATATCAACCCCAGAACACACGAAATGGTATGGCAAATTGTGGTTCCAAAAGAGACGTCCAAATGGTGTTAGAAGCATACCATAATGGAGCAGGACACTTTGTATGGAAAAAGCTGGAAATCCTTTTACATGAAACATTCTATTGGATTGGCATGAGATCTACTATAGAAAAATGGTGTAAAAATTGTGGACCATGCTCATTGAGAAGAAAAGACCATAACAGCCAGAAGGCACCACTACAGCCTATCATCACTA
>JARQOC010000003.1:291815542-291829217 GCA_033576535.1 Allobates femoralis
AAGCAGAACCCTACACTGTACTAACATCAACCTTCAATAAACAGAAAACCTGTTTGATTAGTAAAGACAAAGGTAGAACAACAGCAACAGTGTCCAGAGATCATTTAAAGAAATGTCCTCAACAATTGCAACCTAGAGAGATAATTCCTTGTCTGGAAGAGCAAAAAGAGGAAAAGACAGTCAAAGACAATCTTAGGAGACCTTCCTGCAGATTGGCCTCAAATAGAGGGTGCATACTTAATATCTTTATTGACATTCCCACAACCAGTTGAAGAATCAAGAGCAGAAAAACAACCCATTGTAGCAGACTTAGAGAATCCTGCAATCAGTGCACCTGCCATTCCTACTGTGAGATCAAGTAGTTGCAGACTGTTACCCAGTTTACCTGTGACACATAGACCCACTCAAACTAGTCACACATCAGAATTATGTAGATTGACACGTATCAACTTGGGTCACCCACCACTCAGATACAGAGAGTAAGCTGTAAAATGTGGGAAATGTAAATATGTTCAAAATGTAGATATGTAGTCAATGTTAGTATACAAAAGGGTGAAGAGTAGGCCAAAACAGGTCACATAGGTACACATCAGAAAGAGATGTGAATGGAGTTAAAGTAGCTGTCTAGGGAGAGCAAAATCTTGTCCAATACGTGACCCCAGGGTCAGGAGGCCTACAGCGCTTATGACAAGTAGAGGCCCCTGCAGTACCTAGGACTCTAACGCCAAGGCACCCGTAGTAAGTGTTTGTTGTATATTTTGAACTTTTAAGCCTACAGAGACTTTCCCCGTTTGGACTTTTTACATTTTTTGCAAATCCTTAAAAATGGACCATGGCCACAGGACTGGTGCTGGCAAAAACATTCTTTAACAGCTTGCAGCGGATGGACTAGCGTTGTATGGACTGGTTACCTGTTTTACCCATTTTTCCTGGTGGGCAGATTACACATGCAGGGGGTGTGAATCTGCCCTCGGCTGCAGCCCTAGCCACCTCCTTTCCGGCTGCAGGATGTAAGTTTTCTAAGTGTATTATCTCGGGGTACAGGGCTGCTCAAATGCTGGGGGACGCCTTGTCTGCATGGTGCAGACATGCTGCATCCAGTGCTGTAATTAGATCACCATGCCTGGTTTGGTGACAGGTCCTCTTTAAGAATAAATTGGAGAATTGGAGAATGTTGTTTATTAAGAAGCAAAACAAAAAGACTTGTTACTTGGAAATCATATGAATAAGCATAAAACCTATATTGCCTGACTGATTATCCTTCAAAATAGACCTACAAGATATTGGAGAATACTGTTTGATAAGAAGTGAAACGGAAAGAATTGCTTCCTGGAAATGATATATACGAGCATAAACCAAGCATTTCAAATTCCCCTTCCTTTTTTAGGAATCTGAAACTGATACCAAAGAAGATTTCACTGTTTTCTCATGGAAAGTACAAAATTGTTTTGTCAAGTACAGCATCTTTCTTGAGCAAGAAAAGGAAAAGCTTCAGAAACATCTTATCAATAACCTATAAAGTTTTTTGTGTCTTCATAGATACTTCAATGGCTTTTTCAATTTATTTTGTCAAAAAAGCTTAAAGTGTAACCATAATTTTAATGGTCACTTCATAAATCAATAAATTATGCAAATTAAAAGGATATTTTATTGATTTTTATTAGAAGTATAAAATAAAAATATATCCACATAAACATAAAGAATAGATTCAAACATAAAAATGACTGAAAGTAGGGACATTATATACATACAATTGGGCCAAAAGTACAGTGGTGTTCAATATAATAGTAGTCCAATGTGACTAACCATATTATTCCCTGTTTTTGATATAAATTATATTACCACATGTCACACAATTTACAAGTTGTTGCAGTAGATTCTTAGAAATCCAACAAACTTAGTATTCATGATCTGCATGTTTTTGAGTCTGTGTACAGGGTGGGCCATGAATCATGTAGCAATTTCAGATATCCAGTGGCACTTAGGTTTCCATTGATGAAGAATGGCCCCACTATCATTGTACCCCATATACCACACCATACCATAAATTTTTGTGTTCCAACAGTCTTGGAGGGATCTGTGGGTTAGTGTCAGACCAATAGCGGTGGTTTTGTTTAACTTCACCATTCACAAAAAAGTTTGCCTCATCACTCATCTGAAGGCAATTGTCTATGCTGTGAAGATACGAGATGTGCAGCATCTGAAACAACGGATACTGGAAGCCTGTGCTAACATTTCTTCTGGGGTGTTGCTATCAGTGTGTCAAGAGTGGGAGAAGAGGGTTGTATTGACAATCCAACACAAAGGGCAGCACCTTGAACACATTTAATAAGTGGTCATAAACTTGTAAATAACTCATGAAAGAATAAAGTTACGTTAAACCCAAGCACACCATTATTTTTCTTACGAAATTCTCAATAAGTTTGATGTCACATGACCCTCTTCCCATTGAAAAACATAAAGTTGGATCCAAAATGGCCAGTTTCAAAATGGCAGCCATCTTCACCACCCATCTAGAAAAGTTTTCCCCCTCCCATATACTAATGTGTAACAAACAGGAAGTTGATATCACCATGTGGAGTCAGGAAGGAATTTTTTTCTCCAATGTGGAGCTTAGTGTTGCCACGTTTTTTTTTTTGCCTTGCACTGGATCAACATGTTAGGCTACGGTGTTGAACTAGATGGACTAAAGGCCCAGTTACACACACAGATAATTGTGCAGAGATTGTTCGCAGATCTCTGGTTGCAGTGAAATCATGGACACATTGTTACGTTTGTACACGGCCACAAAATGGAACAATGTGTCCATGATTTTACTGCAACCAGAGATCGGCGAACAATCTCTGCACAATTATCTGTGTGTAACTGGGCCTTTAAGGTCTTCCTTCAACTTTAAATACTATGTTACTATGTTACCAACCATTCACATTTTATTTAGGTACATCCATATAAATGACCCCATCTGTATTTGAATAATTAATTGAAAGGGGGGGGTTCAAAATAATAGCAGTGTTGAGTTCAATTAATGAGGTCAATCATTCTGTGAAGAAGCAGGTGTGAGTCATGTGGCCTTTATTTTGAAGCCAGCACATTTACATGCATTTCTCCTTAAAGGGATCCTGTCACCTCCAAAACACCTCCTAAGCTACCAAAATATGTCCCTGCAGCATATTACCACTAATCTCACACTCCTTTTATCTCCTAAAAGCATCCTGTGAAAGTGCATAAAAACGTTTTAATACTTACTCATTAGTGATTATAATTAGCAGGGGCTATATTCTTTAGCCCTTTGGGCGTGTTGTTTTGCAGGCTCTAGGATCCTCCCTCTCTCTGTCTGTGCTGCTGTGATGTGGAGCGGAAGGCAGGACTAATGATTTTTATGCACTTTCACAGGATGCTTTTAGGAGACAAAAGGAGTGTGAGATTAGTGATGGTATGCTGCAGGGACATGTTTTGGTTGTTTAGGAGGCGTTCTGGAGGTGACAGGATCCCTTTAAAAACATGAGAAATATTGGTCGTTTGAAAAATTGATCAGAAGAACAATGTACTTTTTTTCAAATTCTTTATTTAGTAACAACACAAGGGACAATAATTACAGCATATTTAAATGCCCACAGTCCGCAGATATTCACATATCAACTGAACTTGCAACAAAAGGTGACAGAGAAGTGGATTTATTCTTAACCCCTTCACGACCCTTGGCCCACCGTTTGGGCCATGAAAACAAGTTCGTTCCCGACCTTTGGCCCAAACGGTGGGCCATGGAATGATCGCGCTCCTGCGGCGCGTGTGAGGGGGGTGACTCAGGTGTCACTGTACATAATGCACAGTGACAACCTGTAGTACACCCCACGGGGGGTGGATTAACCCCCCCGTGCCCAGGGCCCCTCCGATCTGCAGTTTAAAAGTGAAACTGCAGATCTGAGAAATCACAGCGATTCCCCCCTCCCAGATCTGATTGGAGCTCTCCAATCAGATCTGGACGGGCGGATCGGCTGGTGCCCTCCCCCTACTCAGCCCCCCCAGCTCCAGGAAGCATTAGGGCCCCCCCTTCCCGCCTATCGGCCCCCCCCCCGCCCCTCCGATCAGCTTCTTCTGCGGCGGCTGCAGTGCACGCGGCTGCACTCCTGATGCAGCCGCCGTCATTCATCTGTGTGCCCCTGCCCCCTTCCTCCTCCAGCCCCTCCTGTGTCTTGTCCCCCTACCTCCAGCCCCCCTTGTGTCCGGCCTGCCCCCCCCCCCGCGTCCCCGCGATCCACCCGCCCTCCTCCTTCTGTAATGCAGTGCCGCGGGCGCTGCACAGCCTCCTCTCCCCTGGTCATCCCCCCCCCACCTTCCCCTGCTCACTCTCTCCCCCCCAGGCCTAGTCCCCCACCTCTAGCCCCACTCACCCATTCCGGAGCAGCCCGCCGGCTTCCGATGCAGCTGCGGTGTGGTCCCTCCTCCTCTCAGAGGCTCCTCCTCCTCATGGGTAAGTATGAATGAATGAATGAATGAATGGATGGATGGATGGATATGTGCATGCGTCCGTGGATGTGTGTTAGCGTGTCCGTGCATGTGTGCGTCCGTGGATGTGTGTTAGTGTGTCCGTGCATGTGTGCGTCCGTGGATGTGTGTTAGCGTGTCCGTGCATGTGTGCGTCCGTGGATGTGTGTTAGTGTGTCCGTGCATGTGTGCGTCCGTGGATGTGTGTTAGTGTGTCCGTGCATGTGTGCGTCCGTGGATGTGTGTTAGTGTGTCCGTGCATGTGTGCGTCCGTGGATGTGTGTTAGCGTGTCCGTGCATGTGTGCGTCCGTGGATGTGTGTTGGTGTGTCCGTGCATGTGTGCGTCCGTGGATGCGTGCGTGGATGTGGGTATGTGGATGTGTGTGAACTCAAGCGTCCGTGGATGTGTGTTAGTGTGTCCGTGCATGTGTGCGTCCGTGGATGCGTGCGTGGATGTGCGTATGTGGATGTGTGTGAACTCCAGCGTCCGTGGATGTGTGTTAGTGTGTCCGTGCATGTGTGCGTCCGTGGATGTGTGTTAGTGTGTCCGTGCATGTGTGCGTCCGTGGATGTGTGTTGGTGTGTCCGTGCATGTGTGCGTGCGTGGATGTGGGTATGTGGATGTGTATGAACTCCAGCGTCCGTGGATGTGTGTTAGTGTGTCCGTGCATGTGTGCGTGCGTGGATGTGCGTATGTGGATGTGTGTGAACTCCAGCGTCCGTGGATGTGTGTTAGTGTGTCCGTGCATGTGTGCGTCCGTGGATGTGTGTTAGTGTGTCCGTGCATGTGTGCGTCCGTGGATGCGTGCGTGGATGTGGGTATGTGGATGTGTGTGAACTCCAGCGTCCGTGGATGTGTGTTAGTGTGTCCGTGCATGTGTGCGTCCGTGGATGCGTGCGTGGATGTGCGTATGTGGATGTGTGTGAACTCCAGCGTCCGTGGATGTGTGTTAGTGTGTCCGTGCATGTGTGCGTCCGTGGATGTGTGTTAGTGTGTCCGTGCATGTGTGCGTCCGTGGATGTGTGTTGGTGTGTCCGTGCATGTGTGCGTGCGTGGATGTGGGTATGTGGATGTGTATGAACTCCAGCGTCCGTGGATGTGTGTTAGTGTGTCCGTGCATGTGTGCGTGCGTGGATGTGCGTATGTGGATGTGTGTGAACTCCAGCGTCCGTGGATGTGTGTTAGTGTGTCCGTGCATGTGTGTGTCCGTGGATGTGTGTTAGTGTGTCCGTGCATGTGTGCGTCCGTGGATGTGTGTTAGTGTGTCCGTGCATGTGTGCGTCCGTGGATGTGTGTTAGTGTGTCCGTGCATGTGTGCGTCCGTGGATGTGTGTTAGTGTGTCCGTGCATGTGTGCGTCCGTGGATGTGTGTTAGTGTGTCCGTGCATGTGTGCATCCGTGGATGTGTGTTAGTGTGTCCGTGCATGGTGGATGTGTGTTAGTGTGTCCGTGCATGTGTGCGTCCGTGGATGTGTGTTAGTGTGTCCGTGCATGTGTGCGTCCGTGGATGTGTGTTAGTGTGTCCGTGCATGTGTGCGTCCGTGGATGTGTGTTAGTGTGTCCGTGCATGGTGGATGTGTGTTAGTGTGTCCGTGCATGTGTGCGTCCGTGGATGCGTGCGTGGATGTGGGTATGTGGATGTGTGTGAACTCCAGCGTCCGTGGATGTGTGTTGTGTTAGTGTGTCCGTGCATGTGTGCGTCCGTGGATGTGTGTTAGTGTGTCCGTGCATGTGTGCGTCCGTGGATGTGTGTTAGTGTGTCCGTGCATGTGTGCGTCCGTGGATGTGTGTTAGCGTGTCCGTGCATGTGTGCGTCCGTGGATGTGTGCGTACGTGGATGACTGCGGATGAGTATCCTCTTGTTGTAGTCTCTGGGATCATAGTCATGGTGCACTGTATGACAGATCATTGTCACACAGTGCACCATAACTCTGACCCCAGAGTCTGTAGGAAGAGGACACTTGATCCCTTGCTGCAATCTCTGGATTGAGCAGAGGCGATCGAGCGTCGTGGGACCTTCGTTGTGGACTACGTCGGAGGCAGTCGAGCGCCGTGGGACCTTCGTTGTGGACTACGTCGGATCTTTATAATAAAGATGGAGTCCAAGTTTTGTTTGTTTTTTTTTTCAAATAAAAAGATTTTTCTCTGTGTCTATTTTCTGACTATTTACCAGAGATTCCTAATGGCGGGTCTAACATTGGCCCTATATTATGAATCTCGGGCTTAGTGCCAGCTGCCAATAACAAGCTGGCATTAACCCCTTTATTACCCAGTTTGCCACCGGCACCAGGGCAACTGGAAGAGTCTGGGTACAGCGCCAGAAAATGGCGCTTCAATGAATGCGCCATTTTTTGGGGCGGCTGCGGGCTGCAATTCGCAGCATGGGGGGCCCAGAACGCTTGGGCCTCTCCATGCTGTGGAATCCAGCCCCCAGCTGCCTAGTTGTACCTGGCTGGACCAAAAATATGGCGGAGCCCTATGTCATTTTTTTTTCTAGAATTAGTTCTAGAAAGAAAAAAAAAAGGGCTTTGCTGTATTTTTGGGTACCAGCCAGGTACAACGAGGCAGCTGGGGGTTGCTGGCAGTCCGTAGCTGCCAAGTTGTACCTGGCTGGACCAAAAATATGGCGGAGCCCCACGCCATTTTTTTTTTCTAGAATTAGTTCTAGAAAGAAAAAAAAAAGGGCTTTGCTGTATTTTTGGGTACCAGCCAGGTACAACGAGGCAGCTGGGGGTTGCTGGCAGTCCGTAGCTGCCAAGTTGTACCTGGCTTGACCAAAAATACGGCGGAGCCCCACGTCATTTTTTTTTTTTACTTCTACCAATAAAATGACAAGGAGCTTTGCCTTATTTTTGGATGCCAGCCAGGTACAACTTGGTAGTTGGGGGGGCTGCAGTCCTCATCGTGGAGAGACCCAAATGTTGTGCCCCCCACGCTGCAAATTGCAATTCACAGCCACCCCAGAAAATAGCACATTAGAGGTGCCATTTTCTGGTGCTGTACCCCAACTCTTCCAGTTGCCCTTGTGCTGGTGGCACACAGGAGCACTCCATACGTGACATGGTGTCCGCTAACAAGTTGAATGGAAAATTAGCTCCAATTATTAGCGGACACTATGTCGCGTATGGAGAGCCCCTGTGTGCCTAAACATTGGAGCTCCCCCACAAGTGACCCCATTTTGGAAACTACACCCCCCAAGGAACGTATCTAGATGCATAGTGAGTACTTGAACCCCCAAGTTTTTCACAAATTGATCCATAAAATTAAAAAAGTACTTTTTTTTCCACAAAAAAATTATTTTTTCATTTTTATGGATCAATTTCTGAAGCACCTGGGGGTTCAAAGTGCTCACTATGCATCTAGATACATTCCTTGGGGGGGTCTAGTTTCCAAAATGGGGTCACTTGTGGGGAGCTCTAATGTTTAGTCACACAGTGGCTCTCCATACGCAACATGGTGTCCGCTAACAATTCCAATTGTTAGCGGACACCATGTCGCGTATGGAGAGCCCCTGTGTGCCTAAACATTGGAGCTCCCCTACAAGTGACCCCATTTTGGAAACTAGACCCCCCAGGGAACTTACCTAGATGGGTAGTGAGCATATTGAACCCCCAGGTGCTTCACAAATTAATGAAAAAAAAAATATTTTGTGGAAAAAAAGTACTTTTTCATTTTTACGGATCAATTTGTGAAGCACCTGGGGGTTCAAAGTGCTCACTATACATCTAGATACGTTCCCTGGGGGGTCTAGTTTCCAAAATGGGGTCACTTGTGGGGGAGCTCCAATGTTTAGGCACACAGGGGCTCTCCAAACGCGACATGGTGTCTGTTAACAATTTGAATGGAAATCAACCCAAATTGTTAGCGGACATCATGTCACGTTTGGAGAGCCCCTATGTGCCTAAACATTGGAGCTCCCCTACAAGTGACCCCATTTTGGAAACTAGACCCCCCAGGGAACTTATCTAGATGGGTGGTGAGCATTTTGAACACCCCAGTGCTTCACAAATTAATCTGTAAATATGAAAAAAGAAAATGTTTGTGGAAATAAAAGTACTTTTTTATTTTTACGGATGAATTTGTGAAGCACCTGGGGGTTCAAAGTGCTCACTATACATCTAGATACGTTCCCTGGGGGGTCTAGTTTCCAAAATGGGGTCACTTGTGGGGGAGCTCCAATGTTTAGGCACACAGGGGCTCTCCAAACGCGACATGGTGTCTGTTAACAATTTGAATGGAAATCAACCCAAATTGTTAGCGGACATCATGTCACGTTTGGAGAGCCCCTATGTGCCTAAACATTGGAGCTCCCCTACAAGTGACCCCATTTTGGAAACTAGACCCCCCAGGGAACTTATCTAGATGGGTGGTGAGCATTTTGAACACCCCAGTGCTTCACAAATTAATCTGTAAATATGAAAAAAGAAAATGTTTGTGGAAATAAAAGTACTTTTTTATTTTTACGGATGAATTTGTGAAGCACCTGGGGGTTCAAAGTGCTCACTATGCATCTAGATACGTTCCCTGGGGGTCTAGTTTCCAAAATGGGGTCACTTGTGGCGGAGCCCCAATGTTTAGGCACACAGGGCTCACCAAACGCAACATGGTGACAGCTAACAATTTGAGCTGATTTTTATTCAAATTGTGAGCGGACACCATGTCGCGTTTGGAGAGCCCCTGTGTGCCTAAACATTGGAGCTCCCCCACAAGTGACCCCATTTTGGAAACTAGACCCCCCAGGGAACATATCTAGATGGGTAGTGAGCATATTGAACCCCCAGGTGCTTCACAAATTATTGAAAAAAAAAGATTTTTGCGGAAAAAAAGTACTTTTTTCATTTTTACAGATTAATTTGTGAAGCACCTGGGGGTTCAAAGTGCTCACTATGCATCTAGATACGTTCCCTGGGGGGTCTAGTTTCCAAAATGGGGTCACTTGTGGCGGAGCCCCAATGTTTAGGCACACAGGGGCTCTCCAAACGCAACATGGTGTCCGCTAACAATTTGAGCTCATTTTGCATTCAAATTGTTAGCGGACACCATGTCGCGTTTGGAGAGCCCCTGTGCGTCTCCACATTGGAGCTCCCCCACAAGTGACCCCATTTTGGAAACTAGACCCCCAAAGGAACGTATCTAGATGCATAGTGAGCACTTTCAACCCCCATGTGCTTCACAAATTGATCCATAATAATGAAAAAATAATTTTTTTGTGGAAAAAAAAGTGCTTTTTCATTTTTATGGATGAATTTGTGAAGCACCTGGGGGTTCAAAGTGCTCACTATGCATCTAGATACGTTCCTTGGGGGGTCTAGTTTCCAAAATGGGGTCACTTGTGGGGGAGCCCCAATGTTTAGGCACACAGGGGCTCACTAAACACAACATGGTTACAGCTAACAATTTGAGCTGATTTTTATTCAAATTGTTAGCGGACACCATGTCGCGTTTGGAGAGCCCCTGCGTGCCTAAACATTGGAGCTCCCCCACAAGTGACCCCATTTTGGAAACTAGACCCCCCAGGGAACATATCTAGATGGGTAGTGAGCATATTGAACCCCCAGGTGCTTTACAAATTGATCTGTGAAAATGAAATAGTACTTTTTTTTTCACAAAAATTTTCTTTTAGCCTAAATTTTTTCGTTTTCACATGGCAACAGCATAAAATTCATCCTAAAATTTGTTGGGCAATTTCTCCTGAGTACACCGATACCTCATATGTGGTCATAAACCACTGTTTGGGCGCACGGCAGGGGTCAGAAGGGAAGGAGCGCAATTTCACTTTTTGAATGTAAAATTAGCTCCAAAAGTCAAATTGCGCTCCTTCACTTCTGAGCCCTGCCGTGCGCCCAAACAGTGGTTTATGACCACATATGAGGTATCGATGTACTCGGGAGAATTTGCACAACACATTTTAAGATCCATTTTATCCTGTTGCCCATGTGAAAATGAAAGAATTGAGGCTAAAAGAACATTTTTGATAAAAAAATTAAAATATCCATTTTTTGTTTCCACTTTGCTTTAGTTCCTGTGAAGCACCTGAAGGGTTAATAATCTTCTCGAATGTAGTTTTGAGTAGCTTGAGGGGTGCAGTTTTTGGAATGGTGTCACTTTTGGGTGTTTTATGTCATGTACACCCCTCAAAAGGACTTCAAATGTGATGTGGTCACTAAAAAAAATGGTTTTGTAAATTTTGGTTGAAAAATGAAAAATTGCTCATGAACTTTGAACTCTTATAACGTCCTAACAAAAAATTTTTTTTTTTCCAAAATTGTGCTGATGTGAAGTAGACATGTGGGAAATATTATTTAATAACTTTTTTCTGTCACATATCTCTCTTGTTTATCAGAAAAAAAAATTAAAAATGTGAAAATTGTGAAATTTTCAAAATTTTTGCCATATTTTTGATTTTTTCACAAATAAACGCAAAAATTATCGACTTAAATTTAACACTAGCATGAAGCCCAATATGTCACGAAAAAACAATCTCAGAATCGCTAGGATCGGTTGAAGCGTTCCCGAGTTATAACCTCATAAAGGGACACTGGTCAGAATTGCAAAAAAGGCCAAGGTCTTTAGGGTCAAAATAGGCTGGGTCATGAAGGGGTTAATCCAAAAAGTCCAATAGTCATCCAACTTTTTACAAGAGGGGGAAAGTTAGAGAGAAAGCATGACAGGGGATAGAAAAAGGGGAGATTTTACTGACAGACAAACAACGAGGGTTCATATCACAGCGGAAGGGGAGTCTTCCCAGCCAGCGGGGGTGTCACGGTGTAGTGAGAATACTAATAAGGGAATGGCAGTTACAGGCAGGGTGACCAGGGAAGACTAGAGTGACCCTAGTCTGGAAACCCTGAATGGCCCTGATCCCAAAGGTATCCTGATGGTGAGAAGGTACGGGCCTCCATCCTCTCTCTAAAACTCCTCCACCAGCCCTGCACTATTTACCCCTCACCTCCCTCCACAGAACCAGGATACAGCAACTCCAACAGAAAGGACATCAGCCACACAAACACACAGGTCAGCACAGTACGGCTTCCAGGCACAGAGTGAAACTCTATCAGCAGCACCACCTGGTGGAAGGAGAGACTACTTAAAGGCTAGGGGGAGGGGAGTCCAGGTGAGTCACACATTAACCTCTCAACCAGCAGTTGAACCTAATAGTGAATGCAGTTCTGGAGCCCAACACAGGAGGCCGGGACCTTCACAACTATCAACCACGCAGCTCTTAAAGACAAACACATACACAGCAGCATCCAGCAATGATCTCAGAGAGAGAGCCCGCTACTCTTGGGAGAGCAAATCTTGATATTCATTAGTAGGTTTAAATTCCATGCAAGGATACCATGTTTTATAGAATGCGTCAAATTTGTCGCATATAGAAGCTATCAGGTTCTCCATATACATTAGTTCATTCACCTTTTTGATCCAAGTGGAAAGACTTGGTGGGGAGACCATTCTCCAACACAGTGGAATACATACCCTTACTGCCATGACTAGTAACCGCAAAAGGGAATGTCTGCAAGATCAAAGAGTTAAGTCTAAAAGCTGCTGAAGAAACAACTTGGAACCTAACACCTGTGTAGTTCCCGTAACTGATCTAAGAACACTCTTCACCCCACACCAGGATGGTTATAACCTTTCACATGACCAGAATATATGCAGAAAATTTCCTTCCTCCGCACAGCATTTACAGCACCCTGGGTCAACTGCACGAAACATTATATGAAGTCTAGTCGGGACCCTATACCAATGGGATTAGATCTCATTGGCCTTTTGGAGTTTTGAACTGAATGATGCTAGTGTAAGTATACTGTCTTTCTGTTTAGTTGAAAGGGTGTTGCAGGAGGAGGGTAAAGTCCAATGCACTCATGGGCATGTTTAATCTGGTATTGTAAACTGCTATGGAATATGTATTCCATTATCTCAATAACAATGAGGGAGGGATCACCTAAATGTATAAGTAAGAGCAGTCCCTTCCAAACATATGTGACAAGGTTACGTGAGGCCCCTCATGAAATTCAGGCTTCCTGACACCCGGTGGCCCTCTAAAAACTTGAATTTAGGGCTGCAGAGTGACATGAAGCACAAAACATATGAGCAGGGGGTTTTTTGGACCTCATACAGTGCTGTGCAAATTAATTGGGACAAAGCATTTTTAAGTAAAATCGTAAGTTGGGGTTACCAGTCAGTGATTCAAATCAGTTTTAACTGCTTTGAACAGGTGTGAGTGTACAACCTTGAGTAACAAAATGTGGTTTGACTGTTTTTAGTCAGAAAATAACAGCTAGCTGCCCCCTCAGCTTCAGTTGAGAGCTTGTTTCTGTGAGGAGTGGTTTAGTGGACTTTTTCTCTCAGTGTGATTCGTGCCTGTAAAAATGAATGTTACTCCACAGAAGAGGTCTAGAATTATTACTCTTAATGAACATACAAGTCTGACTGTAAGAGAAATCGCTTCCACCGTTGGTATTGGAAAATCCACCATTTCAAGAATAATTCACACACACAATGAAACTGGATCGTTTTCTCCAAAACGAAAAGGGAAATGTGGAAGGAAAAGGAAAACGACACCAAGAACTGGTAAAACACTTATCAGCAATAGTAAAAGTAATGCATGAAAAACAAGTAAAGACTTGCTTTGTCCCGATTATTTGCACAGCACTGTAGGTGACACGGGTACAACACTCTATAACAATGAACAAAAAATGAACCAACTCAAAGTGTATTCTGTACCCTAACAAAAAATGGACAAGGAATTTGAGTGTTCTTATGCAAAAATATAAATTTTATTATGTTTAATACACATTACATACAAAAAGAACCCAGAATCCAATCCATTATAAAAAATGTTACATAGGAGGGATGAAGCAGACAAAGACACAGGAGGTGCGAGTATCCACCAAAAACCTCAATGGGCAAAGTTTACAGACAGTGGTAACATCACAATACGTAATTTGAAATGACATTACTGAAGATAAAGTATACAGCAGTTGGTTCATGTTATGCAATAACAGTTTCCAAAGGCACATACAGTTGTGGCCAAAAGTATTGACACCCGTGCAATTCTGTCAGATAATACTCAGTTTCTTCCTGAAAATGATTGCAATCACAAATTCTTTGGTATTATTATCTTTATTTAATTTGTCTTCAATGAAAAAACACAAAAGAGAATGAAGCAAAAAGCAAAACATTGA
>JARQOC010000003.1:291836598-291870674 GCA_033576535.1 Allobates femoralis
CAGAAGCCACCCACACCGACACAAGCACGCACACAAACACAAGCCACACACAGACATAGGGCGGGAAACATCTTTGGTAAAGGTCTTGCATGGGTGAGAGGTATATGCCTGCAGGTCACCTCCATATAGAAAGTCTCCAGGTGCGGTGGGCATCAGCAGAGCCCCAAGGGGGTCAGCGGGGATCTGGGCTCTGACCTGTTCCACTGTCGGTGCTGGAGATGGAGCCTTGTCAGAGCACGCTTGTGTCTGCAACTGTGCGGTTGTCTCCAGCATTTTCCATGCTGGATGCTGGCTCAGATCCAGTGCCCTCTGCCTCCGCCATCCAGGGGGATCCAGGAGAGATCACAAGGTCGGTCGCAGGACCTGATCCCACCAGCCCTCACCACGATGAAGGAGCTGCAGGAGAAGAGCACTGGCCAATCAGCTCTTCTATCAGGCTGATTTTGAGAGTGTTCATTGGCCAGTGTTATCCTCCTGCAGGACACGCCCCCTCCCTGAGTTGTTGAACCTGGAGGGTAAAAGCCACTGAACGGCCGATAATGATGCACCTTCCCCAAGTAAGCGGCACCAGCCGGCATCTAAAAAAACGGCCCTCTGGCCACCGCAGATGCTGTCCCCATTTTATCAGCAGCTGCCGCCTGCTGCACCCAGCTCAGCTATGCCCCTGCTTCTAGGGGGGAGGAGCGGCTGCCCCCCCCCCGCCCCACGCTGGATAAATATAGTGTCCAGATATATAATGTGTGTAATGACAGTGTAAGGTCTAGCAGTGTTATAACTACTGTTAAGGAGAGCCTTAAGATCAAAATACTTAATTAACCTTAAGACATAAGGGCATGGGAGAAATGATCTATAGAGTGTATTATTTTCACCTTACATAAGCTTGTTTCAGACAAAGATGGCTCCCATTTCCTGCCACATCACCACATGTTCTGAGACAAGACAAAGACTGATCATTGCAAAATATAAAGGGAGGGACAAGAGGCGCAATAGTGCCCTATCACTAGTGACACTAGTATGTAAATGGTGGTGCTGTGTGGCCGCTCACCTGATCCAGTTGTGGTCCCACAACTGGTTTAACTGCGTTTAGGAATCAATGTTCCAAGCTGCTGCAGGACCCCCACCTACCACTGGATCGTGGTATATTCCAAGAAAGTGATGGGAGTAATGGTGTGCCACGGTCCGCGCTGCTTCTGGATTCAGAAACTCAAACAAAGAGAGATCATTCACACAGAATGACACCTCATCTGATGGCTTTGTGGATCAATCTAACCTGGAGACCTGATGGACTAATCTACCTTGATGACCTCATGAATCCCCCATGGACTAGCCCATGTCCCAGTTCGTTAACCAATGAATACATTCCATTTGTCCCCATTCTTTGTGTAACCGAGCCCCTTAAAGAGCTTTGTTAAAACCCATGTGTGATCAAATAAAACGCACTTTGGAGCTGTGTCTTGAACAGGGCTGAGGAGAGCTTACACCTGATTGTGTTATCGGTGTATTTCTTTCATGCATGCATTAGTCCATAGCTATTAGGACAGGAGCAGGCAAGTCATTAATATTATGAAATATTAATCCATATCACTACAGTGCTTAGTGAAGTTTGCTAATGCAAGGTATAATGTAAGGTATGTGATAAGATTTAAGGAACTGGTATGTAGGCTGTTTAAAAAAGAATTCTGTCCAGCAAAAGACTTTAGGACAAGCACTAGTTAAGAGTTGGGACTCCCACAATTGGAGGAGCTAGTCTCCAGGGTAAGATACAGTTTCCTGCACAAATTCAGATAGGGCCCCAATAGTGACTAGTACAGACGGGTAGGTCTGACAGATCGTCAAGGACGCATGTAGTAGGTCACTCATGGCAACTGCAACGCTGAAGCTGGATTAAGATAAAGTGTTGGTTTAAGCATCTGACATGAACAACTAGTGTGTTAAGGTACCGTTACACGGGGTAACATCGCTGGCAACATCGCCGGCAACTCAGGGGCGTGGCGAAGTTGAAGCAACATCGCTAATGCGTTGCTACGTGTAGCAGGGTGATTTCAACGGCGATAAGTTGCTTGAGCGGAGTTGCCAGGTTTACCAACATGTTCGTAAACCAGGCGATGTTGCTCAGGCGATCTTCTATCATCGCTCTGTGTGACACCGCAACACCGATGTTGAAAGCAACTTCCCCTATTCACTGCAATGTTAATGATCGCTCGCTGGGTTGAGTTTAACCCTGGCAGCGAAAGTTGCTTTCAACATCGCAGCTGCGTTTGCCGGCGATGTCTCTGCGTGTAACATCTCCATAGCAATCTTGGCTAAATGCCCAAAATGTGTGCGCTCCCGTGAGTTGCTGGTGATGTAGCCGACAATGTTGCCGCGTGTAATGGTACCTTTAGAGATAGACCCTCAGCAAGCGGCCCCCAGATTGATCGAGCCTGAGTACAGACAAATGAGCAGGCCCCTTAGCCGTCAAGTTATTGGGTTAGAATTCCTGGCACATGAATGCGGTCGTCCTCCCTGGCAGGACCTTCCAAGTGACTGTGATCAAAAGGCTCTTAGCTTGCACCATGGCAAATCTTCTACCCCCACTGTTATGGGGAGAAAAGGCCTTAACCTGGAAGTGTCTGGGAGCCTGATGCTCATGTAGCGCCCCTATGGCTAGGCGCCACAGGGAGGTATTACACTTTGCTAATATATGTAGTGCCTCTGTAGCTGTGGGTTTGGGTTTAACCTATGGAGTCTAAGTTAGCACTCAACACTAGGCCACCTTAGAGTAAAGGACTGGTTATTCAGTAGGTCCAAAAGGGGGTGGAGTTTAGGTTAGAGCGGGAGACTTAGGTGACAGTTAGTGTCAGTTAGTAAGCAGTTCAGTCTGCGTCAGAGACAGCATTACTGATGTATGTAAAGTGCTATGGAATTAATAGCGCTTTATAAATGAATAAATATTATATTATTATGCCTACAGGAAGAATGTAATTATAAGGCCATAAGGAATAAATAACACAGGGGAAGTTGCCCTTACAATGTATGTTAGAAAATTGGCCAGTGGCTGGGATGGGCCCCTCCTATATATACAATTATCAAAACCAAACAAAGTAGAAGGTTTCAAGCCCTTTTGTACCAAAGATGTATCAAAGTCACCCATGCTATGTTTTTAATAATGAATTTTATTAAGGTAAATATGAGTACATATAAAAATCCATTTCATAGCACGTATAAAACATACATATAATTTACATATTTTATTTCATAGAAGATCGGCATTTAAAGTGACATTGTGACATTAAAAATTCCAAGTACGAAAGTAATACCCCTTCTACAGAGATATGAGACAGTTAACAGAGGTCTGTGAGTAGTGGAACCATGTCCACTCCACATTTACTGTGTATATTATCAAACATTCAACTTAGGAAGCAAGGTGAGAATAAGTGGTAAGTATCATATTCCCCAATGGGGGGAGCCCTGCGGACAGTGCTGGACAAAGTCCTATGTACTATCACCACAGTTCAGCCACCCCTGGGGGAGTGTAACATCCAATCCTCACCAATGCTGTTAATTATACATGATACACAGTGGTTATGAAATAAGTACACATCCAGCCCTCCTCCCACAAACTCTGCACTTACCCATGTCAATGGGGGGATAAGGTGTCTGGGTACCCCCAGACGCGTTTCGCTTTATGCTTTCTCAATGGGGTCCCATAAGGAATAAAGACTGAAAAAATTATGGTCTTTAATGATGGCATCCATGAAAATGGCCCTGGCTGTCTAACAGAACAGTCTCAAACTTCTCACTGCTATTTCAGTGAACTTTAGAGTGCTTTTAAAAATACTATATTCCCCAATGTAAAATAAAAATAAACTATACTCATTTCCTGTGCTGGCATCACTTCAGCAATGTCTGTGCAGGTTCTCTTGAGTCATGAATGACATTATCATGTCACATGAGTTCTGCAACCAATCAGTGGTTGCTAATTGGCTGATGGCTGCTTTACACGTCCCAATATCGTTGTCCAACAACGATAAAAAGTCACGTGGTTCGGCCGTTGCCGACGATATCGTTCGTGCGTTGTGTGGTGTAAATGTGCAATGCGATGCAAGAACGATGCCAAAACGATATCGTTGGGAATTGTGCAGGCTCTCCAACTGCCCAATATTGGATGGACGATCTGGCAGGATCGTGCTGTGTGACAGCCCAACAATGATTTGGAGCACAACTTCCCCTATTCACTCCCATGTTAAATGCTCGTTCCCTGGGTCGCTCATACAAGGGGGCGTATACATCTCAGTTGTGTTGCCTGCCGATATCTCCCTGTGTGAAAGCTCCTATGCGATCTTGGATTACTGCCAAAATGTGCGCGCTCCCGCGCCGTTGTATCTAATATCGGGATGATATCGGGACGTGTAAAGCGGCCATGAGTGTCTCAAACGTCTCGAGGACATTTGAGGTTCCTCTGAAGTAAATGGGAGCTCAGCAGCTCAATAGCAGTCAATAATTGGTCGCAAGGATCAAACAGCATAACAATGTCATATGGTTACCAGACACCGGTATAGAAGGTGAGTTTAAACTATTTTAATTTTACATTGAGGAATATAGTATTTAAGAAAGGATTGTCTGAGTAGTGGACATCCCCTTTAAATAAAAATCTTCTTAAAATTACAGCATGAAATATATATAAATAGTTGTGATATACTCCTGGCATTAACATGACTTATTTCAAACTAGCTGTGAGCCCGATTCTAAAGAATCGGGAGTCTAGAATCTGTATATAATTTTTTTAAGAGTTTTAAATAATAAGATATATGACTAAGTAGCCGATGTAGGCAGAACTGTGAGGGTAGCAATATAGTGGAGGTGTAGAAAGAGTTAATGTCCAACTAACAGGACTAAAACAGAGTAGGAACTTATAATGGTATAAAAATGTTATTGAAGGAGTTAATGTCCCACAGGCACTCCCACAACTGACTCAGCGCTTTAAATTATATCCAAAATGGTGTTCAAGGGGTTAATGTACCAGTGGCAGTAGTTATAAACACTACCAAATATGCAGTTAATGCTGAACTGGTATATAATGGGTTAATTTCGCAGTGTGATTACAACTATACACTGTGTAATAGAAATAACAACAATAATGGAATATAAGGGGTTAATGTTCCTACTGGCAGTAGTAATAGAGACTACAAAGTATGGAGTTAAGGCAGAAATGGTATATAAGGGGTTAATTTCGCAGTGGCAGTACAACTGGAGGACTTTGAGTTTCAAATTTACCGCTGTGAGGCGTTATGCTCATTGGTCGCTGTGTGCTGGCACCGACCAATGAGCATAGCGCCTCACTTCCCATTGAGATACATGGAGGACTTTGAGCTTCAAATTTAGCGCTGTAAGTGAGGCGCTATGCTCATTGGTCGCTGTGTGCTGGCGCCGACCAATGAGCATAGCGCCTCACTTCCCATTGAGATACATGGAGGATTTTGAGTTTCAAATTTAGCGCTGTAAGTGAGGCGCTATGCTCATTGGTCGCTGTGTTCTGGCGCCGACCAATGAGCATAGCGCCTCACTTCCCATTGAGATACATGGAGGACTTTGAGCTTCAAATTTAGCGCTGTAAGTGAGGCGCTATGCTCATTGGTCGCTGTGTGCTGGCGCCGACCAATGAGCATAGCCCCTCCCTTCCCATTGAGATACATGGAGGACTTTGAGTTTCAAATTTAGCGCTGTAAGTGAGGGCTATGCTCATTGGTCGCTGTGTGCTGGCGCCGACCAATGAGCATTGCGCCTCACTTCCCATTGAGATACATGGAGGACTTTGAGTTTCAAATTTACCGCTGTAAGTGAGGCGTAATGCTCATTGGTCGCTGTGTGCTGGCGCCGACCAATGAGCATAGCGCCTCACTTCCCATTGAGATACATGTAGGACTTTGAGTTTCAAATTTAGCACTGTAAGTGAGGCGCTATGCTCATTGGTCGCTGTGTGCTGGCGCCGACAATGAGCATAAGCGCCTCACTTTCCATTGAGATACATGGAGGACTTTAAGTTTCAAATTTAGCGCTGTAAGTGAGGCGCTATGCTCATTGGTCGCTGTGTGCTGGCGCCGACCAATGAGCATAGCGCCTCACTTCCCATTGAAATACATGGAGGACTTTGAGTTTCAAATTTACCGCTGTAAGTGAGGCGCTATGCTCATTGGTCGCTGTGTGCTGGCGCCGACCAATGAGCATAGCGCCTTTACTTCCCATTGAGATACATGGAGGACTTTGAGTTTCATATTTAGCGCTGTAAGTGAGGCGCTATGCTCATTGGTCGCTGTGTGCTGGCGCCGACCAATGAGGATAGCGCCTTACTTCCCATTGAGATACATGGAGGACTTTGAGTTTCATATTTAGCGCTGTAAGTGAGGCGCTATGCTCATTGGTCGCTGTGTGCTGGCGCCGACCAATGAGCGTAGCGCCTCACTGGCCATTGAGATACATGGAGGACTTTGAGTTTGACTTTGAGTAATTTGAAACTCAAAGTCCTCCATGTATCTCAATGGGAAGTGAGGCGCTGTGCTCATTGGTCGGCGCCAACACACAGCGACCAATGAGCTTTGCGCCTCACTTACAGCGGAAAATTTGAAGTTCAAAGTCCTCCATGTATCTCAATGGGCAGTGAGGCGCTATGCTCATTGGTCGGCGCCAGCACACAGCGACCAATGAGCATAGCGCCTCACTTACAGCGGTAAATTTGAAACTCAAAGTCCTCCATGTATCTCAATGGGAAGTGAGGCGCTATGCTCATTGGTTGGCGCCAGCACACAGCAACTAATGAGCATAGCGCCTCACTTACAGCGGTAAATTTGAAACTCAAAGTCCTCCATGTATCTCAATGGAAAGTGAGGCGCTATGCTCATTGGTCGGCGCCAGCACACAGCGACCAATGAGCTTGGCGCCTCACTTACAGCGGTAAATTTGAAACTCAAAGTCCTCCATGTATCTCAATGGGAAGTGAGGCGCTATGCTCATTGGTCGGCGCCAGCACACAGCGACCAATGAGCTTCGCGCCTCACTTACAGCGGTAAATTTGAAACTCAAAGTCCTCCATGTATCTGAATAGGAAGTGAGGCGCGAAGCTCATTGGTCGGCGCCAGCACACAGCGACCAATGAGCATAGCCCCTCACTGGATATTGAGATACATGGAGGACTTTGAGTTTCAAATTTACCGCTGTAAGTGAGGCGCGAAGCTCATTGATCGCTGTGTGCTGGCACCGACCAATGAGCATAGTGCCTCACTTCCCATTGAGATACATGGAGGCCTTTGAGTTTCAAATTTACCGCTGTAAGTGAGGCGCTATGCTCATTGGTCGCTGTGTGCTGGCGCCGACCAATGAGCATAGCGCCTCACTTCCCATTGAGATACATCGCGGTCTTTAGAGCTGTGTATGGCCAGGCCCTTGGTTCTATTTTCGGCCACGGCGCTCGGCTCTCGTCGGTCGTCGCTGGGGCGGGAGACTCGCAATGGCCGCTGCGGGGCCATTGCTCGCGCCCCTGCAATGGCTCGCAATGCCCGCTGCGCGGCCATTGCTCGTGCCCACGGCCACAATGACGAAAACAGCGCCGAAACTTACGGAAGTGCGTTAGGGGAATTATATATTAGATAAAGAGATTCCACAAAAATGATACAGTCTGAATATTTTTGTATTAATTAAAAGCCAATGTATAGGTATATTCCTCACATTACAGAAAGGAGAAAGAGTAACCCAAAAGAGGATATGGAATTGAGCTTTATTTGGATCGAAGAAAGCCTTGAATTGTACTTTCTCTTCTTCTAAATTGACATTATGTAAAGGAAGTTGAGGCAGTCAGGGTTTCCCACTTCTGATGATGCAATGCAGTAAAGTTCTATATATACGGTAAGGTCTTACTCCTGATACGGTCTACATTAACTGCTCACAGCATACTTAATCTATTCATTATGGACTGCAAGATTTGTGCCATCATCTGCGCTGTACTGTTATCTGCTTCTCTAATACAAGGTACAGTTAGATTAAATTTTCTTCACTTTTTGAGTTATATTAAATTATATGAATCTTTTTACTATTATGTTTGGAATGATCACTTATCAATATCTTTCCTAGGAGCCGCTGTGCCTCGAGGAAATCGCTGTCTGTGCACAAAATTGTCTGATAAGATTAATATAAGGGCAGTAGAAAAGTTGGAGATTTACCCCAGAAGTTCAACATGCGATAATATTGAATACATGTAAGTAGATGACTGTAGCTTTTGAGTTCATTTGCACAAACACTACCTTATACAGTTTTTTTACGTATAAGGTTACAAAGTTTGTTTTTAGGCAGGTCTTCTTGCAAAAATTTCTGTATCTGTCCCATTTATCTGAATTCTGAAGTATACCATATGTGGTACGGTAGATATTTTAGAGTTAGAAATTTTTAGTTCTAATAGTTAAAAACAATTAAACAACTGTTAAAAACAAGCAATCAGCAAGGCACAAAAAATATTAGGATATTTTTCTAAGGTTTTCTTAGCCAACATTTGCACCAAAAAGGTCAATAAAATTTTGAAAGGAGATAAAATATAAAATATAAAAAAGATGCTTATGGTTGATTGTTTTTCTTTTAACAGCGCAACTTTGAAAAGCCGAAGTCTTCCAATGTGTGTCAATCCTGAATTAAAAGAAGTAAAGGCTCTTTTGGGAGGAAAAAATAGGTAGGTATCTCTGTTTCACAAATAATGTACTTGATGTGAAAGATTTTAGGACTTCATCTGTGGCTTAAAGAGAACCTGTCACCAGGTTTTTGCAACCTAATCTGAGAATAGCATCATATAGGAACCGAGATCCTGAGTCCAATGATGTGTCACTTACTGGACTGCTCAGTGTAGTTTTGATAAAATCACTGTTTAATCAGCTTCAGATCATCATTAGCAGTCTACTTGGCCTGCTGCCAGGTAGTCTGGCATATTCACAGACTGCTAAATTTGCAACAGAGAAAACACTAATTTTATCAAAATGACAGCAAACAGCTCAGTAAGTGAGACATCGCTAGAATCAGGGTCTCTGTCTCTACATTATGATGCTCTCAGATGGAATGGCAAAAACCTGGTGACAGGTTCCCTTTAAAGTGTTTCTTAGTAAATAGAATTATCAACTATCTACATGTTAGGTGTATGATAGCTAGGGATCCAAACGTTGATACGTCAAACATATCAAAAGTCTAGTGTTTGAATGGACTAATGGTGCATGTGCTCAATTAGCTCTTCATTCACTTCTATGGGACTGACAGAAATCAGTCCACATGATGGAATTGAAAATAAATTTGTTCGATGTAAAAACATGGCTCAGGAGTAGATATGTATTTATAGATTTTATATCTATTTTCTATACTATTTATCTGTCTACATTATTTGCTTTTATTTCATTTATGGACATATTCTAACACAAATATAATTTTCTCTAGACAACTCAAGCATATCAAAGTGATCCACCATCAATAAATATGAACAACCATAGAAGATCACATTGATCATCTGGATAGTTTTCGAAGTCCTTATGGATCATTAATATATTTTCTGAAATCTTCTGAAATCTCCTGTTTTCACTATTGGAAAATTAATAATTTAATGTTCTATAATTTGTATAATTTATTGAACACCTTATATGTACAGTAAATATTTGTATATAACTATAATAACATATGTACATT
Source organism: Allobates femoralis (assembly GCA_033576535.1). Lineage (NCBI taxonomy): Eukaryota > Metazoa > Chordata > Amphibia > Anura > Aromobatidae > Allobates > Allobates femoralis. The sequence continues at coordinate 291,846,286 of JARQOC010000003.1, forward strand.
CTATGTGAAAAAAAACGAAACATTAATTGTTTTTTTAAGTACATATACTATTAAATATATTTATTTGAATTGTTTCCATAATTGAGATTTTATTTTAAAAAAAAAATAGGGTATATATTTCTTTTACTTTGACTTCATTTTTTCTTTTAATGGAGTTTAAATAAAAATGTAGATTTTTTTCTATAATAATGTTCATGTTTATTAGTTGGATAGTTGAATGCGGTAGGTTTAAATTCATAAGCTGAGATTGGATAAGCTGGGAAGCATAATGCATGTATGGATAAAAGATATTTACTTAGTCCTATTTATTATTTAAATCATCCACATTTATATAGGAAGGAGACATTCTGGTTCAGCAGAACATATTTTTTTAATAAAAATGCTTATTCAATTTCTTAAAGATTTCTGCTTACAATATTTGAAAGGAATATTATTTAATTACCGTCAAGGGACACAAATCTATTCTGGTCATGTGATGGACACATATATGCAGAACTCTATAAAAAAAAACACAGCTACTGTAATCATATGGGTTATCCTGACAAGCGTAAATATCTAGCAATCTAATAGAAAATGATAACACCACATGGGTTAACATTACACCCTTTTGAACAACATGCCAATTCACCCCAGTTCTCCTGAAGCTATTGTTTAAACAGCCATTTAACAAAACAGAAGAGCAGCAAGATTCTGACTCAGTTGCACCCTGTTTCCCCAAAAATAAGACAGTGTTTCATATTAGTTTTTGCTCCCAAAGATGCACTAGGTCTTATTTTCAGGGGATGACTTATTTTTCCATGATCTCCATCATCCTCTTGCAGCCCCAATATCCCCTGCAGCCCCCATCATATCTATGCAGCCTCCAAAATCCCCATCATTCTCTTGCAGTCCCCATCATTTCCATACAGCCCCCAATATCCCCATAATTTCCTTGCAGCCCCCAATATCCCTATCATCCCCTTGCAGCTCCCAATATACCCATCATCCCATTGCAGCCACCATCATCCCTATGCAGTCCCCAAAATCCTCATCATCCTCATGCAGCCCCTTTCATCCCCATCATCCACATGCAGCCCGCAATACCCCCATTACGGTACCTGCAAAATAAACCACACACACATACACACACCTCTTCTCACCGGTCCTCTAGTCCGTGCTGCATTCTACTGTATTCTGGGCGCCGCTCTGCGCTCTCTGGCTCAGCTGCAATTGATGTCCAGTAAGCCGCTGGCGAATCAGAAGCCAGCAGCCACCGGCCATTCAGAGGACCACATGTAAGGTCAAGCGCTGATGTTAGCTGCTGGCCTCTGATTGGCCTGCGGCTGCAGGCCTCTGATTGGGTGGCGGCTTACCATACATCTACAACAGTTGAGCCAGAGAGCTCAGAGCGGCACCGGAATAAATACAGCAGCGGTCACCGAGACAACGCCGTGGGAGGGCTACAGTAAATACCGTATAATCACAGCTGCATGCCCTGTTAGGCAGGCAAGCTTAAAAAAACAAACTTTGATAGGTTTTATTATTGGGGGAGGCCTTATATTTTGCAGTTCTGCAAACCTCCTACTAGGTTTTATTTTTGGGTGATGTCTTATTTTCGTGAAAACATGGTCTGCAAAACATGAATACAGAATACAAATTATGCAAGGCTCAGCGCTACACTTACCAATATACATATGGAAATACACAACCTACTAGAATTATAAGAAACCTGTGCGGTGCCAGTGTGGCACCCTCTGCAGGTAATTGCCACAGGACTCACCGGTGTAGGGAGAGATGTATACCTTGGCACATACGGCACACAACTCCTTCCACCCCAGGCCTGAAGGGGGAGCTCCACTGGCTGCCCTTAAGCCAGATCCCCTACAAAGACCCAGGCCTGAGGGGAGGAGTCAGTTAGTTCCAGAGAGACAGCGAAGAAAAAGGTACTGGAAGGAGCTGGTTGCTGGGACCAAGCCGGGTCCAGAACCAGGAAGTTTGACTCAGCTGTGCAGCGTCCTAGAGAGAGGGATGGAGGCCAGTGGGAGAACTAGGAGACAGAAGAAGGGAACGTAGCTGTGATCCCTTTAGCTCACCTGGACACTGGAGTTCAAAGCTGCTACTAATTCATTGGTAGTAGAGAAATCCCAGACAGATCAGAGGATTTAATCCCCCTGGAGCTCAGGAAAACTTATACCCCAAGCCTGACCAAGTATAGGACCAGGGACCCAAGCAGAAGATAGGGATCCCCCCAAAAAAGGTCCTCACTGTCAGTTGTGGAGTAGCATCCTGAGAGAGGAGGAGAAAGAGCGTCAGGTTCAGCTCCAAACAGAACTTAACCAATTACCGCACACACTAATAGAGGAGGCCTCACAACTCTCCAAGGTGGACGTCCCAAACTGCACCAATAACCTGGTTACCCTCCTGGACCATGCTTGTTACCGGACATTAGTAAAAAGGTACCGAAACAGAGACAATTGTGTGTGTGTGTGTGTGTGCCTGCTTCACCGCTGCCGCCTGCAGCATTCACAGCAGAATCGCCACTGCTACGCCCCTCATCTACCCCGCTGCCCTGAGGTAATGCTCCACCTGTGGGGAGCTGTACTACCAAAGCTGCATTTCCATCACCTCAGCGGCTGGCCACAGGACTGGTAACCCAATTACCAGGTAGCACAGGTGGCGTCACGTTTCATCATCACCCCCCCCGCCATTGAGGGTCCAGGGCAAGGAACTGGGAACCGACCAGCCGTGATCCCCGCTGAAGTAACCACCTGTCCCGGCATCCGAGTATCCTCTACCCTGTCGACCGATTCACCAGGACTTTTATTAAAAAACTAAAAAATGCTACAATTAGTGTTACCAATCACAGTGTACACTATAACGTAAAATATTACAAGTAAAAATAGAAATAGAAATACAAGTATAATAAAAAAAAATACGATAAAAATGTCTGATAGGAGTAGTCTTCCTCAGTAGATGTGCACAATAGAAGGAGATTGGTGGCATGTTTATTTATCTTGGTGAACACTCGTCTACCAAGATAATGGCTCTAAAAGATAGAAAGAATATATATTTGTGGTTTTGCAAACTATTTAAATGCTAAAAAGATATGTGTTTAAAAGAATAATGCCTAAAGCAGAAGATTACAATCCCTACTTGAGGTGAAAATTCTGGTGTCTTTATATAAAATGGTCCAAGGAAAGCAGCGAATATAAAATACGTATTTTATATATACAGTACAGCTTTCCTTGGACCCACAATGTTTTAACTGCTTTAATTGGTGTTTTAGTGTTCTTAGTATATATGTAATAAAGTTGTCATTTTTATTACATTATTTCTGTGTGCATTTGGATATGCAGGGTCTTTCCCTCCCTTGATTGATCCTCTTCGCTTTGCATTACGTACACCATCCTTTGACTTTTTACTCTGTTTTCCCTCCTCCTATATAAATATTCTTTACTATTTACTTGAAATTCATAATGGCCTGGTCTAATTAATTTAAATTAATTTTTTGCAAAATGCTAGATGGCAATACAAAGCTGCCACTAACCTGTTATGACCCAGTTTGCCACTGAAGGATAAAGCTTCAGGAATTGGAGCTCCTTATGAATGCATCAATTGCTGGGTCGGCTGCCGGATGCTACTCTATAGCATGGGGGGTCCAATAAAGATGGGCTCTCACCTTGCTGAGAATACCAGCCCTCAGCTGCCTACTTTAACCTTGGTTGGCAAATAAAAATAGAGTGGAGCTCAACACTTTATTTTCCATTACTTATTTATTTTATGTTAGGTTACACAGCGGGCATCATGCAGCAGGGAATGCCACTGTGGCCTTACCATGATGTTTGCTTATTGTTTTGTAGCAGATTTTGAGAAGGTGCATGTCTATCAAAAAGCCAGCAAAGTCAATAAGAGTTCTCAAGTGCTGTGCCAATGTGTTGTTTTTTTTTTTATTGCAGATTTGCTAAAGATTTTGGGCAGAAAAAAGAAACCTGAATTACATTTGTAAGGAAACAAAAAAGCTACATGGGCACAACATTTCTAACCTGTCCTACACTTTGCTGGCCTCAGAATAGACTTGCAGATTTTGATGCAGATTCTCAATCTGCATGTAAAAAACATCAAACAACACACCATGGTCACAAGGCCTAAGAGGGTCCAAGGAGAGCCGCAGTTGTGGTGAAAAAGCTCAAGGATTCCCCTTTCCCCCTGGCTACATCCACAGAGACTTTTAGGGCGGGGGTGGCCAACTACAGGCCTCAAGGTATGAAATCAGTGCAAGTTTTCTGGATTTCCTGATCATTGTACAGGGAGGTGATGGATGATTCCAATACCTTGTGCAATGCTAGGGGAAACCTGGAAACATGCACTGCACAATCTGCACTGTTTGCGGCCCTTGACAACTACACTTGGACAGCCCTGTTCTACTGGAGTGGATGTAGTGTCTCGCAGTTCCATAACTAACACCAGAGGCCTGCAGCTTGCTCACCAGAATCTGTAGGGCAGTATTAAAGCACCTGTTTGCAGAAACAGTCCAGCACAAAAGGAGTAAACTCTAAAAACTTTACTATTTACACACAGACTATAAGTCTCAACATAAAAAAACTCAACAATATACAGTTGTGGTCAAAAGTATTGACACCCCTGCAATTCTGTCAGATAATACTCAGCTTCTTCCTGAAAATGATTGCAATCACAAATTCTCTGGTATTATTATCTTCATTTAATTTGTCTTCAATGAAAAAACACAAAAAGAATTGTCCTAAAGCCAAATTGGATATAGTTCCACACCAAACATAAAAAAGGGGGTGGACAAAAGTATTGAACTGTAATTAACAGTGTAATTAACAGCACCTGTAACTTACCCGTGGCACCTAACAGGTGTTGGCAATAACTAAATCACACTTGCAGCCAGTTGACATGGATTAAAGTTGACTCAACCTCTGTCCTGTGTCCTTGTGTGTACCACATTGAGCATGGAGAAAAGAGAGAAGACCAAAGAAGTGTCTGAGGACATGAGAAACCAAATTGTGAGGAAGCATGAGCAATCTCAAGGCTACAAGTCCATCTCCAAAGACCTGAATGTTCCTGTGTCTACCGTGTGCAGTGTCATCAAGAAGCCCATGGCACTGTGGCTAACCTCCCTAGATGTGGACGGAAAAGAAAAATTGACGAGAGATTTCAACGCAAGATTGTGCGGATGGTGGATAAAGAACCTCGACTAACATCCAAACAAGTTCAAGCTGCCCTGCAGTCCGAGGGTACAGCAGTGTCAACCCGTACTATCCGTCGGCGTCTGAATGAAAAGGGACTGTAGGAGTTTGCCAAAACTTACCTGAGAAAGCCTAAAACGTTTTGGAAGAATGTTCTCTGGTCAGATGAGACAAAAGTAGAGCTTTTTGGGCAAAGGCATCAACATAGAGTTTACAGGAGAAAAAAATAGGCATTCAAAGAAAAGAACACGGTCCCTACAGTCAAACATGGCGGAGGTTCCCTGATGTTTTGGGGTTGCTTTGCTGCCTCTGGCACTGGACTGCTTGACCGTGTGCATGGCATTATGAAGTCTGAAGACTACCAACAAATTTTGCAGCATAATGTAGGGCCCAGTGTGAGAAAGCTGGGTCTCCCTCAGAGGTCATGGGTCTTCCAGCAGGATAATGACCCAAAACACAATTCAAAAAGCACTAGAAAATGGTTTGAGAGAAAGCACTGGAGACTTTTAAGGTGGCCAGCAATGAGTCCAGACCTGAATCCCATAGAACACCTGTGGAGAGATCTAAAAATGGCAGTTTGGAGAAGGCACCCTTCAAATATCAGGGACGTGGAGCAGTTTGCCAAAGAAGAATGGTCTAAAATTCCAGCAGAGCATTGTAAGAAACTCATTGATGGTTACCGGAAGCGGTTGATCACAGTTATTTTGGCTAAAGGTAGTGCAACCAAGTATTAGGCTGAGGGTGCCAATACTTTTGTCTGGCCCATTTTTGGAGTTTTGTGTGAAATGATCAATGTTTTGTTTTTTGCTTCATTCTCTTTTTTGTTTTTCAGTTAAGACAAATTGAATGAAGATAACAATACCAAAGAATTTGTGATTGCAAGCATTTTCAGGAAGAAACTGAGTATTATCTGACAGAATTGCAGGGGTTTCAATACTTTTGGCCACAACTGTACATAGTATATACAGATAACTAACAAAACACATGCCTAGGTCAAGGACAACAAAAACTGGAAATAAAACAAATCCCAAAAGTCATTATTTGTCCAAAATGCCAAGTAAGGGACAGGTCACTGTCTCACAGACCCACCAACATGCATTTAAGAATGGGCATTTCTGTCTGAATTTGAATCCATGCCGGTTGGGGCAGTTTTGAATGGTACTCTGCTGCTGAACAGTCTTGGGGTGCCACATGGGTTACTCCTCTAGGTCCATTCTGCGCAACCACCTGCTCCCAAGCACACTCCATCATTGCCACAGCTGGAGACAGGCCTAGCGTCAGCACCCGGCGCACCCTGGCAAGTGCCGGGGCTCGACTGCTTGGAGGGCGCCCACCGGGCCCCTGACGCTAGGGCCACACTTGCGTTGTGACCCTAGCCTGACGCAAGTACTGTCTGCTGCAGCGCAGAGCATTTAATGCCATGCATTGCCAGCAACGGAGCCCATAGAAACCCGCTGTTTACATTGCCAACCAGTAGTTGGCAAGGTAAACAGCGGGTTTCTATGGGCTTCAGCGCATAGCATTACATGCTATGCGCTGCAGACAAAAACGCAAGTGTGACACTAGCCTCAGGGGCCCCTGAGCACTGCCCCACAGCTAGGGCCATATCCAGGGGGTAGCTGGGGGGTTATTTGCAGGGACGTCATTTGCAGCCTCCTGCAGCGCTGGAGGTCTCTGTCCTCCCCCACCCCCCTTCCGTGGGAGCCGACAGAGCCGCACACTGTGCTGACAAGATCTGTGATGATGTTAATGGAGGGGAGGAGTCAGGGGTCACATGATCAGCTCCTCAGTGTATGCAGGACTCTGCTGTGCTGGCCATCATGATGCTGGATTAGGTGAAGTTTATGTGTGGGGTCAGGAGGGATTTACAGTGTAAATGTAGCAGAGGCGAGTGTGTACTAGGTGTATTGAATGGAGCTGAGTGGGTACTTGGTGTACGGAGCGGCTCCTTGCACAGCGGCTTGCCAGCGGTGTCTGGTTCCCTCTAATGGTTGCTTAGGAATCAGGGCCGTATCTGGATATACCCCCGTTCTACGGATTTTCTGCAGGCCATGAAGGTTCCTAAAGGTGCGGGCTCCGGTACCCGGTTTCTCTCTTTGAGCGAACTTCCGACTGATTATCTTGCTCCCTTCTCCTCTGTCTGGGATCTGCTCTCGTTTTCCTGGGTCCCTCAGCCGAGGTAACCCTCCTTCATGCCTCAGGCTCCCTGCCTGAACTTCTCTAGCTCTCCAACCCGGAGGCAAAGACCCGAAGCCTAAAAAGTCTCCTTTCTCCTAGACTGACTCTAGTTCCCCCTGGGGGTGACTATATAACCTCCCGGGTTCCATCCCACTGCATGATCTAGTGTGGGGTGTGGGTTTAGGGTTCATCCTACCATCCATAAATCCATTTGCAGTGGGGATGACTACACCTCTTTTACGGGTGTAGTACCCCTTTTGTGGCACCTACATGGTGGGGCGCCACACATGTGTACCAGTGGTAGCCCCCGCGGATTCTGCTCCCGCTCCTATAGTCCCAGCCGCCTTTGCATTCTGCAGCTCAGCATGGTGGGGTACGATGTTGTCAATGTGTCCACTGGGCATTTGTACTGCTTTTTTTTTTGTGCTGCGTTTTTCAGCTGCATAAGCACAGTTGTGCTAAAAAAAAGCAGTGTATTGGGCAAACAAAAATGATGGTCCAGCTTCCAATGTAGATGCAGAAGAAATGCAGTAAATCTTCAGCTGTAATCCTATAAGATCAGCACAGTTAATGCATAATAAACATGTAGAGACAATTTTTTGGTGAGTATTTTCTCTGATTTTATGTCCTATTTTGGTGAATCTCAGAATGTTAAACAAACATATGGCAGCGAACATATAGTTAGGACTCATAAGCGTGAGGGCCCTTTACGGTGGGTTACGAGCTTACGTATTTTGGCCAAAAATACCCACTAACACCTCACATTTTTATCTCTAGTGTTTTGTTGCACCTTTTTTTATCTGCAGTTTGAGGCTGGGCCCTCTGGGGGTGTCTGACATTTGTGAAGCATATAATCAGTGCAGAGCAGCCCGCCTGATCTAATAGCAGGGAGTGACCAAAAGGCTGCTCTGACACTATGCTTCACATGGACCTGAGTGGCAGAGCTCAATGGTAACCTTGTGTCACCTCCCTGACAGCATAGCCGGTGATACAACCGCCCCATCTGTGGGTTGTAGGTGATTGAGCACCGGTATACAGACACCTGTGTTGCCTCTCAGAGGAGCAAGCAGTCTGCTGCTAGGTGCAATGGGTATTTACCTGGCAATTTTTTGGTGTATTCTAAACTGTGCCCAACATCTGTAACATACTGTAATAGGGGTTCCTGTTACCCCTCTATGTGCCCAGACATCCCCCTGCATACCTGAGAAATGCACTTTTATTCTGTTCCCTGCTTTATGTTAATTAGCGCTGAAAAGGGTCCGGGAGGGACCACTCTATTTGGTCCTCATTGCCCCCTGCCTGGAATAGCTGTCCTGCTCTTTTGAAATTCCACCCCTCCTGTGTATGGGCATTGATTGACAGGCTTATACTTACACCTGCGCAGTGGAGTGGGTCACCGTGCTTCATTGAAGATACACAGTGCCCGAAGTCTTGCGAGACTTCACAAATCTCGCGACTCTTCGGGCACTGTGTATCTTCAGCAGAGCACAGTGACCCACTCCACTGCGCAGGAGTGAGAATATGCCTGTCACTCATCAGCCCTACAAAGGAGGGGCGGGAATTTCAAAATAGCGGGATGGTTATTCCAGGCAGTGGGCGGGGAAGACCACAGAGCGATCCGTCCTGGACCTTTTCAGCACTAATTAACATACAGCGTGGGACAGAATAAAAGTGCATTTCTCAGGTATGCAAGGGGACATCTGGGCAAATAGAGGGATTACAGGAACCCCTATTACAGCATCTTACAGATGGTGGGCACAGTTTGGAATGCCCAAAGCGAGTGACAGTATCTCAATAACTAGAATGGAACACTAAAGTACAAATAATGAATTCAATGATTCATTCTTGTCTTACTGATGACTTTGATATACAGTGTTGGCCAAAAGTATTGACACCCTGCAATTTTGTCAGATAATACTCAGATTCTTCCTGAAAATGATTGCGATTACAAATTCTCTGGTATTATTATCTTCATTTAATTTGTCTTCAATGAAAAAACACAAAAGAGAATGAAGCAAAAAGCAAAACATTGATCATTTCACACAAAACTCCAAAATGGGCCAGACAAAAGTATTGACACCCTCAGCCTAATACTTGGTTGCACAACCTTTAGCCAAAATAACTGCGATCAACCACTTCCAGTAACCATCAGTGAGTTTCTTACAATGCTCTGCTGGAATTTTAGCCCATTCTTCTTTGGCAAACTGCTCCAGGTTCCTGATATTTGAAGGGTTCCTTCTCCAAACTGCCATTTTTAGATCTCTCCACAGGTGTTCTATGGGATTCAGGTCTGGACTCATTGCTGGCCACCTTAAAAGTCTCCAGTGTTTTCTCTCAAACCATTTTCTAGTGCTTTTTGAAGTGTGTTTCGGGTCATTGTCCGCTGGAAGACCCATGACCTCTGAGGGAGACCCAGCTTTCTCACACTGGGCCCTACATTATGCTGCAAAATTTGTTGGTAGTCTTCAGACTTCATAATGCCATGCACACAGTCAAGCAGTCCAGTGGCAGAGGCAGCAAAGCAACCCCAAGACATCAGGGAACCTCCGCCATGTTTGACTGTAGGGACCGTGTTCTTTTCTTTGAATGCCTTTGTTTCTCCTGTAAACTCTATGTTGATGCATTTGCCCAAAAAGCTCTACTTTTGTCTCATCTGACCGGAGAACATTCTTCCAAAACGTTTTAGGCTTTCTCAGGTAAGTTTTGGCAAACTCCAGCCTGGCTTTTTTATGTCTCAGGGTAAGAAGTGGGGTCTTCCTGGGTATCCTACCATGCAGTCCCTTTTCATTCCGACGGATCGTACGGGTTGACACTGCTGTACCCTTGGACTGCAGGGCAGCTTGAACTTGTTTGGATGTTAGTCGAGGTTCTTTATCCACAACCGCACAATCTTGCGTTGAAATCTCTCGTCAATTTTTCTTTTCCGTCCACATCTAGGGAGGTTAGCTACAGTGCCATGGGCTTCTTGATGACACTGCACACGGTAGACACAGGAACATTCAGGTCTTTGGGGATGGACTTGTAGCCTTGAAATTGCTCATGCTTCCTCACAATTTGGTTTCTCAAGTCCTCAGACAGTTCTTTGGTCTTCTTTCTTTTCTCCATGCTCAATGTGGTACACACAAGGACAAAGGACAGAGGTTGAGTCAACTTTAATCCATGTCAACTGGCTGCAAGTGTGATTTAGTTATTGCCAACACCTGTTAGGTGCCACAGGTAAGTTACAGATGCTGTTAATTACACAAATTAGAGAAGCATCACATGATTTTTCTAACAGTTACAATACTTTTGTCCACCCCCTTTTTTATGTTTAGTGTGGAATTATATCCAATTTGGCTTTAGGACAATTCTTTTTGTGTTTTTTCATTGAAGACAAATTAAATGAAGATAATAATACCAAAGAATTTGTGATTGCAATAATTTTCAGGAAGAAACTGAGTATTATCTGACAGAATTGCAGGGGTGTCAATACTTTTGGCCACAACTGTATACCAGTGATCAGAGTAATAAAAATGAATGTCCTATATAGGGGCTAAGAAATAAAAACTGAAAACGAAAATGTAAAAATATTATAACATTAAATATGTATATTTATATAAAAGCAAAAAATAAACCAAAATGTTCATATATTTTCTATTGCTGGGCCATAACAACACTATCTATAAAACTGTTATGCTAGTTTACCCTTTCAGTGAACATGGTTAAAAATAAATAAATAAAAAACATTGCAATAAGGGTGCCTTCACATTTACGTATGGGATGGCAACGTATGCTGCGTTCCCATACGCAGTCAAGCGCATGCGCACTGCGTTCTTATGTTTAACATAGGAACGCATAGTGCCTGTGTTTGCTGCGTTCGCGTGCTTATGCGGAAGATATCTGCTCCCTCCAGGGTCCCCCGTCCGCACCCGGGACGCAGCATGTTGCATTTTTTGTGCGCTTGGGGACCCTGGAAAATCAGCAAACTTCCCCAAGCATACAAAACAATGCATTGGCGTCAATGGACCTGCAGTGTTCTGCGCTTGACAGTGCAGGAGAACGCTGCGGACCCATTGAAATCTCTCCAGGTGGCCGCCGGTGATGTCACAGGAGATCACCGACGGCCACCGGGAGATCAGCTGGAGCCTCTGATGATCTCCTCCCCGCCGCCAGTAATCTCCTAGTGGTGTCGGCGGGGAGAAACAGCTGATCTGACAGCTGTTTGAACCTTCCCTCGCCGACATCTCCTCTCGGTGTCGGCGCGGGAGATTCAAACAGCTGTCACATCAGCTGTTTAACCCCGCTGACATGTCCCGGAGCTTACCGGCGGCCGGGAGGAGGAGATCTCCGCCGCTAATCTCTGCCTCAGGCCCGCCCCCGGACACCGCCGATTGGCTGCCCGGGCTCCATAGTGATGTGTCCGCAGGCGGACGTTCTCCGCTGCGGACACATCAAAATGACACTGCTTTTCACTGCGTTTGTGTCTGCATGCCATCAGTATGCAGACACAAACGCAAATGTGAAGGCAGCCTAACTGTCTTTTCATCCCAGAGCTGATACAAAAGTGGACTAAAGAGCGATGAAAAAGTCATGTAAATAAATACTGTATGGTATTACTGAAAACGACATCTTGTCCTGCACAAAAGATCGCACTACACAGATCAGTCAGCAAAAAAATGAAATAGCTCTAGCTCCCTCAGAATAAGGCTAGGGTCCCACATGGCCATCAGTTTTTTCCCTTGTTTTCAATAACTGATACGTTTTTTTAGGGTGCTTTTTGACCCTCCTGTGCAGCTCTGCATTTTTGGGACTTTGCCATTTTTTCCATAAACAATGCTTTAAAAAACGGATCCACGTTCCTATAGGGCCCCATGTTAAAAAAAAACGATCCGACTGCCAGGGTCACACATGGCATCCATTTTTGCATTGGATCCTTTTTGGGAACATTTTTGTCATTTTTTTTTTCTCAGTACAAAAACGCATTTCCGTTACAGGATGGTGCACTTAGGTGTAGCTGTCCTATGGGAAACGCATGCATTACCGCATGGCACATATAGGCACCATGTGTTAACGCATATGCATTTTTAATCAAAAAATGACAAGTCCAAAATATGGCCAGGAGCTCAGGAGACACTATTGGCACCCTAAATTTAACGGATCCGTTTTTCTAAAGCCATAAAAAAGCTGATTGGCACGTGTGACACTGGCCAAAAACATTACTTGCAACGTTTTTTGGTTCCTGTACAAAAACTGACACCATTGCATTCACACTTGAGTACAGAATCCGTTTTTGGCATGAGTTTTTGGACTTAGTACACAAAAGTGGAAAAACTGATGCCAATAACGGATCCAAGGCTTATGTGTGACCCTAGCCTAATATGTAAAAACATTTTTTTTGAATAAAATTGTTTTTATGATACAAAAGCGACAACACATAAAAAAAAAACAAATGTTGTATCATTATATTCATACTGACTTGAAGAATAAAGCTGTCTTTTTACTTCTACAACACAATGTATGGTGTAAGAAAAATAAAATCCTGAATTGCTGTTCCTTCTTGGTTCTGCCTAACAAATAGCAGAAAAGAAGTGATCTAAAAATATTATGTGGCCCAATAAAAACTCCAACTTATCCCACAAAAAACAATCCTTCCTACGACTGTGTCAGCAGAAAAATAGAAAAAATGATAGCCTTCTAAATCCTATAATGTAGAAAACCTTTATTTTGTAAAAAAGTGTTTTTAGTGTGATTGTAGTCAAACCTAGAAGGAAATATATAACTCTGTTATTGCTGTAATTGTACTGACCTAAAGAATAAAGTCACCTTATCAATAATACCGCAAGGTAAACAGCGTAAAAAAATAAATAGGCTGCCTTCACACTTGCAGATGCATCTGCAGCGTTTTGCAGATGCATCTGCAAGTATCAGCATGCAGACCGCGGTCCCTATGTTTATAATAGGGCGCACCGCGGTCTGAATGCTCTCATTGATTCCTATATGTGAGCCGTAAGCAGGCGTATGCCTGCTGACAGATCACACACTCCCGCCCCGCACCTTGGACGCAACATCTCGCGTCCATAGTGCGGGTGGGAGAGTGTGATCTGTAAGCAGGCATACGCCTGCTTACGGCTCACATATAGGAATCAATGAGAGCATTCACACCACGGCCGTGGTCTGCATGCTGATACTTGCAGATGCATCTGCAAAACGCTGCAGATGCATCTGCAAGTGTGAAGCCAGCCTAATAAAAAGCAATTCTTCAACTGCTGTTGATTTATTCATTCTGCCTCCCAAAGGTCACAGTAAGGCTCGGATCACATTTATCCTGCACTCTATGCTGAGCGCTTACATCAGGGTTTCCATGAAAATCTCTGAAAATTCATAAAAATTCTAGCTTCAAAATTGAGAAATGTTCAAATTTTTTGTCAAATAATCATTATTTTCTTAAATAAACGCTAACATGAGGTACAATGTGTCACGAAAATCATTCCCAGAATCACTGAGAAATATTGAAGCTTCTAGAAATATTAGCTCTTAAGGCCCCGTCACACAGGGCGACATTGCCGCCAATTACATAGGCGACGCAGGGACGTGGCCTATCGGCGGTGATATTCTCCCTACGTCGCCTCATGTAATGGGGCGATGTCTGCGCCGCCGGGAGGTCGCCTGGTTTCAAAGCAGTGCTCTGAAACCAGGCGACCGATCTGGGGCGATGTGCACACATCGCCCCATGTAACCGGCCGCCAGCTACCTGTCAGGCAATGGGAGCCATAGGGTACCTTTACACGCCGCTACGGCAGGATGGATGCATCCCGCTACTTCACGTGCACGAGCTTGCTCAAACGGTTACAAACGCTCAACGCATCACCTTTACACGCCGCCATAAGGTGCGCTACGCTACGTGACATCTGTAACTAGCTGCATCGCCGGGTGTCTCAAGTAGCCATCTGTAGCTCAGCGTACCCGCTTCACACGCCGCCACCACAGAGTGATCCGGGAGCAACAAAGGCAGGACGTAAAACAAATAGGCGTGCCACAGTCCTGTACGCCGCGCCCAAACCACAACCATTGGCCAACACTACGGAGTTGTGATTGGGCACGACGGAAAGGGCGGATGGCCGAGACGTGACGTACTAGTGATCGGACTGTGGCACGGAATAAGCGCTTGTGACATGGCGGAGTGTGGCGAATGCATCTAAACCGATGGTAAAGCGTCACCCTGGAGCGGTGGCCAGTCACATACCCAGTGTGCATAAAAGTAGCGGTTCCGGCCTATGTGTACGTAGTAAAAGTGTTTGCCTTGTCACGCACGATCAGCGCTCGTGACAGCGGCGTGTGGCGATTGCGCTGATGTGCGTTTGTGCGACACACATTAGCGGCTTACAACACACAGTATGTGCGTTCTCTGTGTAAATTCTATGTGTCAACTATGGCTAACTATGTGGGAATACAGGCTGAATGGTGTTAATATTTCAGCTTACAGATGTGAATGTAGTGGAACTGCTCCCAAGGCAACATGTGAAAGATCTGTGTGACAGTGTATTTGAAAACACCTGAGAAGAATATGTGCTGCATCAATGTGCTGTGTGCAGGGGACCCTCTGCCTACAACAAAATAAAGGCTCATGTACGCACAATGGCCACAAACACTGTTGTGCAAAAGACCTGTTAAAAAACATGGCTACCCACACATATTGTCTGCACAATCCCAGCCAATAGGTGGCTATGACATCCCTGGCCCCCACCAAAACCTTCATCACATTGCCCTCCTCCACCAAGTAATCAGGCTCACACAGATTATTTTGGATCCAACATAAAAATTTTTAATAAAATGCATTAATCGTGACCTTGGATTGTAAAAAAAAAATATACAGAAAGTAAAAACAATGGACAATTAAAGTGCATGTCACATTCTTGAACCACATTAAAGGGATAACAAATTGACCACACATTGAAACCTGTGCAGCAACACAATAAAAAAAACCATACCTAAACTAACTAACTAACTAACTAACTAACTACGGTAACTAACTAACTAACGAAACCTTATGCACATAATGAAACCAAAGATCCAGAAAATGGTAAACAAAAAAGAAAAGGGGCGCAGCTAACCTGCTGTCATCTCCATTGCAACCTCAAATACATCTCCCAGAGCCAGCCACACTACATGGCCTGGTTCTGCCAGCTCACTGCACCAGACCCATTGAAGTAGGAGCAGTAAGCGTCTCTACTGTCCCTGGCCTCCTGCCGAGTGCGGCCATGGCTCTGCGGCTGGATTGGCACAATCACATGGCCCTCATCACGCCAAGACCCTGGACGAAGCTCCCCTGTTGTAGCGTCTGCATTATCTACATAACCTCCTGGCGTGTATGATGCTCTATCCCTACGACGCAGGAAGTTGTGCAGCACACAGCAGGCCACCACTACCGCATCAATAGACTCCGGTTTCATATGCATAGGCGTATGAAAAACCCGGAATCTATTCGCCATAATCCCAAACGCATTTTCAACTACACGGCGGGCCCGGGATAGCCGGTAGTTGAAAATGCGTCTCTCAGAAGTAAGGGCCCTCTGGGGATATGGCCGCAGTAGGTGTTCCTGAAGTGGGAATGCTTCATCCGCCACAAACGCAAAGTTGAGATGTTCGGTCGTGTCCTCATTTGAGGGTAAGTTTAGCCCACCATTCCCTAGTAGTGTTGCCAAGGAGCTGCGTGCAAACACCCCCCCATCTGAGTTGCGACCGTTCATTCCAACATCCACGTAGAGGAACTCATAGTGCGCATCCACTACAGCCATGAGGATTATACTACAATACCCTTTGTAATTGAAAAACAAAGAGCCAGAGTTGGCAGGTTTGGTAATCCTCACGTGCTTACCATCCAATGCCCCGCCACAGTTGGGGAAGTTCCACCGGGTTTCAAAGCCTCGGGCTACTTCCAGCCATTCTGCGGCGGTTAGAGGCATTTTCATGTAGGATGGCTGCAGAGCTCTCCAGATGGCCCAACACGTTTCAGGGATCAGGCGGCTCAGCAGGGGCAGGGAGACACGTGACAAGTATGTGAGGGATGTCATGGACTGCCCTGTAGCCAGGAACCGCAAAGTGATAGCCAACCGCTCAGCAGCTGATACTGATGGTCGCATTATAGTGTCCTGACGCGCTATCATTGGCCCAACACGCTCCAATAGGAAGGTGAAACAGTCCTCGGACATACGGAGATAGTTTCGGTAATCATCAGGACTGTTAAGCTCCAGCTCCCGCAACAGCTGCATGTGGCCCCGGGTTTCCCGCCTGCGAAGCCAATCCCGGGTGCACAACCGCCGCTGTCTGCGCCTCATCAACCTTTCATACCGATCCTGAAGCCACATTTGCTCTTCCACCAACGCAAGAGCCACGATAACATTGCGGTCATGGATATTCTGCATCCTCAATATCAGCACCTGTAGATGAGAAAAAAACAACATGAGTACATAGAACAATATGTGGCCATGTCAGCAGGTTAAGCAAGCCACACCTCTTTTCGATGACACACTATAGCCAAGTGGATGGGATCTCTCGTGTGGGCCCAAAACACATCCCTGAAGCAAGGGAAGGCAAACACCCAGTAGTCACCCCAACCAAAATGGAACACGGCCAATGATAGTGGCCTCCTATACATCAACTGCAATCGGAGGGTCTCAAAGTCAAACATCTGCACCTAGGTGAGTTACAAAGGGACATGTGTCACCAATAATGTTGCTCAAAAATGTGCCAGAATCCATTAGACAGAACATAACTAAAATTGGATAAATTAAAAATTAGAAACAAAACAAATCTTACGTACCCCGATATGCCAGGTTGAGTAAGCCAACATGAACCAAACAACATTGCACATGAGTGAGGATGGTTAACCATGGTTACATATGTTTTTGCTGGTGTCATTTTTGCTACACATCTATGCTATGTCTGGAGCGCCACACCTCAAAGCCATGTGTGATCCTATCCCCGTTGGACCCAGTCTCCATTGGCCACAACCAGTATGCAGAAATCGATCCAGTCGACATGAGTAACACATTTCAGTCTACAGTCCTGCAGCCATTCTCCTGTATGGTGTCTGGAAACAAACACATCAATGTATCTCTACAAAAGTGTGAAGCCCCAGACAAAATGCCTACTCAAATTCAACACAGTACACTATATCGTCCCCAACAATACAAACCCCTATATAGTCCGCTCAAGCAGTCTTCTGCGCTCGCCAATAACATCAACATATGCACCCCACCCACCGCCAATTCCATGTGTGTCCACAAATACTTACTTAATGGGTCTGGCCAGCAAGCGTAATGTTTGCCGGAATGCGCAGCTTTTAAAGGGCCGCCAACCTATCACGATTCAGCGATCTCCACCAATTAGCGGCAGTTAATTCCGCACCCAGGTGTCCCATCACAATGTGCGTAATTGTGTCCGCTGTGATTGGTTTAGCGGACTATAAAGCCAGGCCAATGGCCACTGCACCTTGTCCAGACGACGATGTGCATTGAGCTACTGGTGTCCTGTTTGACTTCTGTTGCTCTGACGGTAAGCCTCTTTAGCGGTTTCAAACAAATTGTAATGAACGCAGATGCTTCTGTCACAGGCCGCTTAGGCAATGTGTGTATGGGCATGTGTGATACGGCATGTCATTTTTGCCTGTAATAATACATATGGCTACGTTATTCTCTGTAGGGCAATAGCCAGGTAGTGCCTCTACTTGTATTGTGTAAGTATAGATAGCACCTTGATGTTATTTTCGATGGCAACAGATAAAGGTGTGTTTTTGGCCGGTACTTCACATCACCATTTGATGGGTGGAATAATTGCCCCGTTCATTCCAGGGATGTTTGGTACATGTGTTCAAATTGTAGTCCCATGGATGGAGGAACACCAACATGATCATGTGGGTCCACATTCGATGTAGTATGTGCAGTGTTGCCACACACCCAGCCCTCCTTTCTCATATAGTTAACCTTAACCATTTTGGACAGTGCACAGGTACTAGCTTGCACACAATGTCTTTGCTCACATGTTGGCCTAGAGGTATGTACGCACACACCGTGTAGAGGTGTGTTTAAATAGGTACATTGGGGTCTTAAATCATGTAGGAAACATGTGTAGGTGGACACAGATATCCGGAGATTGATAATTTCTGGACACATATGTTCGACTTGGGAGCAGTGTGACATTGAGAAAAAGGCCCACACACGCAAAGTTGAACTCAACCAAATAGCAGCATATATTCTCCATGTTCCAACTTTATGATCATGTTTATCCTTTACAAAATGTTTTAAAGTTCGTTATGGCTTGTGTAGTGACTGTCTGTTTTTGGTGTGTTTTGTCATCGGCAGATGCCGAGGGGTACTGTGGAGTTGGAGACCCAGCTTCTCACGGAGTATCAGCGGCACGAGTGTCTGTGGCGCTCCTCGCTGCCTGAATATAAAAATCAGGCAGCGAGGGCCGAGGCCTACAGGTCTCTTGTGGCTCTAGCAAATCGGTTGGAGTCAAGGGTAGGCAAGAGGTGGGACAAGCATATGGTGGCACTAAAAATTAAGAACATGCGGGCGTCGTTCATGCGGGCTCACAATGAGTACCAGCGCCGTCGCTCAGGGGCTGGAGCTGAGGAGGTACCATCACCTACCCTATGGTACTATCCACTCTTCACCTTCATCCTGGGCGAGGCTAGCTCGCGTGCAACGTCGACCAACTGCCCCGTTGCTGCGTCCCATGTAGGCCCGGCTGAATCACCATCTGCGCCACAGGAGGTGGGTAATTGTGTTACAGTCGTGGCCCACAATGTTTCCTTCACATGTGTGCTTGTCTAAATCCTTTACAGCAACCATTTTGTCATATTTTCATCCTTGGTGTGGGAAACCTTTGGGTGTCAATAAATCTGCCCTCCTTCCAGGAATTTGTAGGCTGTAAATTCTATGCAGAGAGCCGTATTCCAATGTTGCATCTTCCACAACATATTTTTATGTTTACGTTACTTATGTAAGGGTTTCAAAATTGATTGTGGTTTGAATTTAAAGAGCCACATAGCACCATCTAGTAAATGGTGCTGCCACACATCTGTGTTGGCTCTGGTGCAAGTGGGTTATAGGTAGTTGAATGTGGGGTGGATTCTCATCATATTAGGAGTCCAAACGGCAAGGTGGGCAATATCTGTCTTTGGCCAGGACAGCCCCCAGTATCAAGGTGTTGTGGTGACATGTACTAATTGGGTTACGGCTCTGTGACTAACACCTAATTCTGTATTGAGCTGAGTACCTGGAATGGTAGAGGTGAGTGTACAGGAGAAGTACTGGTCTTGTGGTCTTTAAACTTTGGTGGTGTTCTGGTTTTTTCGTCCTTTCCGATCTTGGTTTGTTGGCTTTGTGTGTGTGGGAGTGGTATATTGAGTCCTGTGGACAATGTATTGAGTGGATATTGCCTTCACTAATGAGGTTTTGTTTTTTCTCCCCCCCCCAGGCCCCTGAAGAGGACGGCTCCATTGCGGAGCAATCTGTCGCTGATGATGCTCAGCCAATGACATCTGGGGCTGAGCAGGAGGGCGCAGCGAGTGATGTGGGTCCAGTCCCAGGTCCCAGCTCCGGGATCCGTCGCCGCAGACGTCCAGCACCACCTGAGACGGAGCTGGGCACCTGGGCCCGACGCGTGCTGTTAAGCGAACAGCGGACCCACATCGACAGCTACGCCCTCTACATGAGCGACAGGTTGCAAAGGATGGAGCCGCTCCAAAAACAGATCCTTCAGCGGGTCTTTAACACTGCCGCTGATGCTGCCGAGGATGGGGTCCTTCAATGGGGATGCCACATCCCCCCCCCATGCCACATAACTTGTGGCCCCTTTCCCCATCGGCCCCATCCCGGCCTGTGAGAAGACCGGCCCCGCCACAGTCACCCAATCCCCCCCCAACACGTCGTCGTAGATCAAGACGCTCTCGGGCAGGTCGGGGCTGCTATGAGAGGAGGGGGGAGCCGGCATTGTCAGAGCCGACAGAGGATGAAGAAGTAGGACACTAGTAGCCAATGCACATAATTGGCAGTCTGGACTATTGAATATGGAGATATCTCCTTGTTTATTTGGTGTCTTCGGTTTTTTTGAAATTTGCAAAATTACGTTGCCTGAATTACAGCATATGATTTGTTTATGTTATGATTTATGGCTGGATTAAAAAAATTTTTGTGACACAATTGTGTATTTATTTTGGGTTAAGGATTGTGGGGGTCAGCGTGGGTGAATGGTAGTGGGCCCAATATAGGTTTGCCAAAGCCACACAAGATGGCCCAATGCCCTCAGAGCAGGACCACCATCGGTTCCTTTGTAATGTGTTTGCACTTTGACATAGGGATGTGGTGATGTGGCTGACAGTTACCTCATGGTCAGGTTTAGGCTCCAAATATTATTTATGTCACATGAAGGAGCGTACAACACACTTAAACCAGCATTGTATTGAAAACATACATGTGTGACAGCCATTTGGCACAATACACAGAATGCTTAGGCCAGATAGGGCTAGGCAGTCCACACTCGTGATGGTCCCAATGTGGGACAGTATAGGTAAAGAAGGCAAAGGGCTAGGCAGTCCACACTCGTGATGGTCCCAATGTGGGACAGGATAGGTAAAGAAGGCAAAGGGCTAGGCAGTCCACACTCGTGATGGTCCCAATGTGGGACAGGATAGGTAAAGAAGGCAAAGGGCTAGGCAGTCCACACTCGTGATGGTCCCAATGTGGGACACTATAAGAAAAGAGCCCAACGGGGGCAAAAAAAAAAAAGAAATATGACACTTTAAAGCCAACAAGGCAAGGTTTGAAAAATTTTGGGTCCAACTAGGACAACTGTTTTTGGGGCCATGTTTGGCCGGAATAAATTGCAGCCATGAACTTCATGGCTGTGAGTCATGTTCAGGCCGTAGGGCTTCAAGCATTTCACCCAGCCGGGCAAGGTCCTGCAGGCCACGCTGTAAAGCCCTGGTCATGCGGCCGACAAACGCCTGTTGGGCAAGGATGAATGCCTCCATGGTAGGGGCACCTGTATTGGGAGTAAACACACACTTTAGTGCACAGCAGTCGCTGGTGATGGGTAGTCAGGACTGCCCACAAGCATCCCCTTACCCTGTTCCTCCAACTCCACATCACCATCAGACGGGGAGAGAGATGGGGTCAAGCTCCATCCTGATGCACCCGCACGTTCCCCATCTGCAGAAATGGTTAAACAACATTCTTAACTATGTTTTGAATAATCTTGTTGTCCAAGATAAAATTTTAGTAACAGTGTGCAGGGTGTATGTGGCAACATAACACACTTACCACCATAGTCACTGTGTGGGGACATGGTCACCCCAGGACTCGCCACTGAGCTCGAGAGAGTGGGAGGTGGTGTGATTCCCGGGCTGGGGCTCCGTGGCCACATTACGTGGTTTGGGGGCAAGAGGGGTCCTGGGCTACGGGGCAAACCATCCTCCGGCCCGTCAGGTGCTTCAAGGTCCTCGCCCTCCTGTGGGGAGGTGATCTCGTCCTCCTCCAGCCAACCAGATGACGACACCTCGTCACACTCCAGCGGACTTGCAGCTGCTGACAGCTCCTCCAGGTCCTCTGTCCCGGTAGGTGAGGGCAGGTCTGGGTCCTGAGGCCCTGGGGAAGGTGTGGAGCTAGGGGCCAAGGGTGCCACTTCAGCCAGATGTGGCGGTGTTGTGGATGGGCCACCTGGGGCTGGGGCATGGTGCCCTTCTTCAGATGACGATTCTGCATCTATTTTTTAAAAAACATAACAATAACGTTGATAAATTCGTCACAACACATTGTTCTCCTACATATAGCTTGTGTGCCTATGTATTTGAGGCATAACTTAGAATGAAGCAGGTGATGCTGGATGCAGACACTCATGTTGTATGCATGTACTGTGGGTGGGAAACATTGTTTGCGCTGACTGGAGGACCACAACACTGTGAAGATGTGTTTGATTGTGTAGGCCACACTGTCCCTTGTCATATGTTTCAAACCATTTTTGTGTATTGTGGGACATGCACATGTGGCGGTGTGTGTTTTGGGCCAACAATTACTCACCACGCAGCCTGGCAATCCTGGCACGGATGTCCAGTATGCGACCCGGGCACTTGTGTTTTAGGTCAGCGATCTTTTTTTGGATCGCTTTTATTGTCCTCTCTACCCCCAGTTGGCAGATCAGGGACCGCTGGATCCGCCGAACGGTGCGCCGATTGCGCAGCCTGGGGTGCCGGTGGTGATGGTGGCCCCAATAGTCCTGACGGTCACACTGATCAATCAGGATGATCAGCTCCGCCATCCCCCACGTTGCAGCGCGGTGAACGGCCGCCATGACTGCTATGGTGTGTGCAGAGGCGGGGCTGGCACCTTGCAGGCAGAGTGAAAATGAAACCAACGTCATGACGTCATTACGGCCGCTGTCGGGGTCACGCACCTTTTTAAGTAGCCTAACGCGCAGTGACACAGCCGACACACTTATGCGGCCCCTACTACAGAAGACCCACAGTGCAGTGCGTACAACACGGCTATGATCTGTGTGCTGAGTAATAACTTTCGATGTGGTATGGGTTTGTGTGCATCTGTGTGCGCGCTGCGCGCTGTGCCACACAAGGAACACTTCTACGGCAGCTGCTGTACAATAAGCCAGAGCGGTACGTAACACACACTTGTGCGCTGTGTACTGCATTATTCGTTATCATGTGTTGAGAGAATGTGCACACTGTATGAAGATCATGAGGCATTTGCTAATTTTCTTTCGTCAAGTCTGTGTCCGCGTAATTGTACTAATATATGATCGTGCATACGGCGCGTATGTGTAGTGCTGAAGGGACAGCTCATCCAAGATGGAGGGCTGTGAGGCAAGGGCCAATCGTAACGCAGCATCTTCCACCAATGATCGCAGATGGGGCGCGGTAACACGGAGCCTGTGTCACGCCTTAGCTACATTGCAGCTACATCGCCGGGTGTCCAGAGTTCCCTTCTGTAGCTTCTTTACACGCCGATACAGCTCGCTGCAATCGGCTTTGTAGCCATCTGTTATTGAGCAGTGCTCGGAAACAGATGTATCTGTTGCCGGCTGTGTCGTCCCGTCTTCAGACGCCGCTACTACGGGCTATATTGACGCTACAAGCTACATTTGTAGCCTGTAGCGGATTGTATCCATCCTGTTGTAGCGGCGTGTAAAGGTACCCTAAGAGATAACAGGTCAGGATGGACTGGCTCCTGATTAAAGTTGGCTTCATAATTCCCAAGCGTCTGTGACCGAAAAGCTCTTTAAAGACAGAGATGTGATACTGACTGTCATGTACTGAGCTGGGTTGTTCTGGGAATCACAAAACCAGAAAAAATGGGAATAAAGCAATGGGATAAAGAACTGTGTCTGAATATGTGCTGTAGAACTGGAACTGTCCACTGTTTACATGCCAGCTATTTCTTGTGTGAAGCTGTGATGAACACATTGTTAAGTAAAAAACTGTTAATAAAGTTGACCTGATAGTCTCCTACATGCGGTTTGATTATTGGTTCTGGCTATACAAAGGCAACATGCGGCCTGCAGAGGGGTACAGCTACACAACACAACTCCACGCACCCAGCGAGAACTGTGACTACATGCAGTGTGCCGCGGCATCCGGAGTCAATTCCTTAGGCTAGGGTCAAACTAGCGTTTTGCCCTGCGTTCAGAGGGTTCCGTTAAAAAGATAGATTTTGTCAGCATTATCACAGTATTACCGTAAAGGTAAGGATGCGTTGACGCTGTCAACTCATTCGTATGAGTGATTGAACCCTGAGCACAGGTCAAAAGTTGGCATCTAAGTGCTCGAGTTTGGAATCTCGCGCTATTTCCAAGCGCATCACATGACACGTGCTTCCGCATTATGTCTATAAATCTTTTTAACAGAACCCCCCTGGACGCAGGCAATAGCGCTGGTCTGATCCTAGCCTTACCCACAACTACTGCCCTGCGTCACTCAACATATGCTTGTAAACTGAGTTGTTGGTAATACTGGGCACTACTGGATAAAAT